>JAODKL010000039.1:18746076-18759398 GCA_026780765.1 Petrocephalus schoutedeni
ACACACACACACACAGATTAATTACTCAGCTGCTATATTAACATGATGACATGATGTCCCCAGAAGGACCCTTGGCCTGGTCTCCGGGGCGACCGCCACTGCTATCAGCCTACAGGGCCACACAGGCTGGGATGCTGAGGCTCATTTCGACATGCCAGTGACAGCAATGCTCTGATCACAGCAAGGCACCGTCAGGAGCCCCAGGCAATCTGCCGAAATCTAGATGCGAGGCTGGGTACCAGCACTCTTAAGGGCTGGCTACAGACAGACTGATGGGCCGTCCATCCATCCATCCATGGGATGCATCCATCCACCCATCTTATCCATCCCATTCATCCATCCATCCATATTCCACCTACTATATCCAGCACGGGGTTGACCAGGCTAGTCCCCATGTTAGCCCTACCTCATGCATGCATGTATCCAGCCTGGTCAGGGTCACGGGGGGAAGGGGAGCGGGGCTGGGGCCTCTAACCCTAATTCAAACCCCCATAAGCTTTCCACCCCCCCCATTTATGCACGTATTATATGGACTGACTGGCTCTTGCTAACCTAAGCAGTTTCATTCGGGAAAACACAGTGAGGCAAATGGAGCGTTCAGGCGGCAGGAGAATTTATGGGCGGCGCGCGAGCGGATGGGATCTCCGCGTGCGTCCTGAGAGGCTCGCTTTACAGGAGGCACAGTGCCATCTCTCCGTATGTCAGCTTCTCCATGGCTGCACCTTGTTCTCATTGACAACACAGCCCCACCATCCAACGCTTCATACGCATTTGCCTCCAAGGCCTGGTCATACGTGGTAAAAATGTTTCATTGTGCAGTGAGTAAACGATACTAGGAAACCATTAATAACAGCAAAACCAGTTAAGTACTTTTTCACAGAGGTCTTCGATGACAAATCACACTGGTTTTCTAAAAACAGTATCGTACTCCTTCTCATTTATACATCACCCACATTCTTTAACGTGAAATTAGTTTTAACACAATATTATGCACTGTGAGGCTGGTGGGGATCTCCTTAGTATGGGCTTAATTCCTGTCACTGTACCAGAATGATGGACACTGAGGCCGAAAAGGACAAAATGGTAACGGTAACAGTTAAATGACGGGAAGAGTGACGGCTCTCTCACCTCGCTGTTGTGTCCCCGCAAGTTGAAGTTGATTCTCTGCGGCGTGCTCCGGTCCCGTCGGCAGTGGCTGGAGGTGAAAGTGACGCCGACCACCCCCCTGCCGTTTCCCGTGGCGAGCCAGCCCTCCTCGTAATAGCGCCTACGGCACACGGGCTTCTCCTTCTCGCTCTTGGGCACGCGGCCCTTCCAGGACAGACACAGGATATTGGAGTCGCTGCAGAGGACAGCGCCGTGCTCCACCGCCGCAAACATGCCTCCCTAAGTGACGGCGCCCCCGAGTGGTGGGAGGGTGCAGCGGGAGAGATCCGTCTAACTCGACGTGGTTGGCTTAGCGCTTGCGATGGACCGGGTCAGTGCCGACGCCCTGAGCGGGAGAGCGCTGCATAGTACTAAACGGGGATATCCCGGACGATTCGAGTGCCGCACCGAACCGCGCTCCTCAGGGTCTACCCGGAGCACTGATTGAACACAAAAATGCCTGAGAACATTGCATTAAATTAGAAGAGGACAGACGGCTTCCTACTGAGAGTTTATGGGTGCAGAGACGTTTTGACAGAAGCTTTTAAAAATTGCATAAATAAAAAGGCACACTAGTCAGGTCATTCTGATGTGTTAGAATGTAGCAAAGCCACATCCACCACAGACCCCACATTAGGATTTCTCTGGATGACCTACTATCAGCTGCTGATTTTAAATTCAAGGCGATGACGAATTTTATACAACTAATCTAGAAAACCTTAAGCTATGCTAATAAGGATATGCAAATCTCCAGTCTTCCGCTGAGTTGACCACAGAAATGTAGACTTAAAAGCTGACGGTAACTCGATAGGAATTTTGATTTCATACAATCAGTAACTGACAGAGGTAAACACTTTCGTGACAGTGCATGACGTAAAAAAAAAAATCCACTTCCTGGATTTTCCTGTACTTGCAGGTCCCAATTCCCTTAAATTGCACCTGAGCACTCTGGCAACCGCTGCTAAGCAAAAAACTAAATTCGATTTCAGATGTTCAGCAGATTAAAATCTGAGCCTAAAAAAATACCCAGGCGACATCCTGTGTCTGAGAGCACTTGTCTTATCCCTCCCTGGAGAGGTACGCCTGCTGTCAGTGTCCCCCTGTCCAAGTCAACTTGAAACAGTGTGTCAACTGTCCATCCGCAGGAATGTCCCTTCGCTTGGCAACGTCATTACGTCACCCTGCTCGCCACCAATCAGCGTCGGGGATCCCTTCGAGCGTTCTGTGACAAGACAAAAACATTACTGGCTGTTATACCTGCGGTACGGAAAGACCCCCTATAGTACGACAACCCCGCTCGTTGTGTGCATTAATCAACTAAAATCCCTCCAGACATGTGAAAGCGTAACACGCTAAACGTCACAAGACGGGCGTATATCGTTCAGCTAGCAGCATCAATGCAGCGACTAGGCTTTGCTGATCGCCCTGCGTACGTGTTGATATAGCTAGCGTTTATGAGAACGTGACTTTTGGGTGTTTTGGGTCATTTAAGGTTCGACGATGTAATATAATACAAGTGTAAAGCAACACGTATCACTGATCTGAACGGAATCCAACAACGAGGATTCTGTACAATAGTAAACAAATGATAGCCGACATTGTCTCAGCAGCAACCAGAATATTCTTTTTTTTTTTTACATAACTGAAAAACAGGGTAATTAGCGACTTAAGCGAAATTCCCGTAGAATCGGCGTCAAATATTTATTGTCAACATATTGCAGCAACTAGTTTTGCACTTTACATGCACGCATAATTGTATTAATAAATTTTTCTGACAGGCCGTAGCCTTTGTGGCTGTAGTTAAATGAAAAATAAACGAAAAAAGATACCTAAAATGGACTGCGAATACAGAGCTACCAAGCTAACCATCACTGCTAGATTTAGTCCAGATTTAGAAATCGTTTATTGAAAGATAAAACCTCCACACCGTCAAAATGAGAATACTAAATCTGATCAACTTGCTCACTCTCTACACAAATAAAAACATGATACAATTTTAAGGATCGTCATGTACCGTTTTAATAAAAGGCACTTTTTTGCTGTGCACAAGCGCTATATCCCGGTAGCTGGGCTGGTTTGCTAATTTATAATCCCGTTCTTACGCTTCTTTCAATAGCCAGAATGCTACTGGAGATCGTCAAGGATTTCAAAAGCACCGTTTCTGTAATTACAGCGGAATTAAATTAACCAAATCGTTAATGCGGCGAAACAAGGTTAGGGAGAATTAATTACGAGATACTTGGTGAAAATATTTCTGAATAACAATCAATCGCTTACCTCTCGTCTCTTGTGTTGGTGCCACTCTGCTGGGCCCACTCGGGGGTCACGTGATGGTCACATGACTCGTCGGTCGCCATATCATAAACCCCGTTAATAGGAAAAAGGTAATGCTGCCGCTCAGCAACGTAGATATTGTCAGTGTATGTATGTTTTTTTTTTTAAGAAATCAGTTAAATTAGCACTTCGTAATTCAGAGATATAGTCAACAGTTATGCTACTATATATAGGCCAGTTTCTATATTAAAAAGACAGCATTTGGAGCTTTAAGTTAAGGAGCCGCAAGAAAGAAAATCCACACGCCACAATATTTTAAAATACCACATTGATACCAAATGATTAACTTCCATAGAATTAAGCGTTATTTCGTGACACAGTACTTAATGTTATGTGGTAATGATTTGACCTAAGCAACTTGCTGCACGTGAGCATATTCATAAATAGAGTCATTAGGTGTAGGTACAAGGTAGATTTGATAAATGCGACCTAAATGAATCATGGGGATCCTCTATCTGGCTTACATAATATTTTTTATTGCTGCCTTTTCTATCTGTAATAATGCAGCTTGTCACTGTAAACCATCCCATACCTCAAGCTGGGTCACATTTTCCCAAATTCACCAATATAAACAAGATTTACGAAACAGTCAAAATTAAAACATTGGATGTTTATTTAACACATGTACAGGAAGTAATCATGCTTGTATGCAGCAGTAAAAAAGCCCTGAAAGTTTATCTTGTATTGGATTTTATATACCAAACTCCAACAAGGTAATTCATTTTAAATAAGCTCATTTAAATATACCATTCAACTGAAGAAAAAGACCAAAATATTGCAGTGCATCCACCACAACAATACAAAGGGGTCTCAGACACTGTGCAGACCACAGACCGCAAAGATCTCTCCAAGAGGAAGCTCTGCTCCCGGAGAGGAGCGCCTCCTTCTCGTGAAGCACACCCCTTTACTTCTGGGTAATGGGGAAGGAGTTCTGGTCCATCAGCTCCCCTACTTTCTCTTGAAGAATCTGGACTACTTCTGCCAGAATGAAGACATGCGTGTCGTCGAGGTCCTGGATGATGAACTTCTTCCCCAGGGCCGAGGTTTCATCCAGGTATAAGAGAAACTGCTTCATTGCAGGGTCACTGGTCACATGGGGAGGGAACAAAGTCGCAGTTAGAGCTCCATCAACACTCTAGACAGAAGATGAAGTACTCACTATACAAAGGAGGCTCTTTCCCCAGCACCAGGGCAAACGACTGCCTGTTGCTCTCCTGACTCAGACTTTTTTGGCTCTATTTATGATGCTTTTCTTCTGACAAGACTTTTTAAAGCATCTTGTGGCAACATTGCTACTGGAGGCAATATGGAAAATTTCCATTACATGTTTTTTTTTAAATGATAAAACACACTCAAAATGGTCCCAGTAGTCTCCTGGTTGAAAATATTTTATACAATCCATATGAACACATATATTTAAATATATATATATCTTTCGGTAAAGAAAAACAATCCAAATAGCAAATGAAACACCTACGCCATCACCCATGATTGTTTTTAATTTAGCATGTGTGCTGCCCAAACCTTACAAGTCTTGAAATAACAAATAGGTTGTACGCACCACTCGACAAGAACCCCTTTCAGAACATTGACCATATTTGGGAGTATCTGTACCGGGATGCAGAGAAAGGGCAATTTTCTCCAGCTGCAAACAAATGTAGAGATTGATGAGAAGATCGCATGGCTAGCACTAGAAGGCTACCGAGGCGAGAAGCCAGTCAGCCAATCTATCGGTAAATATCGCGCAGGGTTCGTAACATTAATCTTATACTACTATGTCGAAAGTTTTGCTACAACTGCTACAAAATAAAGCAAGTTAGCCTCAGGTAGTTAGATAATCCACCCTACTGTCTGGTGATACGAACTCGTTAATTTTCTAGAAATCTAGATTTTTTTTTCTGAACTAGTTAAAAATTCGTAAAGCACCGTAAAGATAATAAAGTACAGAACAAAACCTTATTTACATGTTCAGCTGGATATCGGCTTGTCAACTGCACTCCCAAGCTGAACCAGCGATTAGCATTGTGGGTAGGACGGGTCACAGAGAGGGACAAAAAGGATCAAATTTCATTCGCGTTGGTGAAAAAACGCGACAAAAAGTACACGTTCACTTTTGCTGCTCAAAAACCCAGTTTATTGTGCAAATTCTTGTCAGTTAAGTCAAACAGCACAAGTCAAAGTAACAACACAAATACAAAATTGAAAAATTAAATTAGTGCTTATTATACATTAAAATGTCGAGTGGTAGACATCAATTTAAATCTAAATGCACAAAGTACACTTTAAATGGGAGGACAGTGCAATGATGGTTCAATGAATAAAACAACTCTGAAGACAGTAAAAGTCTTCATCAAAAGTCATCCTCTCCTCATATATTCAAGAACAAAGCTGCTCATTTGTTAATGACCAAATAGAATACATTGAAACATCCCCATTTGGATGTTTTCAGTACACCCCCCCCCCCCCATCAGAATGCACAGTCAGCGGCAGAGAAGCTAGCGGATGACTTTGCTCCCCAGCGTCTCCTTAATAAACTGAACACTGCGCATGTACAGGAAGGAATCCTTCTTCTCCGGTTTGCAAATGCTGAGATGATCTACGTCCATCTTGATCAGGTCACCGACTCCCAGATCTGAAGCAAAGCAGGATACTAATGGTAACCTCAGGAAGTACACAGACGTCTTTCGCTTTGTGACACTGGGCGGCACGGTGGTTACTGCCCTCCAATGATGGGACAAGTAGAGTTAGCAGTTGGAGGTGTAAGGAGACTCAAAAGGCCCCACTTAAAATACCATACCCGTGAAGGAGGCAAACACCTCACAGTCTGCAACGAGGCCATGCATTCTATTAGGCTAGTATACGGGTGCACAACTATCACAACTTACTTTAATCAACAAAGGTTTTTTTTTTTTTAAAGTGCTTTATACATAAATAAAGATGACTACCAATGGCCACATTAACTAATAATCATAATATTGCACAATATTTTGCTGTATATTTAGATGGTAATTAATTCCCATGCTTATTATATAAAACACTGATTTGGTCACGGGGGTGTCTGTTTTGGACCGGATTGGGAAACACGACAATAGAGTATCACACTGAGCCCTTGAGCAAGCCCCTTAACCCCAGCTGGTCCAGCGACTCCGACCCTGCTTCCTCCATTATACGTCACTTTGGGGCATTAGTGTCTCTCATTGGTTTCTTTATTGGTTCCTGTCCCACCAATGAAGCGCTCACCTGCTGACTGCACCGGCACCACGACCAGCTTGATCATAGGACCCAAGGTGGTAGGCAAAGTCTCCGCGAAGCTCAGCACCTTGAAGTCATGTTCCCTGGCCAGGCTCAGGAAGCCGTCATTCAGCTCCCGGAGTGCTGGCGAATCTGGGCGAAGGGAAAGCGGACAGGAAGTGATGAGGGACAGTGAAGGCGGGACAGCCCCAAAACCCAACAGCCACACAGTGGGCTGAAGTCCCATCAGCCATTTATCCAGGTGTGACTCAGAACCCAGCTGAACATACTCTAAAACTCACAGGGATCCAGAGGGCCTCCCTCCAGTCCTGACTCAAACACCCAGGGAACGGACCAGGGCTAAGTGATAACCAAGAGTAGAACGAGAATGCAGACCTCTGCAGAGCTCTTTGACTTCAATCGAGGGGAAGAGCAGGTACTTGATGTTGACGGAGTATTCGGCTATCAAAGTCCCCCGGTGGGGCACACTGTAGAACATGACACCTTTGGTGTTCTTTATAAGGGGGGCCATGGCAGGATCCTTGGCAGCGTCCAGCAGCATCTTCTTGACCAGAAGACCTGAAACATGAAGCAACATTTATATGTCGGCACACACACACACACACACACCTGGAGTCTAAGCAGGCATACTAAGCAACACACAATGTTAAGTTAGCGATGCCCTCCACTTTGGCCGGACAGTCATAGTGTGATGTCAGTTAACATGCAGATGAACACTAGTGTGACGGGATGCAGGAGCGCCATAGTGGACAGTTGGGATCAGCACTTAACAGTTGGGATCAGCACTTAACTCGCAGCAATTTGCATACTGATATTGTCAATTCACTCCACTTTCCTCAGCAGAATAGCGGAATTGAAATCCTGATGAAACGTGTTTCTTGAGAACAATGTCCATAATACCACAGGTGCGCCTCCTACCCCCACTTGCCTCCCATGCTGTGGGCCACCCAGACCACCGGCTTGTCTCCCACGCCTGCCGTCTTTAGTTTATTCAGGAGCTCATGGCTTCTGTAGGCCAAGGACTTTCTGTACAACATAAGCACAGAGCGTGATGAGGAACGGCCTATTTTGGCATTGTGGCTGGCAGCTAAGAACATATCATGAAATTTTTTTTTTGGGGGGGGGGGACGACAGACCTCTGATTCTCAGCAGGACACTTGGCATTCCAGTCGCTCAGATGGGTGTCGTACTCCACGGAGAGGACCCTCAGACTGGGGCAGTCCGCAGCTAGCCATGACTGAAGAGGAGGGTGATGCACACTCACCATCACAGACGCCGAGATGACTATCGGCACATTTCCACAAATAACACCATAGGGATTCTTCCCATTATCCCACCCCGGAACGGATGGGTCCGCCTCTAAAAATGAGCTAGTCAATCTACCGTTTACATTTTATTAATTTATCTGACGCTTGTATGCAAAGCAACTTATAGTAGTGCAAAGGGCTACATTCAGGACTGCACGATATTTCAAATACCGCAAAATGAACAATGGTAAACTTCAGACTGATTTAACATTTACTAGATAATCTAGCAAAGGAAAAGTCATTAACATTGCAATGCTTGCTAAGTTTTGTTTCCTATGACAGACTGAAAATGTTTTAGCAAAACTTAGTCATGATCTCTGTTTGGTGATTCTTATCATAAGGATCTACACCCCGCTCGGTGAATTTCATTGCCAAGATTTATAAATACTGGAAATGTGTTGCAATTTAACATTAATTTTGAAAACATCGTATACCATGGTATAATGTCTGGACATAATGAAAAAATCATTGTGCAATGTGGCAATTGCGTGTGCATAACGTTATGCTGACACTAATATCAGAAATCACCCAGCCCTAGTTACAACTTGTGTGTGCTCCCTGGGATTTGAACCCAAGGCCATTTTGTCATTAGCTGTTGTTAGCTAATGCTCCATTTTTGAGTTTTAGGAGCAGTACCAGTGGCTACTGTCAAAAGCTATATTAAAAAGACCCCTACATATTGACAGCACACCATTTCTGCCAATCAAAACGTCAGACAGAGGAGAGTGGCTAAAGATTAACAACACAGAGAAGATGCCGCAGAGGCCGCAATGCTAAGCAGCCCCAGTGACGAAGAAGTTCACCTTGGGCCAGCACTCAGCATAGAGCTCTCTGTCTCCTGGTGACATGTCCTCCACTTTGAGGTCGTGGTCCTTCTGCCGCCATGTCTTGAAGGCGGCTCCCAGAAGGCCATGAATAAAAAGCACATCCGCCTTCACTGGCTGGCTGTGGGGGGTTAGGGTGGGAAAGACGGCAGCAGGTACCATTAAACTGTATGTGCACCAGATCCCAACAAACTGTACTAGATGAGACAATAACAATGTAATGGGTAACTGGACCCTCTTCAATGAACAGACTGACCAATAGTGAATAATGTAAATAATGTGACATCATGTGACCTGTACCTGGTGCGGCATTGTGGATGCAGGACATAGATGCCATCCTCATATTTCTCGGGCACGGTGTCCCGGTCCAGGTTGGCCAGGGCACGGGCCGCGTATGAGGCCTGCATGACATGTGGTGACTTCAGCATCTCCGCCAGCACGGACAACCAGCCTGTGGAACAACATGGTGGCCACGCCCCCCCACACACCGACAGCCAATCAGACCTGGAGCTGAATCTTCATTTTCCCACATTGGATGGAATGTGCTACAGTATTTCCTTTGATTGTCTTCATCTCTGATCTACATTTGTTGATTGCTTAAGAAAAAAAACCCAAGGAGAGTGGAGACAAAAGGTGTTGATTCTACCAGACTGCACAATGGCCGTATGTAGGCTGTCATTCAAGGCCAGGTTCCCGATGATGCGCACCACATTCCTCTTGATCTTCTGTGAGTCGCTGCGCAGTTGGAAGACCTGCTGCAGAAGCTGCAGGCCACCACTAGCCACGATGTGCTCACAGTGGCTTAGGACCTGGACGAGAAGAGAAGAGCTACCAGTTAAAATCAAACTGTAAGCACTACACTCAGGCCACATGGAGGAAACCACAATATACTGATATGAAGGAGAGCGCAGCAAGTTAAGGCTTTGAATTCTCCTCTAGCAAACATTCTGTCTGAATTAACCTGCAGCTCTTATGGCCATCATGAGAAGGCCAATTGTGTCACAGTTGTTCTGGAACAAGGATCACAAACAAGATGTCCCCATTCAAAGCCCCAGGAGGCATCTGCTGCTGCTTTTCCCCATGTGGTTCTCAGCTCCTTCGGTTCCGGCTACTAGTGTCTCATAGCCAAGCAAAGTCAAACAATTTCCAAAAGTCCTTTAAACACCTTCTTTGGTGGTTCCTCCAAGTTATGTACTGGAGATACTAGGCCAGAGGACATTCATTATCTGGAACGGACACGCTGTGTGGATGTTTAATTGCTAGTTATCAACCCACATAACGAGAATTTGCAACCCTGGCATAATCCAAGTGTGACTTTCCTCACGGTCAGTCTGGTGTTGTTGCTAATTTCTACCACCTTTGTCAGGTCGTCACCTTACTCACTAATATAGCAGTAGGTTACCCTCCAAGGATTTGTTCCTTAAACAGCTCCACAAGTCATCTACTGATAACTTCCTGCAGGAATTACCCGATGGCTAATAATCTATGATATGTCCGTGGATGTCGCTGATGGTCGATGAGGCTCTAAGCACATAGAGGGGGCATCATAGGAAGGGGCATCACCTTGGAGTGCTGTACCAGGGCCTGCAGGCAGAAGGACTCCCCCTTCTCAGAGGGCACAGTGGTCAGGCTCTGGGCATAAGGCAGCCCATTGCCCCCGAAGCACCAGAGGCCACCCTAGAACATAGAAACAAGGTCCGGGTCAGACTGGGTGAGAAATACAAGTCGCAGGCTTAAGACTATAAACTACAGGCCCTGAGGATAACGGCACCACAGGGTGTGGGGAGAAGGGCTGGTTAACGCCATTAAAGCACAGGCACATTTTATCCACATTAAGAAAGGCCCAGAATGTGCACTGGCCACCATGGGCCGAGGTTAAGGAAATGCGATCCAGAGGATTCCCTCGTGCTGGGGCTTAAGGTCTAATGAACACCCAGAACTGGGCCTCCATATACACAGAATGAGAGTCTGGGCAGCGAGTAACAAGGAAGGACAAAAAGGCATGGATGGATGGATTTGGGCTGAACCGAACTGAAACCTTACTGGAATCTTTAAAAGCCGGGAATTCAGACACTAACATACGGGACGGGCGTGTAAGCCATATACGAGGCATTACGCAATAACGAAGACATGCTACTCCACCAACGGGGAATCTGGGCCACTTTCATACCCCAGGCAGCACATATCAGCGGGACACCAGCAAGCGGGCCATGGGCCGTTAGGCCGGCACCGGAAGGGGCCAGGGACCTACTCTCTGTGCTGCGAGTGACTGGCTGCTCTCTCTCAGCGCCAGCAAGGTGAAGTACCGGACACACTGGTCCACCTCCGACTGCGGGAGCGAGGCCAGCAGCCTCCTCAGGCCGTCCTCCAGCAAGACGCCCTGGGGGACAGGAAGTCGGGCTGGAACTAGGAGGGTTTTGAATGGTGGGTAGGACTGACATTTGTCAATCACTGCCGGCCAGCCAATCATAAGGTCAGAAAAGTCACAGATAAACATGGAGACACTCACATCTTCTACACCAGGGAGCACAGGTGGTGGTAAGAAGAAGCGTGGATCCACATTCGGGGTCCTGGCCAAGCCGATGCTGGTCCGCTGATCGACGGCCTGGGCTGCAGTTCTATACTGGTACTCTGTCTCGCACATGCGAGTGCGCGCACACACACACGCAGACACACGCATCCACACACACACGCGCACACGCACATGCACACGCGCACACACACACACGTTTATATATATATCTTTGTGCGGACCGTCCATTCATTCCTATGGGCACAACATTAATCCCAATAATGACAACTTTAAACCTACCCAGCCCTAACTTTAACCATAAGTAACCAAACAAAATATAACACTTTTGGAATTTTTAGTTTTTTAACTGCAGTCACAGGTTTTCATAAAACTGAATTTCCCCAAATCAAAATAACAGCTTATCATCACATTGAGAGGACATTTGGTCCCCACAATGTAATATACACACAACCCACACTCACGCACACACAAAAGCTGATGTTGGATGTGTTACACAGACTTCACCTGCCATTATTCAAGCATTACCTATAAAAAGGCCTGAAGTGTCCTTTCAAATCACATGACTATCTGGGTGAGATCACAATGGCTAGAATCACAACTTCCCTGATGCCGATTATAACAAAGGACTGTTTTTTTTGTCATCCAATAGTGAAAAGACATGGGTGATGCACAGTACACAGTCCAGTGTATAGAAACTCATCACAAGACAAAAAACAGTGTGCAGCAGTGCGCCTTCCTGCACTAGTGTCAAACAAACATATTTAATCTATACATTTACACCAGCAGTAAGCGTGTAAATGTAAAGGCAAACTAAGGTGTATACCTAGTGTATACATACACAGCGGTCTGCCTTATCTGAAGCTTATTTACACATATTTCCATCCTTTCAAAAAGGTACCAATGTCACTAAGCACCCTTTAATCACATCTTTAAACACTGCGCTTGCTGCTACTCTCTGCTACAGACACTCTATCTCTGTGGCTTATTACTTGGTGAGGCTGGGACTGCGCCCCCTGCCTGTGACAGGCAGAACTGACTCACCTTTCCAGTGGCGATGGTCCGCCAGGTCCTGGACGGCCTGTAGCCTGACGGTCCTGTCGGCAGACCGCGCTTTCTTCAGCAGCACCCAGAGGGCGCACTCGTGCGGATCTGCGTCCAGCCGGCTCAGGTGCTCTGTCACGGGAACACAAACACGCACACACCAATTATAAAAATCTGTACCCAGAAATCTCTCTCAACAATAACATATTTTAACACATACATTTTCAAAAGCCCTTCTTTGCACAAACACACAGTTTTTATTAATCTTACCCTCTTTGCACAGCCAGATATTTTCCTAAATAACGGTACTGAATTAGGAAGGTATTTCAAATGATAACACAAACTAGGAGGTTCAAGTTTTGCATGATTATTAGTATTGTAAATTAGCTTATGAACAACAGAAATGTGTACATTAGTATTGTTCATGTAAAAATCCTGGAAAGGGATCAAATACAGACTATCCTGCATTTTAGTACTATGATATAAAAGTAAATTAGGCTGTACTGTCAATCTATGCAATGCCCAGATTTCTCTGGCATTACAGTACAGTCAATCTGATAGTCAACCTGATAGTCCACCTGCTGAGCTGCCAGCAGTAAACAGTAAGTCATACGGTTAAAAATAGACAGGCGTGTGACACTAATGGACACCATTTACAGTTCTGTTGAAGATCATTTTACAGGCCTTTAAAACGTAAAGCTTAAAAATGTGACATACATTCGGAAGGTGCCACCTGCTGACGGCTGCATGTTTACGGAGAGGGCCATCTTATCAAAGATGTGGAATGAACAAGCGCGTGGCCATAATACTGCAGGGACTCCCTGTTGGTGCACAAGAGGCACCGTGTTCTCACGGCACTAAGGGCAGCACACGTGCACGCCGCCA
>JAODKL010000039.1:18781567-18793778 GCA_026780765.1 Petrocephalus schoutedeni
GGGGGGGGGGGGGGGGGGGGGGGGGGGGGGGGGGGGGGGGTGTTGTACCAGTAATAAAGGTTTCTCTGTTCATCTCTTTGTTGACGCTGCTGGCTGAGAATCCAATGGATGCCGGTATGGTGTGTGTGTGTGGGGGTGGGGGGTGAGGATGATGCGCCCTGTGCCACTGCAGGGTGGGGGTGTGTGTTTGTGCACATGCTATCATAAGGGCCTCTCGTGCACACGCGCGCATGTGCACACCCAGACACGCACACACACAAACCTGCCTTGTCTGTGCTCTGTAATCTCGCCCCAGATGCCTTGTTGGAAGAACACTACTTTTGTTTTCAGCGTTTCAGTTCCTTGGCGACCCGTGTGTGTCTGTGCATGTCTGTGTGTGTGTGTGTGTATGTGTGTGCTGATGCACGCTGCCGTCTGACGGGGGCTACCCCAGCTCCGTAAACACAGCTTACAGTGACATCAGAGGCTCCCTGCATGCTGATTGGCTGATGGGGGGGAAGCAGATTATTCCTGCAGGCTGCGGGAGGCGGGGGATGAGGACGCAGGGACGGCGCGCACCGGCAGAGGAGAGCAGAGCTGGGCAGCGAGTTGGGCGTGCGGCTGTGCGCTCGCAGTCAGGTAGCCGCTTGCGCATTATTTTGGCTTTGCGGCCTGGACACCACGTCGGGGGGGGTGATCTTCGCGGGCATCGCTGCGGCGATTCCCTCCCTGGCCCTGTGGGGTGCTGCCTCGCTGGTGCATGAAGGGCAGAGCAGCCGGGACAGCCGGGGAAGCCGGCATGGCCACGAGGAAAACCACGTCTGTCAGCCTGGTGACGGGCTTCCACCAGTACCTCCGCGGTAGGGGCTCGGGGGATCCCGCAAGCTCATGCGGGGCGGGGGAGCGGGATGGAGGTCTGTGTGTGTGTGTCAGTGTGCGTGCATTTGTGTGTACCCGTACATGTGGTACTGTGTGTGTATCAGTATGTGTGTGTCCCTGTGTACCTGTATGTATGATACTGTGTGTGTATCAGGGTGTGTGTGTCCCTGTGTGTGTGTATCAGGGTATGTGTTCACCGAGGGCAGGACAAACCCTGTTTTCATGGGGCTGAATTGACAAATTTTGAGATATGAATTTATTCCAATGATACACACTACTGGTTTGCTTAACAGACATTGTGTGGTAAACATTTACTATATATACGACTAGTTAAAACAGTCGTTATATTGCATGAAATATACCTCCATGGTGCATTATAACGCATTCATAAAGTATTATAACCATGACAATAACTATTTATAAAAAATGGCATAATAGTCATCTGTATTATGAATTATGCATTATGAATGCTCTATCAAGGTCTCATCTATAATGCACTATAAATACCCTCATGATGCCACACAAAGCTTCCTTAATTCTCAAAATGCCTTATGAAGGTAAGTATAGTGCATTATAGAGCTTCATGGAGCATTCATAATGCATGAGAAATGTAGCTATAATGCGTTATGCCTTTTTATGAAAATTCATAGCCATTATAATGCTTAATGAATGTGTTCCAAAGACTTACAAGAACAGATATTAGGCTTTATGGAAAATGTTACCGATATGTGGAATTGCACGGAGGTTGGGCTCTGGTAGCCCTGCTGTTAGTGATTTCATTGTTCTTATTGTAATGTTTTTAGCAAAAATGTTTGTTACGCTCTATTTGGTTCAGCAGTGCTTTATATGAAGGGCGCTACATCAAAATGAATTACCATGTGCTGCATCACAAATGGGTAAAAACTCGCTAACCTGGCGTGTTGCGGGGCTGCTCGCAGCTCCTGTTTTAACCTCCAAGCTCTCATGAACGATCCCCATTGTCAGACATTTGCAGCCACTTTTACGATTAGATTCCGTCGTGGAATGTGAAACATCCAAGCGCTCCGCCTTGGCTTTGAGCTTTTTGTTTGGGACCTGAATATCATGTTCTTTAAGAAAAGAAATGTGGTGTTAAAGGAGTTTTTGGGGAATGTGGTTTGTGCGGGAGCTGTAGAGCAGAATGTGGGGTTTATGGGTCTGTGATGGCAGCATGTGTGATCTAAGACATGGGACAGATGCGAGTGTGTGCGGGGATATCTGTTGGCCACACCTCAGAGCCAGTACAAGCGCTCCATTCAGAGGAGGAAGGGCCCTGATTCTGGAAAGATCATCAAAATGTCAAACTGCTGCGAGCCGTGTCCTCGCGGCCCAAATGGAGTGTGGGGGGCTTTAGCGGGAAAAGTCAGAACGTCGAGTGCGTCAGGAGGTCAGAGAGCAAGGGGCTGTCGAGATGGGGGCGGGTCTCCTGGTGCTGATGATGGCATTTTTCCCTCTGCCTTCAGATGAACAGCAAGCAGTTCAGAAAAGGACTTTCACCAAATGGATCAACTCGCACTTGGCAAAGGTAAGGAATCTGCAGCCTGCCGTCTGCCCCCCCAAACACCCCAGGGGACCCTCTGGCCTTCACCTGGTTTATTATATATATATATATATATTTACTATATATATTATAGACCCCAACATATGCTGGTACTTCCACCAAGGATTTTGACCTCTTGGAGACATTGGAGTCACAAAGTGTGTAATTACGCACCACAGTTTGTGTTACAAATTACACAGTTACAGTGTGTTATACACTTTAATATTAAATTGAAGATATCACAGACACTTGACTGTTATTAACAGTCTCAGTCTGCTTGCATTTGCCTTTTTCAGTGACACACCTGCAGACTTAAATAGGTCAGAATCCACTGATGTGGGGCTTCTGTTCTCAGTACAATGGCCACAGCCCAGTTTGCGGAGGGATTAGCACTTTTGGCAGGGAGAGAGTAGGTCAGATGGGCTGCTGTGTCTGTTTGTGTTCATCTGTGGTGGGGGTTGGCAGTTTGGCCTGATTGAGTAGGCACTGCTGGGGTGAGCAGTGTGGGAGGCGGAGTCACAATGTGTCAAGGCAGGGTCCCATGCATGGGAGGCGGAGTCACTATGTGTGGGAGGCGGGGTCACTAGGTATGGGAGGCGGAGTCACGGGGTATGGGAGGCGGGGTCACATGGTATGGGAGGGGTCATGACCAACATGGCTGGCCTCTTGCCACACAATGGCATGAAACCAGCAAGTCACTGGACCTGGTCCTGTTCGGCTCAGCCAAGGCGCCTACACCCCCTGCGCCGGTGTCAGGGTATGTGGTGTAGCGTGTTAATCTCAAGCGGCTGGGCCTCTGTGTAGCTGTGGCTAGAGAGTTTCCCCAATCCTCCTGCTGCTGGGGTTTCCACAGGTCCACAGCTGAGGAATCCATGCTAATGAGTATATATATACACAGTAGACAAAACTTAGAAGTGACCAGGGACGCTGCCTCCCCCCATACCGTCTGCAGTTTTCAGTGTAGACTATATTATTTATATGAGTATAAATAAATAGCTGATTCGTACATTACGCTGCACTCATGTAGCTGCCTTAGAAGGTTCCTGCAGTAGTGCTGTGCAGTAACCTAAGTTTGCTCAGTAAGGAGGTGTTTGTTTGCCCTCTGTGCCCCCCCCCCCCATGCCTGACATCACCTAGTCGCTGTCAGATTATTCCCCCCTCATCACATCCATCCCAGACGTCGCACTGGGGTCGGTGTGTTCCCTCTGCCATGGGTTCCCCCGCCAGATTGATTACATTTGCTCGGCCCGTCGCCCTTGGCTCCGGCGAGGTGGAAATTGCTTTGACGGCGAAGTCGGGACTGACATTAGCCCCAGACCCGAAACGGCGGCGAGTACGGAAATGGTTAAAGGACGGCATCTGGCGTGTTTACCTTCCTGAGACTTATTTAGCAGATGCTTTTCTTGCGAGGTGATGCACATTTTTTTGTGGGACAGCCGGGTTAGACGGGGGTTTAAGGGCCTTCCCGAGAGCCCAGCAGTGAAAGCGGCCGCCTTCCGGTCTCAGGCTCAGCCCCCAAGCCCGCTGAGCCACACACCCCCAAAACGTGCTTTTCTCCTACATGTCCGATTGCTGCAAGCTGGGCCGGTACGGGTTTATTGGGCTGGGGTGGCGCCAGGTAATGAGTCGACTTGTTCACTTTGTCTAGTTCCTATTTTGTTCCCCCCTGGAGACGCTCCCTGGCCCAGCGGCCCCGTGGCCCCGCGGCCCCGTGGCCCCGATAAAGCTGCTTCCCAAGCCCCGTGTGTCTCCCTCACGCTGAGACTGTAGCGGCTGCCTTCTGTGTCGCTCCTGTACCTGGATAAACTCCTCACCCCTCTCAGGATCGTCCCGCCTTCCTGGCCGGAGGGTTCCACCAGCAGGCAGCTCAAAGGGCTGTCCTCGTCCACCCATCTAACTCCATCATGCCAGTGTTAGATCGTCATGGCGACGGCTGTTAGAATGATTGGCAGGCTGAACAATGAAATGAAGCCACACTTTCATTTTACCCTAAATCACTCCATCTAAGCTAATTTATTACCTGCTCTGTGGGCAGGATAAATGGATCTGTCTCATTTGCTCGTTATCTGCTACTGAGATGTTATTGACCGCCCTCCCCTGCACCCCCCCCCCCACGGTCACCGAGCAACAAAAGTAATGGTCTGCTACTCAGTCCCAGGAGACTGGGTCCGGCCAGTGTGGTCACCTTGTACAGTCAAAATGGGCACCCCCCCTCTGGCTAATGCACTTATAGAGGTATCAGAGTCTTCGGTTCTGGACCCGTGGACCTGTGATCTGTAGTTGCTGGTTCAAATACCAGCAGGAGAACCGCTGTTGTGGCTCTGAGACAAATTGCTCTTGGCCAAAATCTTTTCACCTATTTTATGCTGTTTCGTTAAAAGCCAGACGGCGCTGAATGAATCAGATGAACTAACCCTGAAGCGAGCAAGATTTGTGGAAACAGGATTAAAATTCCCTGGCTTTTAATTTCACAGTCATGGATGCTGGAGTCATCGCTGAATAATACTGCATTATCTCTAAGATTGCCTTCTGATTGTGCTTTCAGGGGAGAGTGTGAAATATGTGGAAGGTATTTGTAAGTTGTGCCGGTCTCTCTGGAATTGTAAAGGGCCTCCCCTCTGTCCTGCCCAATAGGGGGCACCGTTTCAGACCCCACTTTCTTCGTACAGGATTGTAGTAAGTCTGAGGTCTACCCTGGGAGTCACACGGCACAAGAAAGGGGACACCCTGAATGGGATGCCAGTCAGTTTTTGGAACATAGCAGTTTTTCTGGTGAATGTAATACTGATCTGTAGCACATATCTTTAGCCTGTTGGGTGTGGATGATGACAAAGCTCAGGCCAGCCCAAAAGCCTGCCAGCACATCGCCAGAGGAAGCCCTCGACTTCAGTAGCCAGGGGGCGCCGTCGGGTCGACTCTCAGCCTCTGTCATACGGCTGGGTGAAGGCTCATTTTGCGGGCTGCTCTGACGGGAAGCTCGTCCCATCCCGGTAATGAGCCAGAGCCGGTGACGGCGCTGACGAGTCGCAGAGAGCCCTCAGAGATGCTCCCACCCGCGCCTAATCGCTCTCAGTGCCACGGGTCGGCTGACTCCCAACGCGATGTCCTCTCACATGACGCCTGCGCCAGTGAAGAGAAGCCTCTCCCATAAAGCATGTGTGTGTTAGAAACATCCAATCAGGGTCAGCATAAGGTTCTGTGGTTATTCTATCACTGCAACGTAAATGTGAACTATACCCTCACAAAGCAGTAGGCTGTATTAATATTTTACAGACGGCGTGATTATATGGAAATGCCAGTTATGACCTAGGGGTCAGCGGGGTCACCTTCCGGGTGTATAAATATAGCTTATGAATAGTTAATTTAGTTATGAATGGTTGATGTCTTCCCCTGAGCACATTTCCTATTGTTTAAATGTTTCTCCTTTAGGCAGAAGGTGTGGCTTGGCTGGTATGAAGTCGCTGGGGGTGGTGGGGGGGGGGGGGGCGCGGGCTCAGCCGTTAGCAGGGGGACAGCAGCTTTGACAGATCCTTCTGAAACGGGCTTTTTAAATCCCTAAATGAAGCCGGGGATTGAAATGTACTTTGCTGGTATTCGTGGCCGCTTAAGCCCCCTGAATGGCGTCACGTGATGTGGCATTATGGGAGATCTTGAATACGCTGTCAGGAGGAGGTGGGGGTGTGCGTGTCTGAGCCAGAGGGGGACTAGGGCTCACGGTAATGGGGTCTCTGCCCCCCCCCCCCTTAATGCTTATCTTTTAAAGCTGGTGTCACAGCATTTCTGGGTGGCAGCTCACCCTCAGAGAAGCCCCAGTACTCGCTGTGTACTTGCTGTGTATGTATTGTATGTAATCACTGTGTTGTCCCTGTGTACGTTCTGTGTATTTACTGTGTGTTCACTGTGTATTCACTGTACTGCCTGAAAACTGGCTATTTTATCCTCATAGTGTTATTGTATTCCCTGGATGGGGAGTACAGTATAGTTTTGGGAACGGTCCGTCGTCACTAAAAGTATTTGATGGATCTTTTTTAAACTTTGCAAACCCATTGTCTTGGTGGCACCTGATTACAGTTTGAGACAAATCACTCCTAAGTTGAAGCTGTGCCGTGTCCGTAGTCATAGCAAAGAGAAGGCCAGTCTCGGACACTTGAACTTGTCAGCATGTTAACTCAGAATTATTTGTTAGATCTTTTCCAAATTTTGCAGACAAATTTCATTTTGTGAAACTCTGGATTTGTTCAAATTTTGAGACAGATTGAACCAAAATTGCATTCTGTGTTGTTTTCTTTGTGTTTTCTGTGTTATTTTCTGTATATTCTCTGCACACTGTCTGTTATTCTCTGTGCTCTCTGTGTTATTTACTGTGTGGTCTCTGTGTTATTCTCTGTGCTCTCTGTGTTATTTTCTGCACACTGTTTGTTTTATTCTCTGTGCTCTCTGTGTTATTTCCGGTATAATATCTGTTATTCTCTGCACACTGTCTGTGTTATTCTCTGTACTCTCTGTGTTATTTTCTGTATAATATTTCTGTTATTCTCTGCACACTGTCTGTATTATTCTCTGTGTTCTCTGTGTTATTTTCTGTATAATGTCTGTTATTCTCTGCACACTGTCTGTGTTATTCTCTGTGTTCTCTGTGTTATTTTCTGTATAATATCTGTTATTCTCTGCACACTATCTGTGTTATTCTCTGTGTTATTTTCAGTATAACATCTCTGTTATTCTCTGCACACTGTCTGTGTTATTCTCTGTGTTATTTTCAGTATAAAATCTCTGTTATTCTCTGCACACTGTCTGTTATTCTCTGTGTTATTTTCAGTATAACTTCTCTGTTATTCTCTGCACACTGTCGGTGTTATTCCCTGTGCTCTGTGTTATTCTCTGCACATTGCCTGTTATTCTTTGCGTGCTCTCTGTGTTATTTTCTTTGTACTTCCTGTGTTATTCTCTGCATACTACCTGTGTTGTTCTCTGTGTAATTCTCCATGTTATCTTTGTGCTCTGGTGGCCTGCTACCGCTTGTGTGCTCTGATCAGGCTTCGCTCAGCTGTCACTTGCGCAGAGAGCCTTTCAGACAGGCGTGAAGCACATCACTTCTTAAACACATTACCCACATTAGTAAATGATTAAATGAGGGTGCATTAGCCGTTATTCTCTGATTAGTAACGACTGTCTTTGTGCCCCCCCCCCACCTCCCCCTCCTGACAGCGCACACCCCCCCTCGTGGTAAACGACCTGTACGAGGACATCAAGGATGGAGTGAAGCTGCTAGCCCTACTGGAGGTCCTGTCGGGCCAGAAGCTGGTGAGTCTCTCGTATTCATAGAGGGAGAGTCTCTTGTACTGCCTTTCCTGCTCTGAGGGACACTGAGAAGTATCTGAGAATCTGCTGCATCCCTCAAGCGCTCCGTGATGACGGGACTGTTAGAGAATGAGACAATGCCGTTTTCAAGGTTCTTTGTGTTGTGCTTTCCTCAGAGATATACTAAAAAGAGGGAAGATTGTCAAAATCCACCACCCCCCTCCGGCCGCTGTGTATTGATCTGTCTGCTCAAAGATCCCTTCTCTCTCCCCCTCCCTGCCCCCCTCCCCCCCTCAGCCCGGTGAACATGGAAGACAGCTGAGGAGAATCCACTGGGTGTCCAACGTCGGCACGGCCCTCAAGTTCCTGGAGGGGAGGCGGGTACGTAATCACATCTGCTGGAATCGGGTCATGGGGGAGAGCGTTATTGTGTTCCCGGGCACTGCCCCCCCCAATGATAAAAAGCTGGATTAAATATCAGCTTTAAGCACCTGGAGAGTTAAACCTGACTTCCAATGGCAGGAGTAGACAGCCGTACCTCCTGCTGCTGGCCGTCGGACTCTGCAGCGTGAGCGTCGGGATAGTGCCTGGTCTTGCCTGTGATCAGAAGGTCGCTGGTTCACATCCTGGGGTGGGCAGAGTGGTCCCACCATCGGGCACCTGAGCAAGGCCCCCATGGGCCCCCATTTGGGCGGCCTGGCCCCTGCTTACTCACAAGGAGGAGTGTCATTTTGGATGAAAGCATCTGCAGAATTGGAATAAAATCATAAATGTAAATGCCAGTGCCCATGGGAGCCCCCCCCAGAATTACCCCAGATGTGGAGGAGGGCAGCAGCTCTTGGCCCTGCTGTAGGGGGCCTTCGGGGGGGTTTGTGTCTGTTGTCCCCTCATCTCCGCTGCCGTCTCTGACACGCCTGTAATCTCTCTCCTCCCCCGTGCCGCAGTCCGCTTACAGGGGATCTCCGGTTAGTGGCGGCCCGCCGGTTCGCTGGGCCTCTGCACGCTTCTGTCCGTAAATGCCGCCTGTGCATGCCGCCTGTGCACGCCGCCTGTGCACGCCGCCTGTGCACGCCGCCTGCGCTGCGTATCTGCGCTTTTGTCTTTGGCCGTGTAGCCTCCACGGGTGCACGCGTGTGACTGAACACGTCCTACCTGTGTATGTGACGTATGCTGCTCTGTCCTTATACTTTTACAGACTGTACCCGATAGCTAACCTATTCGGCCCAAAACGACTCACACATACGTTAAAAAATGTCAATAAATGTAAACATAAATTTCATGTAGCGGTACGGCTGGCAGCATACAGTAGTACTGTACTGTATGGCATCCCAACCTCAAACGCATCGCACTCATAGAGGTAAAAATCAGAGCGACCATCCTACTCCGACATGCGTCCATGATGATGCACGACCTGCCTGTCGGACCCGAGCCCAGGCTCGAGTTGGGGACAGTCTGTATTTGGAGGTCTGGGTTTTCAGTTCCTGGTGTCATATCTTTATGATGTTGCTAATGGCTATTGCTATCCAGCATGCTTCATTTACCATATGTGAGATGCTAACTATAACTAACTATAACTCACACATACGGTCCATTCAGTGTCTTCCCGGTTATGGGGTCTGTTCATATCACAAAGTGTGCCTGATCCGATCTGTGATCTATAGTGATTTAACACTTTCCTCAGATCAAGCTGGTCAACATTAACGCCATGGACATTGTGGACGGGAAACCTTCCATCGTGCTGGGCCTCATGTGGACCATCATCCTTTACTTCCAGGTAAGCTCACGCTTATTTGTCTGATGTTCTTGCCCAGAGTGATTAATGGTGCTTCTCGCTCGTCTTCTGTGCCAACTCTCCTCAGGTGAGATTTTCCGCTTAAGCTTTTTGCAGTGTGACTCCTCCTAGGACTCCATCCGCCACCCTGGGCCGGCGCTCTCCCCTCATTCGCCTCTGCCATGCTGACGTCTCATGCTTACGCCCCCCCCGCAGATCGAGGAGCTGACCAGCAACCTGCCGGCTCTGCAGACGCTGTCCAGCAGCACCTCCTCCATGGAGAGCCTGGGCAGCTCAGACACGACCAGCCCGCCCATCAAGAAGAAGGTGCTCACCAAGATCCAGGGCAATGCCAAGAAGGCCCTGCTGAAATGGGTGCAGTGCAACGTCACCGCGTACGTGAGGGCCGGATCGGGGGTGCGCATGCGGCCACGTGGCACGGGGGCTTCGCCCGGGGAGCGGGCAGCAAGCAAACGACACAGCACTGCCACACGACCCAACGCTGCCTCTGCTCAAGGCCCCCATTCTGAGCAGACATCAGATGCATGCAGCCACATTGCGGGTGCGGGGGGGGGGGGGGGGAGGACAGGGGGAGGGAAGTGAGCATGTGAGTGGAGCAAAGGAACGCTGAGGTACGAAGATAACTGATGGATCACTGCGGAATCACTGCAAGATCACTGTGGGATCACTGCAAGATCATTGCGGGATCACTGTGGGATCACTGCGGGATCGCTGCGAGATCACTGTGGGATCACTGATGGATCACTGCGAGATCACCGCGAGCTATCACTTGAGAGGGCTGCCAAAAGCACATTGGCGTCCCCCAAACCAGCACTGGACATATTTGTTACACGTTTATGAGTTACTAATCTTTCACAAAACTCCCCAAAAAAATTCCCATTTAACTTCGAATGCCGACCCCGCAATTCAGAAGGGTGGCGTTTGCTATTCGCACCACAGCCATTTCCCACTATAATTACCACTGCGGTACGTTGTTTGCACAGTTCTTATTTCTTTTTCATTTAAGCTTAATTGTACTCGTAGGCGCCTGGGTGTGGAGGTGAAGGACTTTGGGCCCAGCTGGCGCAGTGGGGTGGCTTTCCACGCCATCATCCACTCGGTCCGGCCCGAGCTGGTGGACATGGAGCGCGTTCGGGCCCAGAGCAATCGGAAGAACCTGGAAGAGGCCTTCACGTTGGCGGAGGAGAAGCTGGGCATCCCGCGGCTCCTCGACCCGGAAGGTACCGTCCGCGCCGACTTCCCGGGGAAGACCGTCTCCGTTCCGCCGGGTGTCTGTTAGCAGGTGCCGCTATGTGACGGACACTAGCGTGTCGCGAGCTTCGTTGTTCCCCGACGCTCCTGAGTGCTGTGGGGTTGATCTCCTCCTCCGTTCCTCCTCAGACGTGGACGTGGACAAGCCGGACGATAAGTCCATTATGACGTACGTGGCCCAGTTCCTGAAGCACTATCCCGACGCTCACGCCGCAGAGTCCGACGGCCAGCAGCAGGAGGTACGGCTGTCTTCTCCTGCCATTGGAAGTCAGGTTTAACTCTCCAGGTGCTTAAAGCTGATATTTAATCCAGCTTCTGCATAAAACTCCAATCTGAGCAGGATGGCTACAGATTTGTGCCTAACGACTCAACGTGTTTGATGCTGATTCATTTGGATGTATCCTGCATACTTAAGAGATGAAGGTGAACGGAGGTGGTGATTAAATAGCAGCATTGCTGGGCACAGGTCCATCCCCTGGTGTGAATCCGGATTCCCAGCGGGAGAGGAGCAGTGTCCCATTCCCATTTTGCGGTTCTGAAGCACCCAAACTTTTACTGCTATTGAGCCAGAGAGCGGGGGGACATGAGATGAGCCGGTTGCCATGCCAACCACCCTCATATCATCCCGCCGTGCTTCCAGGGGGGCTTGGTCATGTCTCTCAGTCTCTCAGGTGCAGGAAATGCCCCCCCCCATCCCCAGCTATGGCTGCCCTCCCTCCTGGGTAACATGGCCATTGTCACTGGGACAGGCGGCACTATGCCTCTCCTGACCCTAAATTAATACTTGGAATGCTGACAGAAACAGACAGAAACGACCGCGATGACCTTTCTGCCTTGAGGTCGTTGCCGTGGATGTGGATGAGCGCTGGTGTGCGTGTGAGCACTGTGGCCTTGTGTCCTCTGTGCCGCCACAGCCGGGGCCCCCCGTTTGGGCCTCGTTTGTAGTGCCCAGATCCTGACTGTGCTGTGCAGTGGGCCCATCAGGGCGGCCTCTGGAAACCGGACTCTGGGGAGTTTCTACGCGTGTCTCCCGCGGGGCTGAACCCCAGGAGGGGGTGTGTTTCAGGCCATGCAGGGACTCTTAGCAGCCTTGGACTCGCTTGTCTGTGTGTGTGTGGGGGAGGCACGTGGCTGTGTCTCTTTTTGAAAACTGGGATCTGTTCAGTCAGTGGTACCCAGAGCTCCTCTGAGACAGCAGATCTGACTGTCACATTGACATGCATCTCAGGTCATTCTGTCCTCTGTGTGCCTGTGGACTTGATGGTTCATTAGAACCTCTCTGTCTTCCCTCTGTCTCCCTCTCTGTCTCCCCTCTGTCTCCCTCTCTGTCTCCCCTCTGTCTCCCTCTCTGTCTCCCCTCTGTCTCCCCTCTGTCTTCTCTCTGTCTCCCCTCTGTCTCCCCTCTGTCTTCTCTCTGTCTCCCCTCTGTCTCCCTCTCTGTCTCCCCTCTG
>JAODKL010000039.1:18803543-18822739 GCA_026780765.1 Petrocephalus schoutedeni
AGGGTGGTGTATAGTCGTGATTGGTACATGAGTGGAGCTTGTTTAGGGTGGTGTATAGTCGTGATTGGTACATGAGTGGAGCTTGTTTAGGGTGGTGTATAGTCGTGATTGGTACATGAGTAGAGCCTGTTTGGACTGGTGTATAGATAGGGTTAGTCTTGAGTGGAGCTTGTTTGGATTGGTGTACAGTCGTGATTGGTCCATGAGTGGAGCTTGTTCGGATTGGTGTATAGTCATGATTGGTCCATGAGTGGAGCCTGTTTAGACTGCTGTACACACAGGATTGATCCATGGGTGGAGCCTGTTTGGTGGGTATCCATGATTGGTTCAGAGGAGGTGTCTGTTTGGGTTATTTTGCTGATGGGATCAGTCCATGAGCAGAGGCAGTTTGGGTCTCATGTCTGGCAGATTGGCTCATGGGTGGAGCCTATTTCCATCATGGGTGAGATTATTGATCCAAGGGGAAAACCTTTTTCCTATCAGGATAAGGGTGGGATTGGTCCAATAATGACTGTTTTGGTCATAACCCTTGGATCAATATGATCCCCCCCAAAATAAGCTTTTAGTGCTATTGTATTAAACTGCATTTACTGTACTCCTCCAGACAAAATTTGTCATTTGCACAAATTGCTGTATTAATCTCATAGCTTTGTGATTGTTGGTTATCTCATGTCATGGTGTCCCCAACGGTAAAAATGAAATAGGCTCACATTGATTTTTGCAAACAATAAAAATTACCACCGGCTTAGGTGAGATGGCAAAAAATATTCTGATTCAGGCTATGGTTCTCATACAAGGAAAAGGTTTAGATACATTCTGCTACTTTGCCAAGAAATTATAAGAGTTGTACCCATCAGATGATAATCTCTGTTGAACCTGATTGAGTTTGGGGCTAATAGGGGGCGCACCAGAAACTAATTGCAGGAGTGATTCTGGTCCTCAGACCGTGGAGAAGGAAGCCAGTGAGTGGAGGAGGCACGTGGAGGCCAACAGCAGCCTGAGGAAGAGGTGGGAGGAGTCCTACACCGAGCTGGAGAAGGTGCTCAAGGTGGCCCAGGCCTTACTGAAGGAGCAGGGCAACCCAGAAGAGCTGCTGAAGAAGCACACGGTGCGGGGGTGCCCTCAGCGGGCTGCCGGCCGCATCGCGACGGTCGCCCGGTGCCAGACGCCCGGCCTCTCACCTCCTCTGCTTCGCCCCTGCAGGAGTTCTTCGGCCAGCTGGACCAGCGCGTCCTCAACGCCTTCCTGAAGGCCAGTGACGAGCTGACGGACATCCTGCCTGAGCAGGAGCAGCAGAGCCTTCAGGAGACCGTCCACAAGCTGCACAGGCAGTGGAAGGTCGGGCCAGTGCCGCCCTTTGGCCTAGACCCCCCTTTGAAGTGTTTTATTATGTGGGAGGACCCCTGCACACACACACACGCCTCTCTGACATGGAGGTCCAGACTTCCTGTACTGTGTTGTGCAGGCCTGGGCAGTTATAACTGTTTTTGATTATTTTTATTTAAGCTAAAATAACTGACTTGTTCTTCTATATATTTATAATTAATTGGAAGAATGATTTGTGGGCACAAATATGTTCATCTTCGTAGCCTCCACCATGATCACCTGAACCAGTAAAACCAGCCCCACCCACGGCCAGCTTTGGCCCAGATCTGGTCTGCTGTATCTCTGCCTGTTGCCCTGGGTGACAGAAGGACACGTGTACCCGCTGTGCTCCCCAGGACGTCCATACGGAGGCGCCGGTCCATCTGCTGAGGCTGCGGGTGGAGGTGGAGCGCGAGTGGCTGATGGGACACCTGCAGGAGTGTCGGGCCGAGCTGGATCGGGAGGGAGGGGCCCTGCCCACGGCTGGCAGCGAGAGGCTGGTCAGGGAGCACCGGGTGAGGACGGGGCCCAGTGCGGCCCTCATTGTCAGTGAGCCCTCCCCGCAGAGGGTGTTCTGTGGTTAAAGAGGAGAGCGTTAGGGTCAGGGTTAGGATCATTCTGAAACAGTTTTCTGATCTCAGTGCCTGTGCTCGTAGGTCTTCTTTGGCGAGCGAGGCACGCAGTGTGAGAAGAGGCTTCAGTACATGCAGGAGCTGTGCCAGAATCTCCCGGGCGACGACCCCGCCTGTCGTGCCACGGAGAGTGCCAGGGCCGCCTTGGCGGAAGTCACGGAGCAGGTGGACGGTACCTACCAGAAGATGCTGCAGCACCCAGACAAGTGGGAGGAGTTCAGCACCAGGTGAGGCCGGGGCGAGGGCGGAGCCACTCTGGCAGGAGTATCATCCCCTCATCCTCATTGGCTGTCCTGCCAGAGGGAGGGATAATCCATTGGTCGCCCATATCTTAGAAACACATCACAGGCTTATAATAAACCAATCACATTTTAGTGTTTTTTTAGGCAGATTGTGCAGTGATTTACAGTGAAAATCTGAGGAATCAACAAAAACAAAAAAACAAAGTACACATTGTTTCAGCTGCAGGCAGCGGTCTGCAGTGTGTAAACAGTCTGAACAGACTGATGCTTATGGGATGTGAATGTCTGCCCAGATATTCAGAGTTTGCCGGCTGGCTGTCATCGAAGGAGGAGCAGGTGGGCCAGCTGCGCAGACAGGCGGGTGACCCAGCCGCCTACGGGCGGGTGACGGCCACAGTGCAGGTGAGCGTGTGCTCTGCATACGGGGGTGTGCACAGCAGTGTATGGGGGGCATAAGGCATTTTTTCACTGGAGCTTTTCAGAACAATAATGCTGACACAGCTCCTCCTGGGATTTGAACTGACAAACATGCCCCAAACTATACTATGCTACACTGTGACTTTGGGTAACCCCCCCCGTGTTTCAGGAGCTGCAGCAGGAGGCCGAGGAGCAGGAGGAGAACCTGCACTGGCTGGAGGCGCGGCTGGGAGCCCTGCTGGAGGTCTGCTCCGAGAGCGAGGGGCTGAAACAGCGAGATGCTCTCACACAGCTCTCCATGGACTACAAATCCCTACTCTCCTCCCTCCCTGAGGTGAGTACCCCCCCCCCCGGGCTACAGAGAGCTTGTTGAGCTGACTGTTGATTTACAATCCCTGCATCCCATCAGCGGGCTGAGGGGGAGGCACTTTCTGCACGGCCTCCATAAAGCTTTCTCACTAATAGGACCTTGGGGATTGATTTATGGGTCTTGTCAATTGGCAATATGTGAATGTGCGAGATGTTATGACACTTTGGGTAAGGATCATGCTAATGGCTCCCTGAAAGCGGCCTCTGTGATTCCGGTACGTCAGTCAGTGTTATCAGTCCCTGTGAGGACCTCCACACTGGGCAACGTCATCAGCTGGAGCGGCCTATGGCATCCGGTCCTCAGGGACCCACACCCGGTCTACGTTTTTGCTCTCTCCGAGCTCCCAACCAGATAGTCCACATTTTTATCCCGAGCTGGGAGGGAGCAAAAACATGGACTGACTGCGGGGCCCCATGGACCGGATAGGGAAACACTGGCCTGGGGTGTGCAATCCCCGCCATGTAGCGGCCCTCAGACTCATTGTATCTCCCCAGCTGGAGGAGGTGCTCTGCGCGGTGGGGGAGCGCATTCAGCTTGCCGGGGAGATCCAGCGCGCTCTGGAGGGGCTGCAGGAGGCCCAGAAGGAGGTGCGGCTGGCGGCTTCCGCGGCGCTGGACTCCGAGGACGTCAGGCAGGCCCAGCAACAACTCCTCACTCATCAGGTGCCGACGGACATCCGTCCTCCTCGGGAACTAGCCATCTCCTGATTGGCCAGGAGCGCCGCCCGGGCAGCGTAGAGGGCAGCGAGAGGAATTTATAGGCATCCATTAGTGGCTTCAGGCGAAATACATTTGCATTAGATGGTTCGTAATCCAAGGTCAGATTATGGATGGATTCCTGGCGTCGAGGTCCCCCTGGGTGCTCCAGTTGATCGTTAACGGGGGAAATCAAAGACGGGCTTCATCTTTGCACACGCGCTGCATGCTGAGTTACTGTTGCAGCGTGCGATTTGTTGTTTGCATGCATTTATTAATAAGTTTATATCTATCAGAGTCTGCTTGCAGCTATTTATGCTGTTTATGCATCCATGGATGTGTTTGTTCACTTGTCTGTTTTCAGTCAGTCCTTGTGTTTACATTTGCTGCGGGAGGGGCAGTCAATTTGCATTCGTGTCTGCATTTCTGACTGCACTGATATTGCATCCACACTCGTCTGCATTAAATGCATTTCTGCCTTCACACTTGCACACGCGCCGTCTTTTCCCACACGGGCGTGCATGCGCTGTGTCGGCGCTGGGCCCCCCCCCCCCCCGCCCCGCCTCACTGCTGCGTCTCCGCGTCTGCAGCGGCAGATGACGCACCTGCAGGCCAGGAGGAAGGACGCAGAGCAGCTGGCTTCACGCTGCCGGCAGCTGCAGACGGAGGGGAGGCCGGACGACGCGCTGCTCCGGGGGCTGCAGGGACTGGAGGACGGGCTCCGTACCACGGGCCAGACCTCAGAGACGGAGCAGCGCCTCCTGGAGGTGACCCCACCCCACTTTCGCCCCAGCTTACACAGGGGAGCCCAGCCTAGTCTTCTGCACACCCAGAGTAACTGCCCTAAACCTCATCCCCATAATGGCAGCGATACGCGGAGCGGTGACAGTAGTCACGCCTCCCTCTGCTGGACAGTCAGCGCCCTGCCCCCAGACAGGGAGGCTCCCTTTGCGGTCTTGCCGCAGTTGACCTCAGGTAGACCCCACTGTACAGATTTTCGTCACTGAGATTTGGGACCCGCCCCAGAGCTGACGTAGAAATAATGTGCAGACAGGAGGTGCCTTCATTCACGTTATTTGCGTGGGTTATAGATCTACATGCATCATCTAGAGCCTTAGCACTGATCTGTGACCGTGCCTCTGACACTGCTCTGTCTGTGTGTGTTTTCATCAGCTCAGATAGCCGATGTATTGCGGATTCTCCTGTTGCTTGTCAATAGCATCTCTCTCTCTCTTCCTTGACCTCGAGTCCGTTCCCCTTGCTTACCTTCTTTATCTTATCATTGCTTTCTGTGCTTTTGTGTCTCTCTCCCTCTTTCTCTCCCGCCGGTGACCTGTGTTCATTTCTGATCTGCCCCGCTGTGTCCCCTATCAAGGTGGCTGATGTGTTCTTGTTTTCTTACTCACAGGAGACTCTGGCAGCCTGGCAGGAGATGGAGAGCCAGCAGGGGGCGGCAGAGGACTTTGTGAGCCGTGCTGACTCTGCCCTGGAGAGGGAACTCACTTTCAGCAGCCTGGAGAGCCTGCTGACTGAGCTGAAACAAACCAAGGTGAGTACAACACTGCCCCCTGGTGGGCCGGCATAATAAGACTCCTCGGGACTTACTACAATTTGCTGTGCTTATCCCAGCAAGTTTCAGAGGGATCTTGGGCTTAACTGTTTGTCCTTTTCCGCACAGGACCTGCACAGACAGAGCGAAGAGCAGGCTGCAGTGACAGATGCCCTCCTGAAGAGGGCAGGCGAGGTCCAGCTCGGCTCTGAGAACCGGACGCGGCTACATCGTCGGGCCCAGGATGTCAAGGAGGAGGTGGCGCGTGTGGGGGCCAGGCTAAGGAAAGAGTAAGCCCCTCCCACCCGATGCCCACTTTTCACTGCCTCTTGGGCCGACTCCTCCCTAGACAGCAAGACCCTCGCTGACATCGGTTCCTGTATTTCTGACCTTAGCGTCGAGAACTTGGAAGCAGCGGTGACCCAGTGGGAGCAGTTTGACCGTGATTTTGAGGCCCTCTCCACATGGATCAGCGAGAGAGAGAAGGAGCTCGATGCCCTTGGTGCCTCTGCCGAACCTCTGCATCTGCAGAGAAGTACTGTGAAGGTAGGGGAACCTCAGGCCGCGGGTTTCAGGGCGGCCGGTCTGGTCCTGCACTTCTCAGCAGCCGAGGAGGACACTCTGTCCCTGCAGTCTGCAGTGTCTCGCTGTCTCACAGCTGTGAAGTTCCTCGCTGTCAGTCAGTAGCGAGTTCCCCACAGGTTTTCCAGCCTGTTGGCATCACACGGACGTGCGGCAGTAGAGTTCCCTGATATTGTGGAGTCGGGAGTATGTCCCCGTCGCCGTGAGCATGCTTGAGAGCGTCTTTCTCCCGGCTGTGATGCAGGCTGCAGAAGCTGGCCTGCGGGAGAGAGAGGCAGCCCTGAGCTGCCTGGAGGCGGAGTCCCAGGCTCTAGGCCGCTTCTTGTCCCCGGGGGAGGCGGCGCGCGTCAAGGCACGGCTGACGCGATTGGGCTGCTACTGGGAGGAGCTCAGCGGAAGCGTGACGCTATTGGACGAGCAGCTGGAGGAGAGTCAGTCCCAGCTACAGCGGTTCAACGACAGCGTGGAACAGGTATGCCCACCCCCTGGCCTTCTCTGGTATGTAAGCAGCTGAAATACTGACTGAGAATCCTTCCGAAAAGTATGTCATTTCACCATGGGTGCGGAGGCCCAAAACAAGGAATATTTTTAAGGTGGGGGGGGGGGACATAATTTGTACAGCAGGGCCGCCCTTATCATTAGCCAATGAAATGTTTTGAATTGGTGATTGACAGGGGAGGGAGCACTCCAGACACCAATCAGCTTTCAACTGGGGCTAATGCTCTTGTGGACCCGCCCCCATACACACCCCTGCCACTAAGTCTGACTGTGGCTCTTCTCAGTGCTGCCAGTGTTTACGGGGGAAGTGACACATGCCGTCCCCTGTTAGGGGCCCGCTGCCCATACTGACCCTGTCTGCTCTCACCGACAGGCGCAGACGACTGTGAGGACGCTGGGCCAGGAGCTGGAGCGGTCGGTGACGGCATGCGGCTCGTCGTCTGACGCCTGCCAGGCCCTGCAGGAGCACTCGGTAACCCGCATGGACGGATGGATGGATGGATGGACCGACGGATGGATGGATGGATGGATGGATGGACCGACTGATGGATGGATGGATGGATGGATGGATGGATGGATGGATGGACCGACTGATGGATGGATGGATGGATGGATGGAGGGACTTTACATTTAGTTACTGTGCAGCTCCATTAGTAGCCAGGGTTAGACTAAAAACTACAGCTTTTAATTCATTTTGATGGAATGATCTTAGACACTTTTATTCTTTTACTCGTTTGCATGCTTTTACTTGAATTTTAAATTGTTTTGCTTTAAACTTCGGTCTGTTCTCCTGCAGAACGCCAGAACACTCTGTGAAACATACACATGCTCTATAAGTAAACTGGCCTTGCCTTGCGGTGGGAGTATCTTGGTGGGTCCGAGTACATGTACACTGAGGTGTTTCTGACCCCCGCCCACCCCCCAGGACGTGAGCCAGTCCCTGGAGCAGCTGAAGGCCGCCCTGCTCACCCTGTCAGGCAGTGCACGCCGGCTAGCCCAGCGCGAGCAGGCCGAAGAAGACGTCACCTCGCTGCTCCGTGACCACGAGGAGCGCCTCCTACAGGCCAGAGAGAAGCAGGCGCAGCTGGAGGAGCTGCTGTCCCTGTGGCAGAGGTATGCTGGTGGCGGGGGCAGTCTGCGCGGGGGATTAAGGGCGGCGTCGCGTGGCAGGGAGAGATAGGCTGGCCCCTTTGTGCCCCGACTGTGTCCTACATGGACAGGCACCTGGCGGGAGGGCATGTCACAAAATGCACCCCCCCTCCCTCCGAGCCCCATCCATAATTGTGCTGACAGGCGTTGCCTGCACGCGCTTACAGCTTGAATGCTGATGCAGGGGGGCCCTGCTTATCTGAGGCCCACTTGCACGTGGCCCGCCATGGTCCTGCTCTCGCCGTGTAACAAGCCCGTCGCCTGTCCCGTGCAGATACGAGAAGGAGCGGTCCGCCTTCCAGTCCCAGATCGAGGAGCGCGAGGCCGCCTCCAGCTCCGAGGGCCAGCTCCTCCCTTTGGATAAAGCCAGGCTGCAGGTCCAGCTGAAAGCTCTCCAGGTAGGTGGGGTTCGTAAGGAATCACCGAGAGCAGATGCCCCAACCCATGTCACAATTAACATCTAATCACCGAAAAAAGATGTCCGTGCTGAGCTGAGGTGTCAGATGATTAGCTTTAAAGCTAACCTATATCTACTGAACCTCTATGAGTAAAGTAATTGTGCAGAGAGATGGCTGTAGCATTAGCATTTAGCATGGTGGTTAACTTTCAATGCACCGGATCTTCGATGATGCGGCATCCTGGATTAGTGCTAAACGTCACCCGCTGTACAGGACCTGCAGGCGGAAGGCCCGGCCCAGGAGTCTGCCCATGGGGAGCTGCTGAACCTGGCAGCGGCCCTGCGGCCAACAGCATCGGAAGAACAGGTGGAGGAGCTCACGGGCCAGCTGAAAGAGCTGGGGGAGAGGTGGAGGGCACAATCCGAGGCCGTACCCAGCAGGTGGGGGCACCCAGATGAATCAGATGTGCTTCCTACTAAACAGTAGCCATTCGATACGTCACATCTTATCTTTTTTTTTGGGGGGGGGGGGGGGTTTGCCCTGCTGGCGACCGGGTCCTAAGCAGCTAGAAAATTACTTTAATCTTAGTTTATATTAGAAGGTCTAAATTCTACTAATTCTCAGATTTGACCAGGTTAAGTTACCTAAGCCTGATCCCGGTCCCTCTTCCCCCAAAGGATCCAGCAGCTGCAGGCCCACATGCAGCTGGTCGGGCAGTTCGACGAGGCCCTGCTTGAATTCTCACAGTGGGCCAAGAGCTTCCTGGCCGGCCTGCATGACTCCTCCCAGGTGGACATCGCAGATCTCGGGGTGGCCGAAGCGCAGGTTCAGGTATGACGTAGCAACAGTGGCACCCTTTACTGTGCGCACGCGATTGGCCCGCATGTTTAATTAACCGGCACACCTGATTGGTTCTTGTTTAATCGGCTGTGCTGGGTGGGTTGTCCTCCAGGAGGGGGAGTCCTTACTGCAGGGCAAGGCCGAGGCGAATGAGAGCCTGCAGGGGCTGGCGGAGGCGCTGGGCGCGGCCTGCGAGCTGGCGGAGGTGCCGCTGCTGCAGGGCCGGCAGGAGGACTGCCTGCAGCCCTACGCGGAGGCGCGGCAGCTGCTGGGAAGGAGGCGCCGCTGCCTGGGCGAGCTGCAGGCCTTCCTGGGCGGGCGCGGCACAGCCGAGCGGCTGCTGGATGGGATGAGGCAAGTCCTGGAGGGAGCCGGGAGCTGGGACCGGGCCCGGAGCGAGGTCTTCAGGCAGGAGCTGGAGGCGGCGGCCGGCGACCTGGCGCGTCTGGAGGCGCAGGCCGTGGCCCTGGACAGCAGTCTCAGCAAGGCCCGCTGGCAGCTGCGCCAGGCCGGGCCGGGCCCACGGACGTCCTGCCGAGCTTTAGCCGACAGCCTGGGTGCGTCCATGGAGGCCGTCCACAGCCTCCTGGGAACCCGGCAGAGCGAGGCCGAGGCCCTGGGGGCTCTCTGGACCACATTCCGCCAGCGCAAAGAGCAGCTGCTTACGACTCTTCAGGGGGTGGAGGAGAAGGCCGGCCAGCATGGGCTCCAAGAGCCCAGCCTCCAAGCCCTTCAGCAGAGGTACAACTGGATCTAACTAAATCCTATTGGTCCATCAGATTAGCCTTCAGATCTAATTGGCCCTGTGTTTGATTGGCTCCTTGCCAATGTCCATGTCTCTGGTAGACTACGCTTCTACAATCAGCTGGAGGAGGAGCTACACTCGCACCAGCACGAGGAGCAGTGGCTGAAGGACAGGGGCCAGCAGCTGGCCCAGAGAGACCCGGAGCTGGCGGGGGAAGCTCTCAGGGAGGTCGGCCTCGTGGAGGCCGCCTGGGAGGATGCCAAGAAGCTGGTATCTGACAGGTGAGGGGCGTGAGGAAGTTACTCCATCTGCATTCTCGTGTGCCGGCCAATTGCTAGCATAAAGGGGAGACAACATCTGACTTGACAACCAGCCAGGATAAAAAAAAATTAAAGTGTTCAGTCTCCTAAAATGCCCATCTTCACATTTTGGTATTGTGCCATAGCTTTGGTGTTGTCAGGATAGTGTCTCAACCAGCAACACTAATGCAAGGATGGATTTCTGTCGTTTTGAGGTCACACTCGCACAAATTCCTCACTTGTTTATCTTAGCCTACATTCCTCAGCCTTCTTTGGTTGTCATGCTGAGCTGGAGGCTCAACAAATGGGCAATATCCCCGCATAATATTTATACTTGACCTGGAAACATTACTGGTGGAAAGTCTAAAGATAGTACAGAGTTAAAATTTAGTTTCTTTTTCTGTAAAACTGTAAAAAATGTTTATTAATTTGGGTTGATGGTCTAGGGACCACAGATGTTTGGAAGGTCTTCTGCTAGCTTTTGCTGAACATGCTTTACTACATATACCTCATAGGATAGTGTAAGGAAGTGTAGGAGGTGTAAAAAGGAGATGGACTTGACCAAGTATAGTTCAGTGAAGAAAATGGGTGTTTCAAATTAGTGTTTCTCAGCAATTCTCTGTCGAAATTGTGCATGTGTCGCGTCTTCCTCTGCGTGTTCCTACTAAATATCACCCCCTGCAGGCAGGGCCAGTGCTGCGACCTAGTGGAGGGTCTGAGGGAGTTCCAGAGCCTGAAAGCGTCTATCGGGGGCGTCGCAGAGAAGGCGAGCAGCGTGGCAGAGATCAGATCAGCCCTGAAGGACGCGGAGGACATCAGGAGAGCGTTGTCACGGGTCCGAACGTTTACTAGCTCTGATACAGTCTGGCAGACCTCCTGGTCCAATAAATACAGTTATTCATCATATTGTGTACTTTTGAAATTGAGATAGCGCCCTCTGTTGCTGACAATGTGCTACAGCAGTTTCATTCATTCCGTCCTCCTCTGGGCCCTCCAGCACGAGGCAGCAAAGGCAGAGATGGTATTATGCCAGGAAGAGCTGGACCTCCTCACCAGCAGAGGGAAGCAGCTGCTGGGTGAGCTGAGCAGCATCCCCGACTGCGAGCCTCAGGTGGTCAGGCAGGACCTGGAGGCTGTGGTGGATCACTGGCTCGATGTGAGTGGCGCCACCTGCTGGTCATTCATACATGCATGTGCGGCCCTCAAGGGAACTGTTGATTAAATCAAATTCCATTTAGACTAAAGTGGTGCTACAAAGAGTGTACTTTCTAAAGAATTATAAATAGTCCTGTATTACATTTAGTTACATTTTAGTCCCGTATCGATAGTGTTTTTTTTTTTCATGTTAGTGAGACTTTATCGATCGTACTGCTATCATTTTAGATAAGATACTCTTAGATTGAGCTAAATGTGTTTATGTATGGCTATTAGCATGGTGGTCCTGCACTTAAAAGTTTTAATTTGACTGGGAAAGTGAGACAGTTTGATCAAGAGGGCAATGAATATATCACACATCAGCCTGCTATACAGAGGGTGCCGTGTTTCTACACCAGCTCTGACCTCGTGGCCTTGACAACAGTACTTGGATGGAATTACAGTTGCCAAAAAACGTGGCTTTTTGGAGAGCAGTCGGGTAAATAAATGCTGAAATGCCCCTTACATCTCCCCGTACAGGTATCTGAGAAGGTCGACGAGAACATCAAACATCTCAGCCGGAGTGCGGAGCTTTGGGAGGAGATATGGCAAGCGGCGGAGGACGTGGAACGATGGGCCGGCGGCGTCGCGGCTGAGCTGGGCGAGATGCTCGGCAGCCTGACGGACAGCAGGCGTGCCGAGGAGCGTCTCTCACAGCAACAGGTCAGGTCCCTGGGCCAGGCCTGCAGGCCGCACCCACGTGACCAGCCTCGCCCCCCGGTCTTAGGTCTGCTACACATCCGAAATGCTGAATGGTAGCCGGTCATCTTCCAGATGGAGATGGAGAGCAAAGAGCAGGTGCTGGAGGAACTGCAGGCCAAGGTGTCAGAACTGGGGCAGCTCACAGGCAACGAGGAGACACCATCCGAGCTGCAGGTGGGCGCTGGTCTCCAAACCAGCCTCTCTGACTGTTATCTCTCGTGGTCTTTTCGAGCGCTCTGCTGTTTTATTTCGGTCAGGTGCTAGAGGTCGACCTGAGGAAGAAGCTGGACCACACCCGGGAGCTCACTGAGCAAGCTAAGGACACGGTGAAGGAATTCCGGGCCCAGAAGCAGGAGCTGGAGGACTTCATCTCCCAGGGGGCCGAGCAGCTGAAGGAAGTGGAGGACACCCTCTCGGCACTGCCACAAGGACCCAACCCCGAGGAGATCTGCAGAGTCAAGGTATCCCCCCCCACAGCACTGTGGCTATAAAAGCTGTGGTCTTCTAACCAAAAAGACAGACTACTGCTGTACCTCTATTTACACTATTTACAGTTCATAGGTACAGGTTGGACGAGGGCCAGTGGCACGGACTTGTAGCCCAGATAGATCCCTTCTTGAACGAAGCATCTGGTCCGAAATGATCCAGGGATTCATCAAGCCAAACGAGTGGCTAAAATTCTCTTTAGATAATAAATCTGGCTCAACCCCAAAGTAATATTTATTACATTATGAGCCAGTTATTTAACACTTTGCATAAATGATGCGTGCTGCATATGAGCTTGGTGCCGGCACCTGGCACCCGGGTGTAACGCCTGTGTCTGCCAGGACGTCCAGAAGGAGCTCCTGGCCATGCGGAGCGGCGTCGACACCATGCGGGACTCTCTGGGCTCCCTGTGCCGGAGGTTCCCCTCGGAGGAGCTGGCTCAGCTGGGCTTGGTGCTGACGGAGCTCGCCAAGCGGAACGAGGGGGCTCACCAGCTCTGCTCACGGGCCCTTGGCTCCCTGCAGGAAGACCTGCTGCAGAGCTTCAGCGGTGAGCAGCCGCGTCCTTCCTACCGGGTTCATGGCGTTTCATCTGCAGTTTTCGTCCCTGCCAAACAGGGCCCCCGGCTGCCAGTACGAGACAGTCGCTGGTCATCAGCCAACCTGCATTACAGTCGCCGCTGATCTAATGGGAATTATTGCCAAGTAATGGTCTGTTACCGGTCCTTAAGGACTGGATTATCTGCCCGAGCAAGTCCACATGGGCCAGTGGGCATGAACTCAATCATGCTCCATCTCTCTGTCTCTGCAGAGCTGGCCCAAACATTCCAGAACTGGCTCCACCAACTGAAGGATGAGTTAAAGGAGTGTTCTGACCAATCGGGTGACACAGCAGTGGTGGAACGCAAGCTGCAGAAAGTGAAGGTACTCGGGCCAGCCTGCGCTGCAGCCATGAGTTTTGGGTTCTGTAGATGTACATGCATACTGCTGCGGTTGCAGATGTTGGTACCTTGTGGTAATGGTTCAGCATTTTGTCCTCCTGGCCTGCAGGGGGCGCTAGAGCATACGGAGGCGGGTGAGATTAAGCTGACACGGCTGTGTGAGGAAGGGGAAAAGCACCTGATGCACCTGCCCAAGGCCAGTGCTGGACAGGTGCAGCAGCAGCTCTCCTCCAGCCAACAGGACTGGGAGAGCTTCGTGGAGAGATGCCGTCTGGCTCAGCAGGCCCTGGAGGAGACAGCCAATCAGCTGAGCAGGTGAGCTGGAGGACCCATGTGTGGGCGGTGCAGCAATGACCTGCAGCCATGCAATCAGCAGTAGTTTTACAGTGGAATCACCGGGTAATTGACTTAACCCGAACTGCCCTGCACAGTTTTGAAGGCCAGCTGGAGAAGCTGAAGGGCTGGCTGGAGCAGATGGAAGGTGGCGTCACTGCAGCGGTAACGGGGCAGAGCCAAGAGCGCAGGTCCGGGAGAGAGGAGATGGAGGACCTGGAGGAGCTGCACAGGGAGCTCCTGAAGGAGAGGTTAGCAGGGGCAAAGTACATCAGAAAAAGAAGCGTGCTTGGAGGAAACTCGAAGACAGGAGATAGAACATTCTGGGGAAATGCAGTCCAGACAGGATTTAATAATAATGACGCCAACCTTCCTATTGGGAATTAAAAAAAAAGACACCAGAAGAAAACCCAGGTGGGAACACCTGGGCTCAGTCTGCAGTCACCACTGGGTCATTCGGTGGATGAGGCAATATTGCCGCAATACTGCATCGCAGGCAGCGCTCGTCACATTCGAGTTAGCGGGAGGTAATGGCTCCTGTTACCAAGGCTCAGTTATCAATCCAGGTGGACAAAGTAAACGGGGAGGTGGGATAGTGTAAAGTCAGGAGTTCTGAAAACAAGGAGGCAGGACTTTGTAAACAGGAAGGCAGAGCTCTAAATATAGAGGAGGGGAATTGTAAACAGGGAGGTGGGCCATTGTAATCAGTGAAGCAGGGCTCTAGATACAGGCGGGGTATTGTTAACTGGGCTCTAATTAGAGAGGTGGGGCATTTTAAACAGGGGGTGGGGCTGGGGTTTTAAATTGGTGGGACTCTAATTAGAGAGGCAGAGTATTATAAATGGGGCGGGGCTCTAAATAGATATCATTTTAAACAGGGGGCGGAGCTCTAAATAGAGAGGTGGAGCATTTTAAACAGGGGGCGGAGCTCTAAATAGAGAAGTGGGGCATTTTAAACAGGGGGTGGAGCCCTAAATAGAGAGGTAGAGCATTTTAAGCAGGGGGCGGGGCTCCAATAAAGAGGCAGAGTATTATAATCAGGGAGGCGGGGCTCTAAATAGAGAAGTGGGGCATTTTAAACAGGGGGCGGAGGCCTAAATGGTTTTAAATGGGGCGGGGCTCTAGAGAAGGGGCATGGTAAACAGGGATGCGGTGCCTTATAGAGGTCTAAATCTGAGTGTTTATTAACGGTACTAAATGTTTCGGCGAGTGATGACGTGGAAGGTGAGTCCCCAGCCTTTACCTTCCGCAGGGACTCCTTCGAACGGCTGTGTCACGAGGCCCAGGCCCTGAGTGAAGGTGGCCGCGGGGCCGGGGGCGAGGCGCGGGCCGCGGGGCAGCTGCAGTCGCAGCACCAGGCCCTGCTGAAGCGGCTGCGCGAGGAGCTGCGCAGTCGGCAGCTGAGTCTGCAGGAACGGCAGGCCTTTGAGGAGATGCTGCAGAGCACCTGGACCTGGCTGAGGGGCGTGCAGGAGCGTGTGGCCGACCTCGACTGCACCGCTGGCAGCAAGGGGGCGCTGGAGAAGAGGCTGGCACTCGTGCAGGTTGGCGAGCGGGTGGAACTTAGCAGGTGGCGGAAGGACTTAGCAGGTGCATTTAGTTAGGAAGGTGACCCCCCAGACCCCCGGTTTCTGTACAGGACATCCTGCTGCTGAAGGGTGAGGGTGAGGTGAAGCTGAACATGGTGGAGGGGAAGGCGGAGCATCTCCTCAGGGGAGGCGGGGCGGAGGTGGGGCAGGAGGCGGGGCAGGAGGAGATCTGCTCCCAGCTGCGGGACCTGAAGGATGCCTGGGCCTCTCTGCTTGTCGCCACCATCAGTTGCCATAGGTGAGGCTGCACTGTCGTCGCCGGTAACGATGTAGCCATGGATACAGGAGTGACAGCCTCCAGACCTGCGATGGGGGAAAAGCGGGAAGCGGAGAGACAGCTTGGGCGCTGAGATGTAGGTCATCTAACTGGCACGGTGGCCGGAGGCTGGGATGCTGGGAATGGGGGCTTCAGCAGCAGCTGCCCCTCCCCCTCACTCTGCCCCAGAATCCCGTATCGATACTCCCTTAAGGGGGTACTGTATACCGCCCCAGACTTTTAAAGATCTTGCCATCACATGACTTGTTGAGCAATGCACATTCACTCGGGGGGGGATGGGGGGGTGGGATCTGTTGGCTCCTCCCAGACTGGGCAGGCCTAGGTCTAGCCATCCAATCAGGAGCCTGGAGGTAAAAGTGTGAAAATGTAAGCAAGCCCAGGCAGGAGGCATGTGAGGCAGACGGGCCAGATGCGGGAGGCGTGCGGGAGGCGCGCAGGAGGGCTGGGGCAGGTGCGATGCGGTAATTGGCTCTCCCGCGCGAGGTCGTGAGCGTTCGTAGGTGTTTGTGTGTGTGTGTGTGTGCGTGCGTGCGTGCGTGCGTGCAGGGTTCTGCCTGTCTGTGTGTGTGTGCTTCTGGCCAGGTATGACTGTGTATCTGTGCGCAGGTGTGTGTCCCTGTATATGTTTCCTCATGTGTGTGTCTGTATCTGTGTATGTGAGCTATAGACTCTGATGACCCTCTTTATTTTTCTCTTGGCTGTGTGTGTGCGTGTGTGTGATTGCACGTGGTATAACCATATGGCTTTGTCTCTGTCTTCCTGTTTTGTGCTTCTGTTTTTACGTGTGTGTCTGTGTGCGTGCATGTGTCTCTGTGTTTGTGTGTGCGTGTGTGTGTGTGTGTCTATGTGTGCGTGTGTGTGTGTATGTGTGTGTGTGCGTGTGTGTCTATGTGTGCTTGTGTGTGTGCGTGTGTGTGTGTGTGTCTATGTGTGCTTGTGTGTGTGTATGTGTGTGCGTGTGTGTGTGTTTGTGTCTGTGTGTGCGTGCGTGTGTATGTGTGTGTCTATGTGTGCGTGTGTGTGTGCATGTGTGTGCCTGTGTGTGCATGTGTGTGTGCGTGTGTGTATGTGTGTGTGGCACCCCGCAGCCGGCTGGAGTGGACCGTGGCCCAGTGGAGCTCCTTCCAGGAGAGCGAGGCCCAGCTGCTGCAGTGGATGGCAGCCGTGCAGCGGGAGGTGGAAGCACCGGCGCCCCCCCCACCGGGGCTGAAGGACAAGGCCGTGCAGCTGGAGCGCTTGCGGGCCATCCAGGCTGATGTGGAGGGCCACCAGGGGGCGCTGTCGCGCCTGTCCGAGCAGGCGGCCGGGCTGCGCAGCAAGACCGGCGACGCCACCTTCCGGGAGGAAGCCTGCGCCAGGATGCAGGCACAGCTCGACGGCATCACCACTGTCGTCAAGGTAACCACGTCGGACAGGAGCTCCGGTCTGCATGAACCACCTGGGGGGGGGGTCATTTCAGCCCGCCTCCCGACACTGAGGGTTCCATTAGGGCGTCCCGTGCAGAGGGGTGACCTCGAGGCAGACATTTCCGGGCGTGTTTTAATCAGTCACACTTGACGGCATCCCGGGCCCTCGTTAAAGTGTGCTGCAGGCGTGCGATCGGTATGCCTGCCGGGCAGCGTCTGTGCTCACGGCTGCGCTTGTGTTCATTCACTAGACACCCTGTATGCCGAGCAACGTGCCTGTGTGTGTGTCTGTGTGCTGCTGGGATTTTCCGGATACCCACAGTGGTGTGACTCTGTGTGTGCTTTTGGTATTTCTCAATTTTGGTGTGTTTTTTTTTTTTAACCCTAATGCTAACACTAACTCCTGATGTGTGTATGCGCGCATGTTTTTTTGTGTTTGGTGTTTTTTTTTTTTCTTACAACTGTAGTGTGTGTCTGTGGCATTTTTCACCTCTGATATGTGTCAGTTTGGTATTTACCCTTTATGGTGTGTGAATTTTTGTGCATGTGTTGTGGTTACTGACTCTTAACATGTCTATGCGTGTGCGTGTGTCTGTGTGTGCGTGCATGGCCCACAGGGCAAAGTGCAGCAGGCCGCAGACATGCTGGAGGAGCACGAGCGTTACGCTGAAGCCGTGCGGGACATGACTGATTGGCTGACCTCTGCCAGGGAGGAGCTTCAGCGCTGGGCGGAGCCTTCCGGAGACTCCGCCTCCCTGCAGGGGAAGTTGTCCAAGGTGCAGGTGAGGAATGTAACCTCTGTGGCTGACCTTTCTGACCCGGGGCACTCAGTACAGGCTGTCTGCTCTGCGAATGGCGGCTGAGGAATGAAAGCCTCGTCATTTTATTTTTTCTGAAAAAAAAGCAATTATTTGGCATTCTTTCTGGAAAGTGTTGCCAGCGTCATTTAATTTTGAGAATAAAAACAAATCAGAACAAGCAAACAAGGACAAGAAAGTAGTTGCTGATTTTTATTTTAAGATACATGCCTTTTTAACAGCCCCCATCTGTGATCTGGCACTCACATATTTCCCAGCAGACAGCAAGAGCGAGAGAGCAGGGAAAGGGGGGGGAGGTGGAGGGGAACCAAAAAAAAAAAAAGCACAGCAGCCATGAATAGCTTGGGTCTGAGGCTGTGGCAGTGGCAGTTACCGTGGCAACTTTCCGCGGCAGGAGCTGATTGATTCCAGGCAGCAGGGCCGAGAGCGTCTGCGCCGGGTGCAGCGGAGCGCGGAGTCGGCGCGGGAGCACATCCTGGCAGGCGGGGCGGGCGGTGAGCCGGCGGACCAGGAGGCGGGGGCCCTGCAGCGAGCCTGGGAGCAGTGGGAGGGGGCGGTGGTGCGCGCGAGGGACCGCCTCCGCGACGCTCTGGCTCAGGCAGACGGCTCTGAGCGCGAGTTCCGCGCCCTGGCCGCGCAGCTGGAGCGGGAGCTGCGGGAATTTGACGGGCATCTGCGTGACTGCGGCCGCCGGCTGCTTCCCACCGAGGGGAGGACCGGCAGCGAGGAGCTGGCACAGGGCTGGCACGTCGCGAAGGTAGGCACCGCTCCCACTTAGCGTCCGCGCCCCTGCCGGCTGTCGGCGTCTCCACGCGGAGCCGGGACCGTGGGTCCCCCCCCCTCCCCCCAGGGACCTGCTTACACAAACGAGCACCGGATATTTCCGGCACTATCCCCAGATCCCCTGTCTGCGTCCCGCGCTCTCAGAGCGGCCTCGTTCGCAGAGCGCGTGTCCTGCATTTCTGCCTCTCCTGCTTCCTGCCGCTGCTGGTTCTCTGCTGCCTGCTCTCTGCCACAGCTGTCCTCGCTCACAGCTGAGATCCGTCAGACCGGGGAAGCCGACCAGAAGCCTTTATAAGGAAATCGCGGCTCTCCCTCATTCCCGCCGCTCCTTCCCGGGAAGCCGGACTTCCTTCCCTCTTGTTTTGGCTTTTTTTTTTTTCCCTCCACAGCGTAACAAGGCAGCATGAATAATTTAAAGGATGCTGTCCCAGCAGCCGGGAGGGGTTCAAAGGGGAGACGGGACCCAGCGTGGGGGAGAGTGTAAGGCGGGCAGCGATCTGACACGCTTGTCTGGCGGTCTGTGTGTGTCAGGACACCCTGGAGGACCTGCTGGGCATGGAGCCTGTGACGGACAGCCTGAAGAGCCAATTAAACGAGCTGTGCCGCTTCTCCCGGGACCTCGGCGCTCAGTCGGAGCAGGTCTCAGCGCTGATCAAAGAGTATAACAGGTGAGCGCCGGGGTCAGAGGTCACGGCGGGGGCGCGCGGCACGACTGTGCCCCCCCTCGTCTGTTTTTGCGGCTAGGGGCTGTGCGTGGGGGGTAGCGCATGGAGCTGCGGTGCTTATGCAGGTGGGTGTGTGCGCGTGTGATTACAGTATGTGCGTGTGTGCACTCTTATCTGTAATTGCCTTGCTGAGCCCTCGGAGCCTGCGCTCGGCATTGCTCC
>JAODKL010000039.1:18825657-18866287 GCA_026780765.1 Petrocephalus schoutedeni
ACGCCCATGCTAACATGCCACCGCTAACCCATCCACGCTAACACGCCCTTGCTAACACGCCACCGCTAACCCATCCACGCTAACATGCCACCACTAACCCATCCTCGCTAACATGCCACCACTAACCCATCCACGCTAACATGCCACCGCTAACCCATCCTCACTAACATGCCACCGCTAACCCATCCTCGCTAACACGCCCTTGCTAACATGCCACCGCTAACCCATCCTCGCTAACACGCCACCGCTAACCCATCCACGCTAACACGCCCATGCTAACATGCCACCGCTAACCCATCCACGCTAACACGCCCTTGCTAACACGCCACCGCTAACCCATCCATGCTAACACGCCCTTGCTAACACGCCACCGCTAACCCCGTCTTTGCTAACTTGCTTGTGCTTCACAGTCCGTCCTGGAGGAAATAGCCTCCCAGGAGGGTCAGCTGAGCCGGCTGAAGGAGAAGGCCCAGCTGCTCTGGGAGGGTCAGGCTGCTGGGAAGGGCTTTATGCACCGTGTTTCCCAGCTCTCCGCGCAATACCTAGCGCTAAGCAACCTGACCAAGGTAAGGGTGGCCATGGCTGCCCCTGGGCCTTTGTAGCAGCCATGCTAATGGGGCTCCATGCTAGGCTAACTGGCTAACCTAAAAAGGGGCTTGCTTGGTGGGGCTTGCTTATGTATGCAGTTACACAGTTATAGATTAAGGTTATAGATCATGCTTGAGGAATTTAAGCCATGGATCTATGCTATAAATAATACATAAATATATTAATAATTTATCGGATTTGATTTTGTGCTGCAGATTCTGGACAGAATGTATTTGCTTGTCATAGCACGCCGTCTCGCTGGGAGGGACTAAGTGGGCTTGAGTTGCAGCATTTGGTCTGCTCTATTGGAAATGTGTCACAGAGCCCCCGTTAGATCCAACTCGCGGCTCTGCCTGATTAATTAGCCGTCATCTCCGTGTGCCGCGCGTTAGCAAGTGACAACACGGCAGCCGCCTAAGATTCCTGTTATTAATAAACCTGTTCTTAGGAGATGCTTAATTAAATGTTGCCGCTGCTGATGATGGAGAGAGGCGAGATGTTGTGGCCTCCTCTACATTCTGCTCTAATAAAATGAATCTTTCAAGCTTGGAGGATGTCAGAACTGAGCCGCCGACCTCAGCCTCAGTCAGGGTCAATATCTCGGCGTGCTGATTTTTATTCTTCTTAATTAACAGCTTAATTAGGCCAGTTTCATCCAGCTGTTAGCTAAATTCAGTCTGCAACTTTGTCATTGATGTTCGTGTATTCTTTACATGGAATTTTCTGGAAGGTCTGATAGAAGCACAGGCCTATTTTGCAGTTTTGTTTGTGCCCTTTAAATGAATAATAGCTGATGAATGTCGATGACAGTAAAATGATTACTGCTCCAGAATAAGCAGTTAATATGTATAAGTATGGTTTGATTGCAGAAATTAATCAGCTTAATTTGACACATTTTCCTGTCTCTCCGTCTTCAAGCTCCTTCTCTGGAAATAGCGTTTTGGAGACGCCAGTTAGCCTGGCCGTGTGTCTGTGCCACGGGCACACACACACATACGCACAATATGGGTAATTTAGAGACACCAATTAGCCTAACTGCCTCTCTTTGGACTGTGGGAGGACACTGGAGCACCCAGAGGAAATCCACACAACACGGGGAGGATATGCAATCTGCATACACACACACACACACGTGCACGCGGCGCAGAGGCGGCACTTAAGCACCCAGTCGTGCAGGGGGAAGGCCACAGAGGCACTCTGTGTTTAATTAGAAAATGTCAAAATGGTGTAAATTTTGGTCTAAATGGTCTAAATCTGTCTGCTTGTATATACAGATTTGGCTATAATTGACTTTATTTATAAATCCACTAGGTATTTAAGCCAGGACAGAGGTCTTCAAACTGTGCGCCACACAGGGGAATTGTGGGGGGGCACTGGTGAGGGAAAAGAAACAGAACTGTGTGGGGGGTTTGAGGTGGGTGCTGGCCTATTTGGAAAGTGCATAGAAACATTAAAAACAGAGAGACTTGCAGTGTCAAAATTTCCCCTGGACTTTGTTAAGGTCCTCGTTTCTTCCTGTCGAGTTGCAAGGGAAAGCTTATTGGGGTAAGTGTGTGTGTCTGGGGGGGGGGTCTGGACAAGTATGTCAGCCTTAGGGGGCCCCTGTCAACGTCAACGTCTCTGAGCTTGGATGCCATGGATGAAGGATGGGGAGTTTTGGGTTGTAGTCCAAGGTACTTTGGATGTTTGTCTGCAGTGTGTTGGATTGACAGGTGATGTGTGTTGTTTTTTCGGGAGGGTCAGTTTGAAGGGTCTGAAGGGAGTGTTTGGCCGAGGGGGTGTCTATATGCGAGGGTGGGTCTGAATGCTAGCTATGCCCCCCCCCCCCCCCCCGCAGGAAAAGGCCTCACGCATCGACCGCATCGTCAGCGAGCACCAGCTCTTCTCCCAGGGCTTGAAGGAGCTACAGAGCTGGGTGGCGGACTCCAGCCACGCACTGCAGGCCTACCGCTCTCCAACCGCAGACAAGAACGTGCTGGACTGCAGGATGATCAAGCTGGAGGTAGGAACTGCCCTCCAGAGACCAGGGAATGGGACGGAGATGAAAACTGGATGGTCCTCGGGGACCTCCATTCAGCAGGTAGATAGTCCATGTTTCAGCTTCCCTAAGAATGTGGACCGTCTGGGGTTCCCGAGGACCAGGGCGAGAAACACTGTGCTAGAGAAGCACTACTGGCTTGCCGCAGACCCAGACCGACATCAGACCCAGACCGACATCAGACCCAGACCGACATCAGACCCAGACCGACGTCAGACCCAGACCGGTGTCAGACCCAGACCGACGTCAGATCCAGACCGACGTCAGACCCAGACCGACGTCAGACCCAGACCGGTGTCAGACCCAGACCGAGGAGCTAGAACTGATTCAGTCTTAGAGACTATGGTTGCGACAGCTCCCCAGCAAGTCTGTAACCAGCACACCTGCTCATGGCTGAAAATGCGTCATCAGTTGCAGTGCTTGGAATTCCTGTATTATGTGACTTCAGCCGAAAGCGCGCGGCTAAGCGACGCTGCCGAGGGCGTAACTGCGGCCGCCCTTCGCGTGGTCCCCGCTGAGCCCCGCCTCGGCCTTTCCAGGCACTGCTGGCGGCCAGGCAGGAGAAGGAGATCCAGCTGAAGATGCTGATCACGCGCGGGGAGTCGGTGCAGAGGAACACCTCCCCCGAAGGAGTCCCCATCATCCGCAAGCAGATCCAGGACCTCAAAGACTCCTGGGACTCGCTGCTGTCGGCGTCCATCCAATGCAAGAGGTAAGAATGTCATGCTCCCCCTCCCCTGCAAAGGTATTCAGACATCCCACCATATTCAAATTGGTATGCCCCCCCCCCCATTTATGTGTATGTGTGCCCCTCTCACCCTTGTCACCTCAGGCTCCCAGCCAAAATAGCAGGTAAATTCCTGAACACACCCCCCAGCTATCACAGCTTAATTAGCATTAGTGCCTTACAACGGATTGGCCCCCTTCACCACCAGTGTCAGTGATGATGTCATTGTGAGTGACCAGCCCTCCCCTGTGTGACTATCCCAGCATTTTAAATGTTTAGTCTCCCTTTAGCCATTAGTCTAGCGCAAGTGGCTTCTCAGTAGGATGTCCATGCAAACCTCCCTGCAGCGGAGTTACACTCGTGACAGTGGGGGCTGACCCCCGCCTACCAGGATTACATGCTAATGATTAAGAGGAGCTGTGACCTCCAGCGGGGAGACTCTTATAAAGGTTTGCATCTGTGGGATCTGGGCGGCTAACGTGTGCGTGTGCGTGCGGATGTAGCCAGCTGGAAGGGGCCCTCTCCCAGTGGACCAGCTACCAGGATGATGTCCGGCAGTTCATGGGCTGGATGGAGGCTGTGGAGACGGCCCTGGGCGGCACCGACAAGCAGTATTCTGAGATGAGAGACAAGACTGCCAACCTCGGCAGAGCGAAGGTACCGTTTCTCACTTCCACTGTTCCACTGTTCTCATTGCTCCGGTCCTCACTGCCCCTGTCCTCACTGCTCCTTGTCCACACTGCCCCTGTCCTCACTGCTCCTGTCCTCACTGCTCCTTGTCCACACTGCCCCTGTCCTCACTGCCTCTGTCCTCACTGCTCCTTGTCCACACTGCCCCTGTCCTCACTGCTCCTTGTCCACACTTCCCCTGTCCTCACTGCCTCTGTCCTCACTGCTCCTTGTCCACACTGCCCCATGCTCATCCTCACTGTCTTCAGTCCTCAGTGCCCCATCCTCCCTCTTCACTGATCAGTAGCTATACGAATACCCAGTTCAATGAAGCTGCGGGGAGCTGTGGTGTAGATGGTGTGTTGCCTGTGGATTTCTGCTTTGAAAATGGCTGTGGTGTAATGTGAATAAAGCACCCCACCCACCTGGGCATGCGTGTTTCAGCTCCTGTACGAGGAGGTAATAAGTCACCTCAGCCCGCTGGAGACCATTGCAGCAAAGGGCGCTAACATGGTCGAACATGGTGCCACCAAGCTGGAGGTCCAGGAACTGCAAGACCGTTACGCCACCATCAAAGAGAAGGCCAAGGTAGAACATGGGCAGATCATGGGGAAGGTTTGGCCTCATCAGGGCCCGCAGTACCAGCGGCTCCATGCTGAGTGGGTTGCTCTTGTGTCCCCCAGGCAGCGGTGTCCAGGGCGGAGGAGCTGGTGCTGGACCACCAAGAGTACCAGCGCGGCTTGCATATGCTGGAAGACTGGCTGGAGCAGGAGCAGGAGAAGCTGGGCTGCTGCTCAGCCCTAGAAGGCGATGTAGAGGCCTTGGAGAACACGCTGCAGCAGATACAGGTCTGCCCTAGCAGAGGAGGGGGGAGGAGAAGCGGAGCAGTGGGGAGAGGGAGGAGGAGGTGGAGGACAGGATGGAGAGAAGAGGGTAGAGGGAGAGGTAAAAGAAAAGGAGAGAAAGGGGAGTGGGGGTGCAGGAGAGTGGGAAAAGGCAAGAGAGGGGGAGGAAAGGAGGAAGAGAATGTCCCTAGGAGGGAGAGAAGGAGGGGTAGTAAAGGAGCCGTAGTGTGAGGAAAGCATAACCCCGAACCTCCTCTCCAGGAGCTGGAGGAGCACTGCTCCAAGGGCCAGGCCCTGCTGGCCTCGGTGCTGGCCAGCCGGGAGCGGGTCATCCCCTGGGGCCTGCCGCAGATCGAGGACCGCGCCCTGGAGACCGTACAGCAGGACTGGCGGGCGTACCGGGGCCGGCTGGCCGAGGCCCGTGCACAGCACGCCGCCGCCCTCACCAGGCTCCGGCAGATGGAGAGCCAGCTCCAGCGTCTGGAGCAATGGCTCACTGACATGGAAGCCAAAGGTCGACCACGCCATCATCGACAGTCGGACAGGGGCACCAAGGAGGAGCAGCTGCAGATGTTCCAGGTTGAGCTCTTAGGGTGGGAGGGGGAGTTTCTGCAGAGGCTGGTGAATAGCTGAAGATGTCTGAATGAGATATAGTTAGTTATAGTGAGTAACTGAGCTCAGACGCTTGCGTGAGCAGATTACAGTTGTGTTGTTGTCTGGTTGTGAATATTAACAGTGAAGCGGCTTTGTTGTCAAGACACTGTCTGTTTATGAAGCCTTGAATTTATGACTGGTTATTAAGCCTTGAGGTTATGATGCTGTTTGGTTATGAGGTCTTGAGGTTATGACTCTGACTGTTTATGAAGCCTTGAGGTTATGACTCTGCATGGTTATGAAGCCTTGAGGTTATGACTCTGCATGGTTATGAAGCCTTGAGGTTATGACTCTGCATGGTTATGAAGCTTGAGGTTATGACCCTGCCTGGTTATGAAGTTTGAGGTTATGACTCTGCATGGTTATGAAGCTTTGAGGTTATGACTCTGCATGGTTATGAAGCTTGAGGTTATGACTCTGCATGGTTATGAAGCTTGATGTTATGACCCTGTCTGGTTATGAACTCTTGATGTTCTGACACTCTGCATGTTCCTGTCTCCCTGGTGCAGTGCCTGCAGGCTGAGGTGCTGGCCTTCCAGGAGGAGGTCGAGGGCCTGGGCTCGCTTGCCCAGCAGGTTCTGGATGAGGCCCACGCGAGCGGCCGCTGCAGCAGCCAGGCTGCCCAGCTCACCGTGCGCTACCACACGCTGCTGCTGCAGCTGACGGTGAGGGCTGCGGCCGTGCCTGCTGCCACCTCCTCTGATGTCAGATTCACTTTAAAGGAGCTGCAGCACATCTCTCCTGCCAAGCCTTTTTAAATTACCTTTAACAAATGAATGATCCTTTTGTAGGTTGTATATTTAGCCCCTCATGGTGTTCATGTAGTTAAAGGCGACAATGCCATGTGTTAGTATCTTGTTCTGTCTTAATTAGGCCTCTTTATCTTTTTTGAAATGCTTTAAATCAGGGAATTTGGTGATATTACTGTTGAACAATCTAATCCGAAGTCTAAAGCCCAGTGTTCAAATTTTTTATGTGGATACTTCTGCTGAAATATCCTTTTGTGATGAAACACGCACACGCACACAGAACAGGTAAGCATTCACAAACGAAAATATACACAATACTCAATGCATCATATATATGCAAAATCAGCACATCAAAAACTAGTCAGCGGTGAGTCTTTCTTCCATGACTTGTTTGATGTGGGGCTGGTGATGGCATCGCGCCGCGTCTGGCGGCATCATCACGGACATGATGCTCACCCATGCGATTCGGCCGCGATTGGGCTTAAACCCCGGATTAGGAAAGCGCCGTCTGAGCGGATTACGTCATGCGGCGTCTGTCGGACTCACCGCGGCTGCCCGGCACGTTCATCTGCCGGCCACTCCGTGCCCGCCAAAGAGTCCCCTTCCGGCTAATTGGCAAATAAACGCTATTGATGTCGGAAGATCGTTTAATGGGAGGGGCGTGGCGGACGGGCGGGGTCAGGATGTGCGTCAGCGGAGAGCGGAGCCCCGTGATGGGGGGCAGACGGCCCAGTGGAGCCTCTTTATCCTCTTACGGGGACTCTAGAAAATCGATAGTGCAGTCAAACCCGCGGCTTAGGCAGTAATTAAGTGCTCGGCTTGTGGGGGCTGGGTGAGGGCGGCTGCAGAAGTGGGAATTGAGTTTCACACCTGCAGCTGCACCTCCTCCTGCCCCCCCCCCCCCACCCCCATCGCAGGAGTGAGCGATTATGCGGCGCGGAGCAGACACATCTGCCGCTTGCACCTTCCCTCTCTCTCGCTTTCAAAAGCCGCCACTCTCTCCTTTAAGGGAGGCGTGGATTTGCTGACGGGAGTTAATTGGTGCCGCCGCACAGAAATCGGATTTTCAGCTGAGCGCTCAGTGGAACGGCCTCTTTTGTCCCTCAAGTATCCCTGTCCGTTGGAAAGCAGCCTCCCTGGAACCCTGCTGCTTAATTCCATCATCACTTGCAAGTGCAAATATGACATGTTAGAGAGACTGTCCTTATCTACATAAAAACCGGAAAAAATAGTAAATTGACTGCAAATATGCTCATATAAATTGCTTTTATGTTATCTTTTTTTTTGTCCATTGGAATTCTTATCATTGGTAAAGGTAAAACGTGTGTTTCTTGGGCACTGCTTTGTTCGTGCAAGTCCATCTGATTGGCTTAGTGAGTCTGTGTGGATCTGATTGGGCATCACTGAGCTTGTAACCAGTCTGACCTGTGATGATGTATGCACGAGTACACGAGCATGCATCTGATTAGCTCTGAGTAAATCTGCCTGCATTTAATTAGGCCCTGGTGCGTCCATAACGAGTCTGACCTATGATGATGTATGAATGTGGTGAATGTGCATCTGATTGGCTTAGCGTGAGACGGCATCTAATTAGGCCCCCGTTGCGTGCATAACAAGTCTGACCTGTGGTGATGTATTAATGATCTCGGAATGCATTCTGGCTGGCTTAGGCTGAACATGTCTTGTATCTGATTGGGTTTCGTTACAGGAGAGCATCAAACAGCTGCGGGATGAGATCCGTAGCATCGACGAGGCTCGGAGTGTCTTCGGCACCTTCTCTGATTGGCTCGACACGGCGCAGGAGAACTTCCACACAGCGGCCATCAGCATCGACGTGGTGGACCGAGTCGCCATGGAGAGGAAGTTGAAGAAATTGGAGGTATGGGAACCATGGGCTCAAGCCAGGGGGGGGGCTGTGGGAGGGGGGGTAGGGGGCAGCCCCTAAATGGGGTGATTACTGTGGCTGCCTTAGGCCTCCTATGGACGCGCCGCAGATAATCAGGGAGAAAAACTCATTCTGTTTCATAAAAATGGCTGAGATTGAGTTGCTAACCCCAGGAATGGGATCGCAGTAAAACTGAGAAAATAAGGAGGCAGAGAATCGATATTAGAAATCAGATACCCACCTGGTGAGCAGTCATCTTTGGAAGTTCATCCACCCCCCAGCCACAGAGCGGGGGCTTGGGGGGGGGGTGATGCTGGGACACATGGGGTGCCCGCACATGACCCCCACACACACGTCCGCCAGTAAACTGCACACGCTTGTGAGCACAGCACCCCCTCTGGCCAAAGCACCCACACATTCCCCTGCCGTGGAAGAGGAGGCCAGTGGTTGGATATCTGTGAGGTGCATCAGGAGGGGTGACCAGGCAGGGAAGGGAGCCCTGGAATCCCCACTGTGAGACAAAGGAGGGGGGAGAGCCCCTTTGCGACTGTAACCCCCCCCATCCCTAACCCCCGCCAACCTGTCCGTTCCTCTGGGGGGGGCATCAGCTGGGAATCATTCTGCTGGGACGCGGGGGGTTTGGGGGTCACTGAGGAGCAGCCATTCGCTCACATCGTTTCCCGCGGTAATCACAGTAAAACATGGTCTGCCAGCTATCCGGGTCAAGGTGGCTCTCTCCAACCTTCCGTTCCACCTCGCCTCCCTCTCTGGTAGCAGCTTTCACCGCTCCAATAGGCTGTAAATCAGGCTCGGCCGGCCGTGGTTCCTCGCAGGGCTAAACAACGATTGGACGGGGCACAGCCCTCCACTAGGGGCAGCACGAGAGCACATCAAAGTGTTTCATCAGCTCACTTACAAATAATGGTGATTTTCTTGCGATAACCAGCCGAGGAGGGGCTCACTGGCAGGAGGTGCTGAGTGTGACCCGGGCCTTTGTAGAGACTCCTCTCTGTGATGAAAGCTAGCCGGTATCATTCAGTGGACCCCCGGCCTCTGCGGTGGGAGAGACGGGTCTGAACTGTCCACGCAACGTCAGCACGGCCCTCAGTAAGCGCTCCCTAATTGGGTCGACCCGTGGCACTCGGGGGTCCGGCCGTAGGAGATCCAGGAGCCCGGCAGGTTTCAAAGGCGCCGAGCTGAGAAAGAGCCTCTTAGCACGTCTGGGCCGGAATCCTCTGGAGCCAGGGCGCGGGCGCAGGGATAGGCAGGTGGGTGGGAATAAAAGCCGTGGCAGGAACCCGGCACGAGCTTGCATGAAAGCAGCCCGGACCTTTCATGTGATCGCTGTGACGCGGCCCACATGCTCTGAAACAGACTCTTTGTCCTGTGTGTTTCGCCCACCATTCCTGGCATAGTGTTTAAGCGGTAAATAGGACACTTTTCTAATTTGCATGCTCTGCTCTGGGGGCTAATTTAAGCTTCTGTTTTCTGTGAGCTTGCAGTATCTGCATGTTTCCCGTGTGTGTGATTTAAAAAAAAAAAGGGTTAGTGAGTGTGTGACAATGAACAAGTTTGAAAATGAGTACAGCTAAGTGAGTGAGTTATTGTGTGTTAATATGGGTAAATGAGTGTAAAAGTGAGTATTCAGGATTCAAAAGTTTATGGTCATATACAAAGTAAACAGTCATTTCTGCTATGTAACGAAAATCTTACTCTGCATGTATTTCCGGCCACTGATAAAATACATCAAACAGAAAACACAAATTACAGATACAAATGAAGGTACTTATAGTAACACAATAAATACAATTATAAGTATAATAATAAATACACAGGCAATGCAGTGTAGCAGTGCAGTGTAATGCATGGCAGGGTGAAGGAGTGTGGCTGATCCGGCCCTCTGTGCGGAACGCAGGCCATGCAGCGGGACGTGGAGCAGGGCCACGGCTTCCTGAAGGCCATGCGGGAGAAGACGGAGCTGGCCGTCTCCTTCCTGGGGGAGGCCGAAGCCGAGCAGCTGCGCGGGGAGGTGGGTGTGCGGCTGCGGCAGCTGGAGGAGCTGCTGGGCTCGCTGCGGGCCGAGCAGGCCGGCCTGGAGAAGCGGCTCCTGCTGACCAAGGAGTTCCTGGACAAGTACAGGGCGCAGGCGCAGTGGGCGGCAGAAATGCGGGAGACGCTCCGCTGGCCCCTGGAGTGCAAGGTGGAGCTCTATCAGAAGAAGGCCCAGCGGGCCAAGTACAAGGTAACCTGGATCTTATATGGGGAGTATTATCAGGACCATAACATATGGGGGGCTATCAGGACCATAACATACGGAGGGCTATCAGGACCATAACATATGGGGGGCTATCAGGACCATAACATATGGGGGGCTATCAGGACCATAACATACGGGGGGCTATCAGGACCATAACATGCAGGGGGGCTATCAGGACCATAACATGCAGGGGGCTATCAAGATCATAACATATGGGGGGCTGCCAGGACCATAACATGCGGGGGGCTATCAGGACCATAACATACATGGGGCTATCAAGATCATAACATTCGGGGGGCTATCAGGACCATAACATACGGAGGGCTATCAGGACCATAACATACGGGGGCTATCAGGACCATAACATACGGAGGGCTATCAGGACCCTCCATATGAGGGGGGCTATCAGGACCATAACATACGGAGGGCTATCAGGACCATAACATATGGGGCCTATCAGGACCATAACATATGGAGGGCTATCAGGACCATAACATACGGGGGGCTATCAGGACCATAACATATGGAGGGCTATCAGGACCCTCCATATGAGGGGGGGTATCAGGAACATATAGGGGGTATCATGACATTATACACAGGGGGGTTTCAGGAACATATAGGGGGTATTGAGACCATATACAAAGGGGGATATGATGAGATTGTATGGGGGTAACAGGACCTTATACACAAGGGGGTATCAGCAACATATACTGGGGTATCAGACACATATATCAGGTATATATGGGGGGGAGGTGGTCATGACCATAACATATGGAGGGGTATCAGGACCTTATACATGGGCAGATATCAGGAACATAAACGGGGATATCAGGACAATATACACAGGGGGTATCAGGACCATACAAAATGGTATCAGAATCAATGTATGATGTACTATGATTACGTAAGACGGAGGGGAAATCAGGTCCAAATGGGGGAGGGGATGTGGAGCATATACAGAGGCCCATACATTAGGGGATTATCTGGGCCAAACACTGGTTATAAACACGGGTTATAAATAAATGTAAGCAAATGAGGAAAATAACAGAAGCAGGCATAGCTGTGGGGATATACAGGCACAGGCCTTTTATATGTTAATTATATGCAGAAAGGCATAGCTGTATAAACAGAGTGGGTGCAGTACCACATACAGGCCAGCTGATGGTACAGTGAACAGGTGTTGTCCTGTACATGGAGAGTAAGTGTACCCTGAGCTCCAGGTCTCCAGACCATCTCACCGGTCCCGTCTCCATACAGAACATCCAGCAGACGGTGGAGTCACACGAGTCGGCCATCAAGTCGGTGGTGGAGAAGGGCGAGTCACTGCTGGAAAGTGTGCGAGATGGCTCCGTCGCCGAGGATGTGGCCAAGCTGCAGACCGACTTCCAGGAGCTCTGTACTATGGCCGCGGTAGGTGCTGTCAGATCCAGGCACGGGGAGGGCGGGCCAGATCCGGACACGAGGAGGACGGGGCCAGATCCAAACATGGGGGCAGAACCAGACATGGGGAGGGCAGGGCCAGATCCGGACACGGGGAGGGTGGGGCCAGATCGGAACACGAGGAGGGCGGGGCCAGATCAAACATGGGGGCAGATGCAGACATGGGGAGGCAGGACCGGGTCTGGACATGGGGAGGGCGGGGCCAGATCCAAACATTGGGGGAAGATCCAGACATGGGCAGGCGGGGCCAGATCTGCACCAGGGAGGGGGGCAGATGCAAACGCGGGGGAGTCGGGGTTAGACAGGGACACAGTTATGGACATGGACATGGAGTTCGGTTTATAGGGCTCCAGGAATCTGTAGTTTGCAAAGCCGAGCTCTGCTTTTCTGTTAAAGTGTCAACTTGGCCTCAAGGTTGTGTTGCCCTCGTGGCCAATGAGGCTTCTGCATTTTCATGTAGCTTCATCTGACTCTCATCCTGCTAAATCATTGTTTTTATCTGATTTCTGCCAGCTATTATGCGGATGCTTCTCCTTGGGGTTGGATCACAGGTTCTTGGGGAGCGCACTAATGCCACCTTGTGTCCATTTGCCAGGCCCACGTGGTCAGCCTGGCGGAGCAGGTGAAGGACCACGAGGCCTACAACCTGGAGCTGCAGGAGGTGGAGAGGTGGCTGCTGCAGATGTCTAGCCGCATGGTGGCGTTCGACCCCGCCCAGAGCAGCAGCATGGAGGGGGCCACGCAGCAGCTGGCCGCGCACAAGGTGATGTCTGGTTGGTCGAATGTGCACCCATGTGACCAGCCATCTGGTCATTAGTGACCAATCCTGATTCTGTGCATGCAAATCCTCGGATCTTATTGGCTGCTGAGAGCCGGACAGCGAGATGAATGCTTTTTGTGTTTCCTTTATGAAAAATGATGTCATTCAGTTCTCTGTGCTAGTTCAGTTTTCTATTTACATCTCCGATCTCTTCAGGAAGTTACAGGAAGTTAGCTTGCCAAATCGCCCATTCCCTCTCCGTCACAGCTGTAGGCCCCAGCATCACGCCTAGCCCCATCTTCTTCTCCACGCAGGCCATTATGGAGGAGATTGCCGGTTTCGAGGAGCGTTTGAGCAGCCTGAAGGAGCGAGGAGACGAGCTGGTGGCCAGCTGCAGCGACCATCTACAGGCCAAGGTCCGGCAGCAGGTCCAGGCACACCAGCAGGGCACGCGGGACAGCTACTCAGCCATCTGCAGCACCGCCCAGCGGGTGGGTGCTCCTCCGCCAGACGTGCCCTACCCCATCCGCTCAGCTACCATTCTCATGAAGCAGCTTAACAGCTGTATGCTTATTACCCATAATGCAGCAGACTGATATTACATCCTGCTTTATGGTGCTGAGTGGCATCACTTTCTGTGTAAGTGTGTAGGCTGGCATTAAATCTTACAGTATTTTCTGTGGGTGTTGATATGCTCTTCAGTTGTTCAATAGTGACCAGTCCAGCCTGGTGGTACATTCCAAAGTCTTCCTGTGGTACATTCCAAATTCTCCCAGGGGAACATTCCAAAGTCTCCCTGTGGTGCACTCCAAAGACTGGTATTGATTTATGCAGCCTTTAATTTCCAGCAGCAAGTCCTAAGAAGTGACACATGCATTTGGTCTGCTCTGTGTGTATGTGTGTGTGTGTGCGTGTGTATGTGTGTGTAGGTGTACCAGAGTCTGGACCGTGAGCTCCAGAAGCACGTGAGCCATAAGGACACCTTGCAGCAATGCCAGACCTGGCTGATCTCAGTGCAGAAGGAGCTGCGGCATGCACAGCCCCCCCTCAGCCTGCAGGAGGCGCTGCAGCAGGTTAGCCACCTCCAGCTGGATAGAAGCAGACCGAAGTCTCATGATAAATGAACTCATAGCAAACTTAGCCTCAGGATAATGTTATTTTATGACATTTGTGTTTCTGATACACAATCAATTATTAATCATATCATTATTTAAATACTCTGTGGGTTTTGAGTTTTGGTCTTAGTAAATGGAAGAAAACAAGTTGAAACAAGGAGGGTATGATTGTTAGACAGTGCCATTCAGCGTCTGCAGTGATGTACGCAACCAATGTCATTTTTAAAGTTAAACTTCTCAGTCAGAAGCTTATAATCATCAATACTGGTAGCACAAATGAACCAGTTTATGCTTTTTATTGCACAGAAGGGAAGATTCTGAACATCAAACCAGTATATAAAGTTATATATACTGATAAAACAAGTAATGTGCAATTTAGTGAATACTGCAAATTGCACACTGTTTGTAATATTTATGATTATTGTTTAATGTTTATCATTTAATGTCTTGTCTCTTTATACTTTATGTTCCCTGTTCCACAGTCCTGTAACTAGGCAACCAAGCATTTCACTGCACAGTATACCTGCATATTTGCAAATAGAACCTTGCTTGATTGATTGACTGATTGATACGTGGCTACCTGCACAGGTGAAGCATGACAGAGCTCTCCAGGAGCAGGGCAGCACCTACCTGGACCTGGTGTGCTCGGTGTGCGACCTGTCCGACGAAGCGGTGAGGGACACCGCAGCCAAGATCCAGCAGGTCAAACTCATGGTGAGCCAGCAGATCGCTGTCCAGCCGTCCATCACCAAAACGACGGCCCCATTCTGAGAGATGTCTTCTAGAGGTCTACCTCCAGATCCGCGCACTGTCTTCCTGCCCAAGTGTAGCTCATTGTCGCTGTCACCTCCTGTCCAGATAGAGAAGAGGATGTCAGACTCCCAGGACCTGGCTGAGAGCTGGAAGGAGATGAAGGAGCAGAGATCTGAGCTGGAAGCTCACTTCCAGGAGATGGAGCAGCAGCTGCAGAACCTCAGCAGAAGGCCGGCTGAGCTGGAGATAAAGATCGCCGAGAACGTGGTGGTCCAGACGCAGGTACCGCTCGGCTTCACGTTATAATAACCCAGGACGAAATTCAAGGATTCAGGGGTTTTATGTCTGACATGCAAGGTTTACAGAAAGATTGTATACATGTATAATAAATAAGGAACCAAAAGTTAGGGGAAAAGGACCATATGAACCAGTACAGACATGGCCTTTAGTGAGAACGAGTCATGGTTTTGGTGTTATGGGCCGTCAGGCTCTAGGAGATGTTTCCTTTCAAAGGTTCTTTTCCATTGGGCCAGTTAGTGACATTCTGATTACATCACAATAAGCAAGGCATGACCCGATTGGGCAGAATCGCATTGGGTAGTGATGTCGGCTGCAGCATTGCCGCTCCCCCTCCGCCCCGCAGGAGTTCCGGCTGCGGCTGCAGGAGCAGCAGAGCACCCTGACTCGCATGGCGGACAGCGTGAGCCGCCTGACCGAGGGGCTGAACTCACCGGAGCACGCCGAGGTGGAGCGCCTCAGCTGCACCTGGCTGGAGCTGTGTGAGCAGGCTGACGAGCAGCTGGGCCAGACGGAGCAGGATCTGAGGAGGACGCAGGACTACCATCACTGCATTGGCACCGTGGAGCTGCTGTTTGAGCAGGTCTCCAAGGAGTGGGACAACCTGGCCAGGTGGGCTCGCAGATTCAACTTCATCTGCAGCTGTCTTAATGATTTAATGATGGCGTGTTTCTTCTTCTGAAACAGACTATGTCAGATGGTGATGGAGCCATTTGGTCCACAAGGATGCTTTGTCAGGTTCCAATGCTGATTTTTCATCGTCTTTCTTACTGTTTTCTCGAATAGATCTCGGTTGTGTCCTTGTTTTTCAGGACGGACACTGAGAGCTCATCAGAGCATCTAGAGGCTCTGAAGAAGGTGGCGATGACTCTGGAGGACCAGAGGAGCACCCTCGATGAACTTAAGGAGCACAGGCAGAGGGTCATCCAGCGGCTGAATCTAGATGATAAAGAGCTGGTCAAGGAGCAGGTCAGCCACTTTGAGCAGCGCTGGGCTCAGCTGGAGGGCCTCATTGAGAAGAAGATCCAGGAGTCGGCCCTCACCCTGGAGGACATGAGCCAGGTGGAGTCCAGGCTGCGAGAGGCGCGGGAGTGGGCAGAGGAGCAGCAGCCGGCCCTGTCCCAGGCCATGAAGATGAGTCCGCCCCCCGAACTAGCCCAGAGCTTCCTCTTTGACCACCTGAGCGTCTGCAGCGAGCTGGAGGCCAAGCAGCTGCTTCTAGCCCAGGCCGTGTTAGACGCAGACAGAGTGCTGGCCCATCTGGGCCTGAATGAACGACAGCGACTACAGCAACTCATCTCGGACACTCGTGCTGAGGTGGAGAACCTGAGTGCCAAGGTCACCCAGCGGAGGAAGTATCTGAGCAAAGCGTTTACAGAGAGGACGCAGTTTCTGTTGGCTCTGGGCCAGGCCACCACCTGGGTCCAGCAGAATGAGAGGAAGATATTAGCTGAGGATCACATAGCCCTTCTACCCGATGACCTCAGCAAGCAGGTCAGGGTGTGCCGGGGTGTCCAGAGCAACCTCAGGGCCTACCAAAGTGAGCTCGCCTCTCTGTGGTCCCAGGGACGGGACTTGATAAAGGATGCCACCGAGGACGAGAAGGTGGAGATCATGGCGAAGCTGCAGGAATTGCAGAACGTCTTTGAGACAGCGCTGCAGAGGTGTACCCAAAGACTGCAAGAGCTCGAGAAGATGCTTGTGTCCCGAAAGTACTTCAAGGTGGATCTGGATAAGACCTGCCAATGGCTGAAACAGGCCGATATCGTGACGTTTCCCGAAATTAACCTAATGAACGGCGACGCGGAGCTACACGTACAGGTTGTGAAGTATCAGCAGATACTGGAGCAGGCCACAGAATATGAGAATCTTCTGCTCATCGTCCAAAGAGCCGGGCAGGAGATACTACCCACTCTTAACGAGGTCGACCACTGTTACCTGGATGAAAAGCTCAATGCTCTGCCACAGCAGTACAACAACATTTTGGCTTTGGCCAAAGAGAAACGGGAAAAGATCCAGCAGGCCATTCTTGCCCGCAAGGAGTATGCCTCCTTCATTGAAGTGACACACAAAGCTTTGAAGGAGCTTGAGGACCAGTTCATATTCTTGGGAAAGCAGCCGGTAGGCTTGAAGGCAGAAGACATTGCCCAGCTGCGGGATGATTATCGGTCTCTTCTTAATGACTTGGCAGACCTGAGCCTGGCCGTCAACGAGCTGAACCAAAAGAAAGAGAGTTTCCGCAGCACGGGACAGCCCTGGAGGCCCGAGGAGATGGCCCAGCTGGTGAGCCTTCATAGCGGCCTGAAGAGGCTTATTGAACAGAGAGTGGCACGTCTGGACAGCACACTGGAATGTTTTGAGGAGCACCGAGTTCTCGCCATGCAGCTGGACTCAGAGTTAAAAGCAGCCAAAGACCAGCTGACTAAGGTTAGTGCTGAAACCCAACCGGGTGAGGAAAGACTGAAGAATTTCCACGCCCTGGCGGGAAGTCTTCAGGGGGCTGGCTCTATCTTAAAGAGGGTCGTGGAGCTGATGGAGACCCTCACCCCCCACGTGGACCAGGCCGAGCACCAAGCCTGCCGGCAGCAGGCGAATGCGTGGCACGATGCGCTGCAGCTCCTTCAGTCGACGGTGGGAGAACGGATTACGGAATGTGAGAGCCGCTTCGTGGAGAGCGCGGACTTCCGGGCGGAGGTGAGAAGGACAATCGACTGGCTCCAGCAAGTAAAGGACGACTTAGGTGGCGCTGTGGTTCGGGAGATGAAAGTGCAGAAGGTGCAGGAAGAGATAAGAAGGCAGCAGATGGTGCAGGAGGAGGTGCAGTCTAGGATGAAGATTCTGGCTGCCCTGAGCGGCAGGGAAAAGCAGAAGTATGTCAGTGTCAATGAGCTGGTCCCTCCTTACGTGGACGACAGCCTGGAGGAGGTAGCCAGGATGGAGGACGATGTCCAACAAATAATAAGAGATAAGCAGGTAAGGCTCAGTCTTGAACGGGGTCATGACATTTCCCCTCAGTAATAGCGTCTTGCCGCTCAAGCTATAAACCCGTGAATGAAAGTTTATTACATTGATAATGCGTAAGCTACAAATACCAAGAATCCAAAGTATAAATAGGTAAAACTGTAAGACATGGAAATTGCTTCGGAGTAAAGTTCCTGTCAACCGAGCAACTGGCCTTCTGGTTCTGGACCTTTCTGGCCCTAAGCTCAGTTCCTCCTCTGTGCAGGCCACGCTGAAGCGGGTTGCGACCCTATGTCAGGAGCACCACTCGGCCATGCAGGCCGCCAGCGGGTGGCTGGACGAGGCCCAGGCCCTGCTGCGCGAGGCTAGCCTGGGGCTGGACGTGGAAAGCTGTGAGGAGGCCCTTCAGCGGCAGGGGGAAGTCGCAGCTGCCGAACACGGCTTCTTGGGCCGTCTGGAGGAACTGGAGGTACTGGCCTTTCAGCTCGAGTCCCTAGCTGGCCCCGGAGCCAGCGAGCTACTGAGGCAGAAAGCAGAGGTGGCACGGCAGAGGGGAGAGGAGGTCAGCACAGAGCTGCGGGATCACCTGGACGTCTTGAACAGGTGAGGGATGCCATCAGGATAAGAAAGTTGAAGGTCAGATGTTGCCTATAGGAAACGTAAAGCGACAGATTGAAACAATTCTCTGGCATGTTGAAAAGCTATTTTATACAGAGAAGCCCTGGCAAAATTACCTAATGGAAACATACTAAGATGTACATGCTAGGACCAGAGCAAACACAGATGCAGTCATGTGGGTAATGGTGAATCTAACTGGAGATCTTAAGGGTCACTCTGTCAGATTAATGGTGGGGCGGCTTGGAAGAGCAACTGCCTCTGACTCCTGTGTTGCCCTCAGTTGTATAGCTCAGTGGAAGTCCTACCAGGAGGCCAGGCAGGAGGTGGTGGGCCAGATGAACGAGGCAGAGCTGAAGCTGGCGGAGTTTTCCACTGCCAAAGCTGCCACTTGGCAGGAAGCGGAGGAGAAGCTGCAGGGGCACAAGGTGGGCTTCCAGAACTTTCTGGGATTATTAGCAAGACAGGTGACCTGTGATTTTCACATAGACGTTCCAGGAAGTAAATGTGTTCTCCAATGTAAGACAATTAACTTGAATTAATTTTTAAAAAGTCCATGTTAGCATAAATGGAATGGAAGCCACATCCGCTGAGGAGTTTACATGATGGAGAACATCTGAGCTCATCATTGCACTGCAGGCGCTGGTGCTGGTGGTGAATAGCTTCCAAGCTGGGCTGGCTGGTCTGGAGGAGCGCGCCGCCCAGCTGGCCCTCGTTGGCAGCGATGCCAGCAGGGCTGCTGTCAGCCGCTCGGTGGCGGCAGCGCGGCAACGCTGGACCCGGCTGCGCACTGTCGCACGGAGCCAGGAGAAGGTGCTGGAGGTCACGGCACATGAGTGGAGGAACTTCCAGGAAAAGGTATTCATTCTGGGTCAGCCTGGCCTGGTGCCACCCTGTCAGTTTGGCCACATACCACAGACGCTGTTGCTTTTATTATTTTTGGTAAGGGGCGCACTGTTGCTTCACACCTTTAGGGTACACGGCCAAAAAAGCCATGTCTGTGTGTTCTGCTGTCCCTTTAAGAATCCTAAATGATTAACAGCAAAATCTTTATACACAAGATCCATAACTCTCATATCTGCAGTGCATTACAGATCACATTTTTTCTTATGAGCTACAATAAACTTCCTCCTAAAATGTGGCTCCTTACCAAGGTGTCCTCTTGTATCTGCTAGCTTAGGCTAGCTTTCAGGAAGCCGCAAGCAGCACAAAGCTTCATCGTGAATTGTGTTCCTCTGACATTCACAGGAAATGAGATCATGGCAGGAAGCCTGAACAGTCACGTAACTTAGCGGGCAGCCTCTCTGATACAGTATATGTACTGACAGTGTCATTAAGCACTGACTTCAGTGGAGCATTTGTAGAAATAAAACCAACTTTGTTTGCCAAGTACATTGTCTGCTGTGTCCGTGTATGTTTGTGTGTGTATGTGTGTGTGTGTGCATGAGGGGGGAGGTAGATTATGTATATACTATATTGTCGAGACCAAGAATGCAAGAGTATTTTGTTGAGTTTCTTGAGGGTTAAAGTTAGGGCTGGGTAGGGGTTAAGATTGTCATTGGTGGGATTAGGGTTATGCCCATAGAAATGAATGGATGCTCTCGTGAATACAAACGTGTTTGTGTCTGTGTGTGTGTGTGTGTGAGATGGCCCTGGGTTGGGGGGGGTGAGGTCGGGGTGCTGTGTGCATGTTTAAGTGGATCTGTCCTTGGCCCAGATGGAGAAAGTGCAGGTGGTATCGGAGGACCTCCAGAGCCGCGTGCCCGACGGCTCGGTGGAGAAGGCCTCCAAGGCCGGGCTGCAGACTCTGCTGGAATACCACGACTCCTTCGCCCAGGAGGTGGAGAGGGAACACTCTGCTCTCGCTCTGCTGCGCCAGTACGCCCTCAGCCTGCCCAGGGCCACACACCCCACCACGCCCGTGTCCACCCCGCTGTCCAGCCAGGACGAGCTGCCCAGCTTGCAGGAGATCCGAGCCATGCAGGAGCGCTACGACAGGTGGGGAGATGTTGCATCATTACCTCAGTGGTGTCACGTCGCACCGATCACCACTCTGCAGAACAATGTTTTGGAGCGTTAAAACTGGAGCATCGCAGGGTTGAGGGCTTAGATCCTGACCCCGACTCATGTTCTGCCCATTCCAAAGCATTATTATGCCCTTAATTTCCTGAGATCGGCCCCAGGCTCAATTTAGCCCTGTACTGCTTATGGTAGATAGATGGATGGATAGATGGATGAATGGACGGATGGATGGATGGATGGATGGATGGATGGATGAGTCGCGCTGTGTGTGAGACCTAAAGACGCGTGCCTGATCTAGCAGTGGCCGTGGCCTGTGCTGTCTCCAGCCTCCTGCAGCAGGTGCGGAGGACCAGGGCCCAGGTGCAGCAGGAGCTGCAGGAACGTGAGGAGGTGGAGCGCCAGCTGGGCCTGGTGAAGTCCTGGATCCAGGACACACAGGGCCTGCTGCCGGGCCTGGCCGCCGACGAGAGCGCCTTGCTGCTGGAGCTGGAGGTGCTGCCGCCCGGCCTGCTTCTGATGCACGCTCATGCAGATGCTCAGGATGAGCAGTCGATTGCACTTACTGATGGAAGTACGGTGCTGTTCTGGGATCTTTCTAAATTGTCCGTAGTGTGTGAGGGGGTGCGTTCTCCGAGACATTCTGGAATCCCATCCAGGATACTCTGCCGTGTGCCCTGTGCTTCCTGAGATAGCTCTCAGGCTTACTGTGGCCTTCTGCTGGATAAGGCGTTATTTAAGGCAGAAGGTTGTATTCAGGCCTATGATGGGTTGGCTCCCCATCCTGGGTTATTCCCTGCTTTGTGCCCGTATATTCCGGGATAGGCTCCGTACCACCACGACCCTGCATCAGACAAGGGCGTGTAGAAAATGGATGGATGGATGTATTCAGTCCACTACACAGTGTGACACTTTCTTTTTAAAGAGGCTGCACTGATAGGTGATGCTCTCCCTGTAACCTGAGCACAGTGCTAAATGCCTGTCTTGCTCTCATAGGCTGTGCACGGGAAGCTGATCTCCCACCGGCAGGATGTGGAGAAGATCACAGAGCAGCAACAGAGCAAGTACCTGGACCTGTACACCATCTTGCCCTCTGAGATCTCCATGCAGCTAGCCGACGTGACGCTAACCTTGGGCTCCTTGGAGGAACAGGTACCGCAGCCTGCTATCTACTGGCTCTGAAAATTACTGCTTTCACCCAGTCATGTGATTCAGCACAACAACATTCACCATTTGGAAAGGTGAAATCATTATGAAAAATAGTTAGAAATGAGGTTTTGAAACCCCTGATGGGTGTGGTTGTACTTTGATTTAGTCTCTGGGTCAACCTAATAGGGACCTAAAACATTGAAAAATGAGAGGGGAATAACATAATCAAAAGTGGATTGTTTGTTTACAGCTGCAGACGAGAGAGCGAGAAATACAGCAGACCAAAGACATAAGGGAGGACTTCAGCTGCAGGATCCACGACATCTCTGAGAAGATGAGAATCATCTCCGTCAAGCTGAAGGAGAAGGCCCCAGACATCTCTCAGGCTAGAGAAGAAACCAAGGTGAGTGGGGAGTTTGTGAGACATCATGGGCCGGGCACAAAGGAGATTGTAACGCTGGTTGAAATCACTCCCCTGAAAACTGGTTGATTGTCCCTGTGCAACACTCGATTCCTCCAACATAAACGTCATTAGTTTCACATTATTCCACTCTTACGTCATGGGTTTGTTCAGTATCTCATGTAAAAATGTTGAGTTTGTTCAGGAGAGCCTGTAAAGACACTGGGTTTGTTCAGTAGATCTTGTAAGAATTTTTAGTTTATTCAGTAGAACGTGTAAAGACATTGGGTTTGTTCAGTAGACCCTGTAAAGACATTGGGTTTGTTCAGTAGATCTTGTACGAATCTTAAGTTTGTGCAGTAGATCATGTAAATACATTGGGTTTGTTCAGTAGATCTTGTAAGAATCTTAAGTTTGTTCAGTAGATCCTGTAAAGGCGAGTTTGTGTAGCAGCTGTGTAATTGCTGCAATACCTGCGATGAGCTGTGGAGGTGAATCTGCATGAAAGGTTCCAAACACAACTAAAGCAGAGTCTCCCTGCTCCATATTCTTCTCAGGCCCTGAAGGAGGAGCTTGAGACCTGTGGCCGTAGCCTGTCCGAGCTGGATGCCGCCGTTCAGGAATTCGGAGAGCAGAACCCAACGTTATCCAAGCAGCTGAAGGATGCCATCGCCAAGCTGAGGGAGATCCACCATCACACTGGGCGCCTGGCTGAATATAGAAATGCACGGCTGAAGAAGGTGAGCCAGCCAGGATGCCTCGATGCTGTAGAGATTGCCAGCGTGCTGGAGAATGGTCAAGTGGTGGTGTCATCCTTAAGAAACCAAGTCATGTGACTTGTTCAGATTACAGATAAAGAAATGAATGGGCGAATGCAATGCTCTTCTTCAATTTCTTTACTTAAGTGTGACATAAAGACTAGAAATGTCAAATTAAAAGCCCTTCAGACTTATTTGGCTGAATTCGTTATGACTGAGCCTTCACTGTTTGGAAGTTTATTTATCTTACTCACCACAGAATGTACGAGGAAATGTTTCTTTTGTTGTAACATAAAGAAATACCTGATCTGATACTTGTGCTATCAGGCTGGCTCCCACGTGCACGAGTTCAGTGAGATGCTGGAGTTTGTCATGGCCTGGACCGAGAGAGCTGAGGCTGTGGTGAAGGATAGCCTTGTCTGGAGCTCCTCCTCTCAGCTGCTGGACCAGATAAACACCTACCAGGTAAATCCTACGGGGGGCGCATATCCACATTGGTAGCGAACCAATAGCAAACTCTCGGCAGACTTCCTTAGTGCTTTCTTAGACGCTCGTCTCCTGCTGATTCATTTCCTTGCCGCATACGAGACCCGTTGAGGTCTGAGCAGCTGGGTGACCGCGGTCTCCCTCTGGCTGGGCTGCCAGCTGGTGCTGCAGGAATCGCGGGAGCTCCACGCGGACCTGGACGCCATGGCCGAGCGGGCGGCCCTGCTGTCAGAGGTGCTGCAGACGGAGGCCATGACCCAGCAGGTGTCTGAGCTGGGCCGGCACACAGAGGAACTGCAGCAGAACCTCAGGACTCGGCTGCAGAGCCTGCAGGATGCAGCCAAGGTAGCACCAGCTCCTTAGAGTCAGTCCACATGGTCCTTGTGATTTCGGGGGATTAGTCCCTGCAGTAACAATATGCTTTCTGCAGTCCTCATGCTAGTCCCTTTTGTGATAACATCTTGGTTTATCCCATAAGAACCCTTACACTCAGCATCCTGTACCATACAGCCAACGTCCTGCACCCTATATTCCGCATTCTGGTCCCTACTGTCAGCATTTTCTAGACACTCTAGTCAACATCCTGGACTCTGTAGTCAACATCCTGCACCCTACAGTCAGTATCCTGAACTCTACAGCTAACATTATGGACCTTAGTGTTAACTGCCTGTACTTAGTGTCAACTGCCTGTCAGTCTCTTTTACCTTACAGGCAACATTCTGCACATTCCGACAAACATCTCACACCCAACCGTCAGCGTCCTGGACCCTCACTTTGAGCCTCTTGCTCTTTACATCCGATATCCTGGGCCATGCAATCAGCATTCTGCTCCCTACTGTCTGCACACTCATTACTCTAACTGACATTTCTCAAGAATCTGCTGTTTTAGGCATCGCCTGAGTCATGTGACCATGAATCAATAAATATATTGCCAGTGTCAAACGCATTTAGGTGAATTAAACAGGTATCTTGGGTTTTATTCATAACCTCATAATAAGATCTAGTTGAAATGTGGGATCTCAGTGGCAATATGGTGCTAATTTTTCCCATCAGTCTGAGGTTAAGAATTACCAAGCTCAGATCTCTAATCGAAAAGCGTGTAGAGTTAACAGAGGTATTCATTTATGTTCTATTTTGCTTTTAAATATTTTTGCATTGTCTAAGCTTTCCTGCTTGACATGGTGAGTCATTGGTAATTGTGCTAGTTTTTTGCCCAACCTTTCCCAGTTAGCATTGTGTGTCATAGCCAGTTATGTCAGTTTTAAAACATTCATCCAATCTTTCCCACTCGGGCATTGTGGGTAATTTTTTTTTAAGATTATATAGCCATTTCTCTTTATATAATCAGTAAAAAACGACATCCCTGGGCATGTCTGCAGTGGAAGCGTAATAAACCATTAGTAAGAAGATACGTGAAATGCCTGAGGTCGAATGGGCAAGCCCAGCTGCTACAACCAGGGGCATTGTTTAGCATGCTGTGTCATGTGACTTTTCTGGCTCCGCAGGATATGGAAAGACTAGAGCTGGAGGTGAGGGACCTGCAGACGGCCCTGGAATTGGCCCAAGGGACACTAACCTCTCCGGAACTGGCCCGACTCAGCCTGAAGGAGCAACTGACCCAGAGACAGGTACTGAGCAGGGTTTTCTGCTTAAAAACAGAAACATCTGGTTATGTGTGGGTGTGTGTTCTGTTCTTGGGAGCTATGACGAGTGCGTAAACGTCACTCTCCCAGGAACAGAATATCAGGTCTGTCAGCAGTACAGACCTGAACGTTTTTGTTGTCTGTAGATATTATGCATTATTTCATCATTTAAAGAGTTTTAGTTTCAGTCTCGTGATCTGTAAGAAGTCTTCCAATCAATCAGACTTAGTTAAGTGATTGTGTTACTGTAGTCACTTTAGCCCGGTTTAGTATGCTTATATCAAGTTAACAGAGCTTAGATTGTTCACTTTAATTGATTGGACATACTATTATGTCATCGAACATTGACATGCTCTGAGGAATTGTGGTGTGATAGAGAGGTGTGATGATACTGTGAGGGGGCGTGGTGTGACAGCCAGGGGAGTGTGGTGATACTGTGAAGGGTCGTGGTGTGACAGCGAGGGGGCGTGGTGATACTGTGAAGGGGCCTTTTGTGACAGTGAGGGGGCGTGGTGATGCTGTGAGGGGGCGTGATGTGACAGTGAGGGGGCGTGGTGTGACAGCGAGGGGGCGTGGTGTAACAGTGAGGGGGCGTGGTGATACTGTGAAGGGGCATGGTGTGACAGTGAGGGCGCGTGGTGATACTGTGAAGGGGCATGGTGTGACAGTGAGGGGGCGTGGTGATACTGTGAAGGGGCTAGGCCATTTGAAATCTTCCTGCCCTCACAGCGTCTGCTCACAGACATGGAGGGCCTGAAGCAGCAGGTGCAGGCAGTGCAGGCCTGCCAGAGCAGTCTGCGTGTGCCTGAAGAGGCTGTCACCAGCCTACCAATCTGCCGCACTGCCCTGGCTCTGGCACAGGAGGCCAGCCAACTGCAGCACACCGCCATCCAACAGTGCAACATTCTGCAGGTAGGGGGCGTCACTCGCACACCATCTGTCCGCAAGAAGATGACAGAATCTCACATGCACATATGCTTACGCGCGTAGTCCTTCTCTCACTCTTTCTCCCTCTCTGGCCCTCTCTCACCCTCTCGCACGCGCTTGCACCCACGCCTCACTTCCTGTGCCGCTGCCCGCCTTCCGTCGTGCTGCCGTATCCCAGGAGGCCGTAGTGCAGTACGAGCAGTACGAACAGGAAGTGCGTCACCTCCAGAGGCTGATCGAGGAAGCGCACCGCGTCATTCAGGACCGGCCCGTCTCCACCAGTAACATCCAAGAGCTGCAGGCCCAGATCCTCCACCACGAGGTACCGTCCCACCAAGCAAGCGTGCGTCAGGTTGAGCCCCACCCCTGCACTTGGGGGCCAGGCTTGTGGCTTCTTATGAGCATTCTTCAAATGTCCTACCAAAAAATCTCTTAGATAAGATGATGTCTGCCTTCCTCAGGGGCCCGACAGCAGAAATCAGTTTTTTTGAGTCTTAGCACTGCCTAAAAGCTTTCCCTTTTCCACTCACAGCTTTCGTAAGGTGGAGTGTCAGTCTGCCTTGCGGTAGAGGTTTGAGTATTGTGGTGATTTCGCCTTTGAAAGTTTCTTTCCGCAAGTTGAAAGTCTGCCTGCCTGACTGTCAGTGCAGCCAGTGTCTGTAACTCTGTGCCTTTATGTGTGCGCTGAGGTAGAAAGCTAAGTAAACCAGAGGCCCGTTTATCTCCCCCGGCGCGTCCCTCAGTCTGGCAGCTGGTGGCCTGCCCTGCTGCTGGTTACTTTTACAGTTGCGAAAGTGGCTGTGCAGCATTCAACAATGTGGACATGCTAGCTGCCGTATCGGTCTCTCAGATCCTCCGCTCAGGAATGCTCAGGGCCCTCCAGAGCCTTTCAGAGATTCCCGCTCACTGATGTCGACGCGTTCTGGTCACACTGGTAAGCCTGGCCTTGCGGGGAAGTGTGCCGGGTGTGGGCCCACAGCCACCCGGATCCATTTGATCGCCTGATATGGCCTTCAGATCACCTAGATATGGTGACCGGCTATATCTGGCATTCACCACTAGGTGGCATGCGGCCTCTTCCAGAAGGAGAAACGTGCAAACTGTACCACAGAGAGTAAAAGGCCAGTTTGTGGTCTAAGTTGTATTTTTCACTGGTAACAGTTTACTGATGTGTATTAGTAGCTGTAACTAACTGCAAAATTACTGCAGAGCTCACTATAAAACATAAAAATATTTCACATTTAAAATAGCTTATTATTTTATCATTTGTATATTTGATATGTACAAGTAAATATTAAATGTCCCATGCTGTATAATGACAGCAGTCCCGTAAGATTATACTGTAATGGAGCTGACAAATTCCTACTGCATGGTGACGTCATAGCCATCGTAACAGTATCGCAGCACATTACTCAAGTATCTGTATGGTGGTGGTGTAAACAAACCTACCGTGCTGTTAGTCACATTAAAGTATAGCACATAGAATTATGTAAAGTACAAAGTAATAGATATTGATAATACATAATACAGTAATGTAGTTTTTTATTTACTATACTGTAGTTTTTATCATTGAGTATTGGTATCAGTATTGAGGCTATACCATATAGCCTAGATGTGTAGTAAGCTGTACCATCTAAGTTTGTGTAAGTACACCGCATGAGGAAATCACCTAACGATGCATTTCTCAGAACGTGTGTCCCTCATTAAGTGATGTACATTAAACTGTAAAATGTATATAATATGATCGTTTTGCTAATTAGGCATGGAATGTTTTATAATCATTCATTTTTACCTCGATATTCTAGAAAATTATCTTCCAAGACTGCACAGTCACCGTGCAGAGGTGTCACACGTGCACCCAGAGCGAAGCTGTAATCTGTCACACTTTGCTTCTGTCGTGCTCGGTGAACTTGAGCCCGCCGACACCGATCTGACAGTCCGCATTCCTCACATCTGTCAACAAGGAGACGTTCAAAGAATCACTTTAAGTGTTGGATATATTTAAACCACATTTGTTCTGGCAATTATATGAATCACACAAGTATATCTTGCAGACTGTGAAATTTGACAGCGTTTATTGCTCTATTAGGTAATGTGATCTGTGTAAGGTGCATTTCAGCAGGTCTGGTCTTGTGTATCATGTAGATTATAAAGTCATGGGGGAAGTATGTAGCTTATCCGCTTTTTTAAGAATACCTCCTGTCTGTATCCTCTCCAGTTTATTTTTAAAAAGTAACCTTCGTGTGGTTTGTAAACAGGCTCACTGATTGGCTGTTGCAGAGAAACATGCCGCCGAGGGTCTGCGGAGAGCCGAGCTCCGCTTTTTCAGTTCAGTCTCCAGTTGTCACGTGACCCAGCCATCTGGGGGAGGAATGAGGCGGGGCCTGGCTTCACTAGAAGCGAGGCTGTAATATGAGCTCCCCCCCCCCTCCCCGCAAGGCCCTCTGTGCTCTATTGTTAAGAGTCGTCTCGGCATCGGAGAGGAGGCAGGAAATGGGGGGCAGGAGGCATTTTCTGCATCAGGGCAGGCAGCTGCGCTGAGATCACAGCCCTCGCCGACGGAGCCAAACACGCAGCAGGCGGAGCCGGACTGCAGTCGCTGCCGGCATTGGCTCGTGTCCCGGCCCTCACTGCGAGCTGATTGGCTGCTGTCTCTGAGGCGGAGACGTAAGCTCGGGCTTCCTCGTGCGCTCGGAGAGACGGCGCGGAGACGGCGGCTACCCGCTCTGCCCCGAGGCCCGCCCAATCCGTGCCCACCCCGCCCCTCCAGGCCCGGCTTTTTTGGACCCTGTCTGACCCGCGCCGGCCCGGCCTCTCTGTGCCCCGTGACAGGAGCTGGCCCAGAAGATCCGGGGCTACCAGGAGCAGATTGCCACCCTCAACTCCAAGTGCAACATGCTGACAGTGAAGGCCAAGCACGCCACCATGCTGCTGACCGTGGCCGAGGTGGAGGGGCTCTCGGAGGGGCTGGATGAGCTGGACGCCGAGGCCCTGCCCACACCCCCCCCTGTGGTGATGGTAAGAGTCCTTCCGCTCTCTCTCTCTCGCTCTCTCTCTCTCTCGCTCGCCCCAGACACGGCACCCCTCTGCCGGGACTCTGTCCCACCCCGAGCTCTTGTATCCTGCGCCGAGTTCCTGTTCCCTGCCTGGGGCGGCTGCTTTTGCGGCGGGATGGATTGACAGCCGCCCCGCCAGGATTCTCGTTGCCGCGGTGTTGCATCATGTGGCAGCAGCAGCAGCTTGGCTCCGCACAGGGGCAGCGAGAACACGGCGGTTTCCCGGCAACCAGCAAGCCGGACCACCATGCCGTCTCTATTCGCTATTTCGCGTCCGAGGGAGTCTGGCCGGGGTTCCCGTGCTGTTTTGGAGTGCTGCCCCCCACTCCTCTCCGCTGATTGCTTCGGCGAGGAGTAAGAGTCGCGGCCTCGTGCGTGTCGCCCCCGCCGCGGTGACCGCCAGCCACCCCACAGTTATATTCCCGGTGTTCTGCTTCGCAAGCCCTTCTCTGATTTTTTTACCTGTCTATTTTTAAATGATATTGTTCATGTCTTTCTGTTGCTTCTGTTATATGGTAACGCTTAACTGTGGTGTCCCTGCCTGATAGCCACCCTGACCCCACCCCTCTTCCCCATCCCGCCACTAATGCTTCTCTCTCTGTGCCTTGCCGGGTCGCCCGCCCGCCCTCCCCGCTAACGCGCCCCCTTCCTCGTGGTCAGATGACCGCAGGCCGCTGCCACACGCTTCTTTCCCCCGTCACCGAGGAGTCCGGGGAGGAAGGCACCAACAGCGAGATCTCCTCCCCGCCCGCCTGCCGCTCCCCCTCGCCCGTGCCTAGCGCTGACACTTCCCCCAACCAGGTACCCACCCTCCGGGCCCTCGGCCTACTCGACCGGCAGGCTCCAGCACCGGCCTAGTCCAATGGGCGCGGGAATCAGCTGTATAAATTAACTCCCGGCCCTGATCCTCTGGACGGCCTGCGCATGCTTACTCATGTCACTTCCCAGATCTCGATTAATCATTCTCGTTCTGCTGTTAAAGAGTACTGACTGAGATATCACGGCAGTTAAGCTACGGGCCAGGGTGTGTTTGTGCTAATAAAAATGTCAAATATGTGTCGGGAAGGGCATGGCGGCTCAGAAAGCAGCACTGTTGCCTCAGTATCTGTGACTGAGGCCTGGCAGCTCGCCTCCACTCTGTGTGTGTGGCATCTGCTTGCTCTCGCAGTTTCATGTGGATTTTCCTCCCATACTCCAAAGTCATAGTGTTGGGCTAACTGGTGTCTGTAGTTTGCCTGTAGTGGGTGTGTGTGCGTCCCACTGGCCGGGCACACATTCCTGAACAGGCGTTCCTGAATTCCCTGTTCAGGATAAATCACATGGTGAAATGGATAAATCTATGTATGTAAACGTGTAACAGCAAAATTCATTTCCATAATCAAACTGAACAGTGATTTATTCAGTATTTTACTGCTATCAAGTTTCATCTTCTATAATTCATTTGTGAGGTTCAAATGAAAAAAACTGCAAAGGGAATGTAGGCTTTTATAAGACCTTTCAGAAAATACTCTATAAAGATTATATCAACGTTGGTGACAAAATTGCAGCCTAAGCTGCTGGAGAAGAGCATGATTAATTAAGAAGCTAATTAAAACTAATAAAAACCAGCATGCAGAGAGATTGGCCCTGAGAGGGGCTGGGAAGCACATGGTCAGCTGTTCTGTACTCACAGACGTGAAGCCCTCCCATGTGATTGGTCAGTCCAGCTGAAGCCTTTGCAGCTCCGCCATTGTGACTGTGCATGTTATATAGCTTTTCCTGGCTTGTTTTGCCTTTCCCTGGCTGACCCCTACATTCCCCATAAAATCCAAGCTGAGACATCCCAGAAAGGGCAGGTCAGACTCAGAATCTCCCGCTTCCTCATGTGTCATCTTCAAAACATTGCAGAAAAAAGCCTTGTCAAGAACATCCCAGAGAACCCGGAGAACTTCAGCCACAGCCGTCCCTGCCCCCTGAAATCACCTTTCACCCCCGCAGAACCCCCCTTGCCCCCTCGCTTAGCTGTGGCTCTAAAACGGTCTTTAGCAGGAACTTGGGGCCGCCTCCTACATGCACTCTGCAGAAGCTCATCTCCGGAACGTGCCTCATGTCTCTTGTGTGTCTTCTTGCTTACGCGCTCCATCCTCTCCAGATGCCTCCTTCACTGACCTGTGCTGCTTCATTCAAAGCCTCACCGTCTCATCTGTTTGAGCCGCTCAGAGATTAGGACGCATCCCTCGTGTCAGTCAGACGTGGATCTCATTATCAAGCTGAACTTCACCGTAACCACTTGCTTGATAACATTTCAGCATCTGCCAGGGTACAAAGTATTCTCATCAGATAGCTGAGATGTGAGAAGACCTTCTGGTATGCAGACAGTTAGGTTGTGTTCAGGGCTGTGTCCTGATTACCCGTTGGACTGATTGCCCCAGCTTGGTGCTGCTGTAGCTGTAAGTTCATGACCTTAGCTCAAATTGGTTTCCCCACTCTCTCGTACCCACCCATAGGCAGATCCAGGCCGCTCCTCCCCTGACAGGGATCTTCCCCCAGGGCTCTTTGACTCAACGTTAGATTGCATCTCCACCGCCAACCTGGACGACCTACAGCAGTCCTGGGAGACACTGAAGAATGTGGTGAGCGTTGCAGTATTTCTTTTCAGTCCTAGATGAAAATTCATGGGACTTTCATGATTAGTTAGCCATAGATCTGAAGGAACATAGTTTGATTTAGGATGTTTGTGGGTTTCTCATTGAAAAACAGGTCCTTCACATTCGCACTCATTTGCTCTGTCGGAAAGATATGATTTTAGCAAATTTGCAGTAGTGAATCAGACACGAAACACCAACCATTGTGATTTTATTGGGGTCCACCCACCATAGCAGCTCCCTTACCTCTTCAGATCAGCGAAAAGCAGAAGACCCTGTACGAAGCTCTAGAGAGGCAGCAGGGCTACCAGGATGCCCTCCAGTCCATCTCCAACAAGATGGAGTCCGTGGAGGTCCGGTTAAATGAGGGGCTGGGGTCAGACCGGACCCCCGAGAGTCAGATGGCAGCCCATCAGGTGAGGCGAGGCCCCTTTGAGAATCTGCTAGTGTCCATGGAGGTCCCTTTGATGCTGTTACTGTTATTCAAAGTGAAGACAGATACAACCGTCAAGCATGCAGGAGCCAATTTATGCATAAGTGCTCTTTAGGCTGAACTTCCAGGGAGTTCCTTCTAGAAAAGTGTGAAATGCAGGAGCATCCAGGGCTGCCAAGAGAAAGCCAATGAAGATGCAGAATCGGTCAGTAGTTAGAGGACTTTGTTGTACCTTGAGGCGTTTCGAAAAGGTTAAGAGGGATTCTGCTGACCGTGTATGAATGGAACGCATTTGACTTTAAAATAATAATTGGAGTTATTTTGCGTAATGGAGGGGCACCAAGCAGTGCTGGCTTACTGAATGAACGGAGCAACAATGATGCGTGTCGGTTGGTGCTCTTCTAGATGTGGCTCTGAAATGCAGCGCCAAGGGCGATGGGGTGACAACAAAGAGAGACGTGTAACGTGAGAGCATTTCTGCCGGCATCTTGCTTCATTTTGAATCTCCAGTGGATTAACAGCACATGCTGTCATGCCTCTCAGTCAAGTGTCACAGTAGTCCAGTCATCTAGTCAAGTGCCTGGAATAGTTGAACTGCAGTTTTGCTAAATAACATCTGATCTTCCCAACGCCACACAAGGTAAATCTATAAGACCATGAGATAGCTGGAATGTGGACAGCAAAGGATAGATGGTCATCTGTTCTTACCCCTCAGTACCCAGCAGACCTTGTTGATGATCCAAGCTGGAGTCTGTGCAAGTTGGTGGGTCGTCAGCAGTCAGGGTGGTGGGCAGTGGGGTAGGCGGAGGGGTAGTAGGGGGCCCGAAGGTAAGGAATAATAGCGCATATCTGGCTAGTAGGTGGTTTTGACATCAGTGACATTAGTAGGTGAAGATAAAGGATTAATACTCAGAAGCACAGGGTCTCTGGTTTTTCACCACTTCCTCTCAGCCATCCTGAGCTTCATCCAGAGGTAAGATGGTACCAAGCATGATGGTATGGAGGAGAAGAGACAGGTGACCGGGGCATGGGGGCGGGGCGGAGCAGAGTGTTTCGGGGGCCACCAGGGATGCCCATCAGAGGCAAGTCTGTTTCTCCAAGGATATTGGGCGGAGGGGTAAATGGCAGTAATATACAGCTTATCAGGGTTAGTGGTCAGATGTAGAGGTGATATGCAGAGAGAAGAATGGAGTAAATGTGTGTCTGCCCCCTCCCATCCTGGTGGAGCGGAGAGGGTGGGCGAAAGAGGATCTGGTGGTTAGACATGCTGAGTTTTAGGGATTGGTCACCATGAAGGATTCACCATGAAAGGCCCGATCAAGGTCCTTATGATCCAATATGTAATATGGTTGTCTTATCAAAGGTGTCATTTTGTCATGTGTCCCGTTTGTTAGTAGAATATCCCTTCAAGGACTGATTTTTTTGCATAGGTTTTTTTATTATATCGTTAGCTTGGAGAATATGACGAGTTTGCCAGTGAAAGTGTGTCAGGATGTCATGTTACAGTTTGTCTATCACTGGGAAGTGACTCCTGCCCCCCCCCCCCCCCCCCAGGCCCTGATGGACGACATCCTGATGCTCCAGGACGAGATCAGCGAGCTGCAGTCGCGTTTCGGCGAGGAGCTGGCAGTAGATGGTCCCGACGCAGACTCTGCAGACCAGCTGGCCGTGCAGTCCACCCTTACCGTGCTGGGCGAGAGGATGGCCACCATCCGCATGAAGGCGTCTGGCAAGAGGCAGCTCCTGGAGGTGGGTCCTCCGTCGCACCCACCCCCGGATCTCCCTGTCGCTAATCGGGACAGCCCTCTCCTTTTCACTTCACTATCTCCTTAGTATCAGGACAGATTAGGTAAATTTCAGCAGTAACTTCATTGCTGATATATTTAGGGCTAGACCACCCCAGAATAACAAATGCTATCTTAGCCGGCAGCTCCCTGCTCCCAAAGCACACCCCCATCGTGGTCTGGAAATGAGTCCTTCTTTCTGGGGATGACTGTAGAGGCTGATTAGTCAGCTAGTCTTCTTGCCCCCCCCCATTCCCATTTATTCCTCCCACAGTCCATCACTCCACTCTGTGTCCCCCTCCCCCGACTCTCTCCTGTGCGTGGATGCTAATGCTAAATCGGCTCCCTGATCCTCAGTTCGGGACACGGGGCTAAAATCGTGAACCAGTAACGGTTGCAGGCTCGGAATTAAAAGCTTGTGCCCACTTCGCTTCCTTCACAAGAACCACATGCATCTGGATAGCTGGATTTTTATACAAGAAGCTCGATGTTTTAAAAAGAGCTCCCTGCAGTTGTCCAGGTTTTCGCCTTGGCGCTGGTCATTCGTGGGGCTTTTATTCGGGGAGTCCTTGGAGGATCCGGAGGCAGGTGAAGGAGACGTAGCCTGGATGCGCGAAATGTGTGCTGAATTTGGGAGCTGCTTAAGGAACAGGAAAGCTGCAGGTCGCCAGTAGAGCGGGAGAAATGCGGTGGTGTGATTGGCGCGGCTTTGGCGCCCCCTGCAGGAGCTCCTGAGCGAGCAGCTAGAGGAGCAGCGGCAGGAGCAGGCCCTGCAGCGATACCGCAGTGAGGCAGACGAGCTGGACCACTGGCTGCTCAACACGCGCGCGGCTCTCAGCTCTGCCCTAAGCGCGGCCCTGCAGCCACACCCCCAGGAAATGGACATGGAGGAGCAGCTCATTGACTGTCAGGTGAGAAGTCCCACTCCAGTGCACATCCCTAACACACATCTCATACACTGACTAGGAGGTGTGACAGCCCCACCCCCTTTCAGTCAGTTAGCCAATCGGAATACCCTATATGTGTTCTGTGCATGCCCTACTTTCGAACTCTTAATATTCGTTTTTAATTTACAGATCGGTCATTTGTAACTTGTTCATGTAGCAAGCTAACTAAACTGCTCAAGTAAATATCCCTCTCTTCGGTAACTCTGCCAGTCACTCTTGATGAAAGCATAAGCTAAGGATTGTAGCAGCGATGACAGTAAAAAAATTGTTTTCAGCAGAGAAATGAGAATGAGATATTCAGATGAACGCCAACATAAAAAAAACATAACTTTTGGAGATATTCTGATAAGCCCAAGGAGTATCTTTCTCCCGGTGTGGAGGTGGTAAGGGTGATTACCCTGCACAACCGAAGCGTCATCCTGAAAAGGACTTCGGGCCCCTGCCTTTGTGAGGGGAGATTTATTCTGTCCTCCTCCTGGCCTCCTGGGGCAGGAGTTCCTCTGCACTTCCACGACCTTGTTGCTATGCCAATGGGGTGTTGGTGGGGGGAAAGTTAGCTCTACTTCATGGCTCTCCTGTTAGCATCTGTCAGGGGTCAGATGCCAGCCTGCTATGGGGGGAATTGGCCCAGAGTGGCTGTATCGCGGGAGCCAGCCCCTGGTGCTACAGCGGGACCGGCCCAGAGCTTGGACCCAAGGGCTCGGGGCTTAGCTTCCTAAGCAGATTAACACTGTCTCCATGCGACTGATCTCCGTCTGGCCTTGGACAAGGACGTCCGTGGCCGTGCTGCTGAGCCGTGGGGCCAGATTGGTAGGATGGCTAGATGGGCCTACTTGCATATCAGAGAATACAGGGGGGGTGTGGTCTGGACGCTGTCCATTCAGGGCTGCTGAATAGGCGCTTCCTTCTTGTCTCCGGCGTGTGAATGGAGGGGGCGGAGCCACAGGGGCCAGTTCTTTGTAGCCAGCCATAGAAGGAGCCTCGAGAAGCACTCCAGCATCCGTAGCGGCCCGGCCGGTGCATGCCGTGCCGTTCCGTGAAGGCTCCACCACGCGGGGGCGTGGGAGGACCCTAAAGGAGCGGGCGGTCGTGGAACCGAGGACGGGGAGCCTGTGCACTCACAGGCCCCGGGCCCCCGGGCCTGTGAGCCGCCTCCCGGAGGCGGGCTGCGGGCCCGGAGACGGCTCCGTCTTTGAGCTGGCTTCCCTCTTCGGCCTGCTGCAGAACATGCTGCTGGAGATGGAGCAGAAGGTGGTGTCTCTGGCCGAGCTGTCCGTGCACAGCGAGAGCCTGCTGCTGGAGGGCCGGGCGCACACGCGGCGGGAGGCCGAGCAGCTGGCCCTCAAACTGCACACGCTGAAGGGCAGCCTGCTGGAGCTGCAGAGGATGCTGCAGAACAAGCAGATCACCATCCAGGTGGGTCCCGCTCCCCACTCCTCCTCCTCGCCCTCGTCCTCATCTCACCTCGCCGGGTGTTTGCCGCTTCCTGCCGTTTGGGCTCGCCCTTAGCACAGTCCGGGTATTTTCGTTGCAACCTTACAAATCAAATTTCGATTTAAGAAAAAGAATAAATATCATTCGCCCTTTTAACTTCCGGGCAGGAGTGTCTTGTGACATGTCATCGTACAGTGATGCATTTAATAGCATTTTGCAGGTGCTTTTGTCCAAAGCATCGTAGCAGGGAGGCAAACCGCACATTAATTGATAGATGCCTGCCTCTTCTTTGCTGGTACCATAGAAGCATGCCCACGTGTGTCTGTGGGGGTTCCCTGCCTGTGGCGAATTAGCACCAAATCCTTACCGTGTTTAGCAGTGCGAGCTCTGACGTCTGCGCTGTGACAACGCCGGGCTGCTCATTAACATGCCACAAATAATCACTAATCTCTTGTGATCCGATAATCTTTGTGCCTCTTACCCAGAACGAGGGCCTGAATCACTGATTCACACAATATTAGCAGCTTTTATGGAACCAAAAACCAAATTCGATTTTGTTTTTATTAACAACTTAATCATAATTAAGCAACAGAGGATATAATGGGGAGGGGGGGGGTTACATGGGCGGGGCTACTGTCAGCCAATGAGAGCAGTGTGCTGTTCTAGTGTACTGTCAGTGGCCGAATAGGTTAGTTAATCCACTTCCTATTGGTTACCCGGCAGTGATTGACAGCAGTCAGTGATCCTGAGGCCTTATTTCACTTCTGAGCTGGTGAAGGGAAGCGGTGCCACTGCCCTGAGTGCTGGCAGAGTGCTGCATGTGTCCTGGGACGCCATTCTGGGAGTGCGTGCTGAGCCCTTCCCCCATGCCCCCGGTCCCAAAGGGACACTCTCTCCTTTGTGTGAACTCATTGTGCCACTGCTGCTTACCGCGCTTCTCAGTGCCAGAACATTCTCCCTGACCGTCCCAGCAACAGCCCACCGTCTCAGCCCCCAGTGTGCCACACATCTGCTTGTGCATAGTTAATGTGTTAAGGGCAGCTGTGTTCAGCTGCTCTCAGGGCATCCACCTGTTACTGCACACGCAGACATAATGACGGGTCGTGTTCCACACTGCAGTCCAAAGGAGAGCGCAGCCTATTACTGTGTATTTGACTCTCCTGGCAAGGGGCTGCCTCTCAAACCACCCCGGGATGGTGGAATGTGACATGCAACTAGCCAGTAGTGTACCAAGGCTCAGTGTGTAGTATTGTTGCCTTACAACCCCCAGGGTCACGGGTTCGAAAGTATCCAGAAGAAACTTTTTCTATCAGTACTGTAGTATTGTTGAGGCCAGGTTATTGAATAGTTTTGCTTAATGAGCTCAGTGACTCTAACAGCATTGAGAGGCTTGGCTACCCCCCCCCCCCCAATAAAATTATAGAAGTGTTTCCTGTATACCCTGGCGTACAGAAACATTGGATTCTGCTGTTATCTGATATGTAGCTTGTGCATTTTGCAGCAGCGCCATCTGATGGTTAGGAGGTACACTGCATATGTATTGTCTGGGCTCTGATTCCTGTCCTGTGACCCATCTTCCCAACAGGGGACCCTCCAGGAACAGGAGATCAGCGAGCCAGACTCAGGGCTCTCCCAGAGCCCAAGTGTACAGGACTGGCTGGCCCAGGCCCGGTCCACGCGCTGCCAGCAGCACCAGGACAGCCTACAAAGGCAAAAGGTATGTCGGTTCTGTGGATGGCAGGAGGCTAACCTGGTTAATGTATGGATCTGCAGGCCCGGTTTGCATGCATGCTGTTAGCCAAGTGAATCCCTGCATGTGAGACATCTGTTAGCATTAGCGTAGCATTAGCATAGCATAAGTATAGAATTAGCATAGCATTAGAGTAGTGTGAGGCGTAACTCACAAGTGCGCTCCCCCCTCCAGGAACTAGAGGAACAGCTGGCAGAGCAGAAGAAGCTGCTGCAGTCTGTGGCCAACCTGGGGAAGGAGCTCATGACTCCCAATGGCTCCGGGTACGCCCACCTGCTGTGTGCCGTCAGCGCGGCAAGGCCTGTTTTTAATCATCCGTCACCTGTGCTCCACTCTTGGCTCACTCTGCACAGTGTCACCCGAACACAGCTCCGGTGATGTGCCTCAGCTGTGCCATGACCCAGCGATAACAGTGGGCTACTTCACCAGACTGTGATGTGTTTCTAACCGTGCTATACTCCAGTGTAACTGTGCTATGCTCCAGCGTAACTGTGCTGTGTTCAGTGTAACTCTGCTGTGTATCCTCATCTAACTGTCTGATATCCTGCCCTAACCTCCGTGTTTATGCCCCCGCCCCAATCTCCCCTTGCCATTACTGCAGCGGGCCGAACTTCGTTTCTCCTGAGCACGCAGAGGGTGAGGTGACAGACCAGACCAGGAACAGGTGGGAGAACCTGAACAAGGACCTGAACACCAAACTGCAGCTGCTGCAGAGCACGGTGGAGCAGGACCAGCGCATGCCGGTACGGGTCGCGGCCTCCAGCAGCTGGCTGAGATGCATGTTCTAGCCTGTCTGTTAACCTGGTATCTGAGATCACTGTCAGGTCTTTCTCGGTTAGGGCAGTAGTCAGATGCATGTAGAATGATGTCACAAAATTGGAATTGGGACCTTAGAAATGAAAGAAAGAATGTAATGGGCCAGTGCTTAGCTCAGCAGGTTGGTGATTTATGCCTGTGTCCGGAAGGTTGTGGGTTTAAATCCCATGGCTGGCTGATGAGGCTTATAACTGTTGGGCCCTAGAGCAGGGCCCTCCACCCCAGCTGGCCCAGGCTGGCCCTGGTTTCTGGGTTCACTTTGTACAGAAGTCAAGTCAAGGGCTTGACTGTCATAGCATCCAAATTGTGCCAGTTATACAGAGGCACGTAAGTACCTGCTAAATAAATTTAAATGTCAATAACGTCTGGCCTGGTGGTTCCGAGTTGCCGTGTCTGTGGCTGAAGAGCTTGATTAGAGTTGATAGCACGGGTAACTGAGTGCAGGTGAAGGTAGCTTGACTTGGACCCGCCCCCGGAGATCTATACCCCCCTCCAGGGTCATACAGGTGCTTTGTTATCTTAATAAAGCTTTGGGAGATTTCCCACTGTGCTGTTGCCTGTCCAGCTGTACAGCAGAGCCAGCAGTGTCAGCACGCCCAGCTCCGTGTACAAAGAAGAGCCTTCCGTTCTGGATAAGTCCTCCATCCGGACCCTGTTTGAAGATTTCAACGACGCTCTCCAGGAGGCCTCCTCACTGGTACTAATGCTGACTTGTCCCCGCCCACCTCCAGAAGCCCCGCCCACCTCCCAGCGGTTCCCGGATTCATGTGTGTTTCGCGTGTTCACAGACAGGGGGCGCTGAGAAGCGGGGCAGGCTGCTGGAGCAGCAGCTATACGTGGCTGTCTGCTCAGCCTCCTCCTGGGCGGACGACGTGGAGAGCAGCCTGTTCTCTGGGCACGTGCTGCTGGCAGAGGGCGCCGAGACTCAGCTGTGTAACCAGGAGGTGAGCCCTCCCCTGCGGGCCCAGTTTGCTGTTGTACCCTTGAGCCGTTTCTGTAGTGATTTGGGGGTCAGCGATGGGGACGGGCTACTGAGGAACGTGCTCCTGCCCTGGCAGGCCCTCGGGAAGGATGTCCGGGAGGTGGAGGAGGAGGTGGGACGGAGCAGGGAGCTGCTGGCAGACTCGGAGTGGCTCAGCGGGGAGGCCCAGGCTCCGATGGAGGAAGCGCTGGCCCACCTGCACGCCCGGCTGGAGACCATGGACTCGGTGCTGGAGCAGCGCTGTGAGGAAACCAGGAGGAGGCTGCAGGAGCTCAGCTCCTTCCAGGTGGGATTAGTTCATGTGCGTCAGTCTGTTTGTCTGTCTGTCTGCCTGCCTGCCGGTGTGTCTGTCTGTCTGCCTGGAGGTGTCTGTCCGCCTGTCTGACGCTATGTCTGTCTGCCTGGCGCTGTCTGTCTGTCTGTCTGCCTGGCGATGTCTGTCTGTCTGTCTGCCTGGAGGTGTCTGTCCGCCTGTCTGACACTATGTCTGTCTGCCTGGCGCTGTCTGTCTGTCTGTCTGCCTGGCACTGTCTGTCTGTCTGTCTGCCTGGAGGTGTCTGTCCGCCTGTCTGGCGCTGTGTCTGTCTGCCTGGCGCTGTCCGTTTGTCTCCCTGCCGATGTCTGTCTGGCACTGCGTCTGTCTGTCTGCCACTGTGATTCTGACTGTGTCCGTCACCATGTGCATTTTTATGTGTGTCTCATAAGTGACTAAAGTACTAGTAGTACAAATACTAACTTATATGTCTGTAGACATGAATAATTGATAATATTAATATCTCCTGCGTCTCTAGGCGTTGTTAATTGGTGCTAACACTGCCGCTTTGGTCTTGATCCTGCCTCCGACTCGCGTCTGTAGTCTGTCCTCAGCCACACTAACGCGCCGCCCTCCCTCCCATCCCCAGGCAGAGCTGCGGCTGCTCTTCACAGCTCTGGCAGAGACGAAGCGGCACGCCCTCCAGAGGCTGGCGGGGGTCACTGACAGGCCGGCCCCCAGGCAGGCCGAGGTGAGCGGTCGCTGGCAGATGTGGCGTCCCCACCCACACCGCTTCCCGGTGACCCCCCCCCCCCC
>JAODKL010000039.1:18890744-18919863 GCA_026780765.1 Petrocephalus schoutedeni
CTAAGACATCTGATTCGTTAGTCTGACATCTGACATAAGATCTGATTGGTCTCCCCTCAAACTAATTCCTGCTTGGTGATCATTCATGTGCATAAATGCTGCCTACTGCTGGCCGGCACAAGTAGTGCAGCTACTCCATGCTAAAGTACAGGGTGAAAGTGTGTGTGTGGGGGGAGGTGGTCTTCAAGAACTTAAGTAGATAGAATTTTGAAGAAATAACAGAAAACCGCCTTCCGTGGTGCCTCTTGGTGTGTGGCTAACTGGTTGCAGTGGTTGTTTATACGTGTGACGGCTGGCCATCGTATTGCTGTTGACGATGTGCTCAACTGTGTCCCGGAAGGTGACTTCCTGTTGGCCTTCTAAGCAAAGCACCAAATCGGTTACAAGTCAGTTACCAAGTCACTGTGAACAAAGCAAGGTCAACCCCCCCCCCACCCCTCCACCCCTGTGTCCCACAGCAAATCCAAACTGAACTGCTGGACTCACGGCAGAAGGTGACCCTACTGGAGGACATGTCCGGCCAGCTGCTGGTGCACACGCAAGGCGGCGACTGCCTGGAGGCCCAGGAGAAGGTACATGTCATCAGCAACCGGCTCAAACTGCTCCTGAAGGAGGTGACCAAGGACCTGCAGGAGCTGGAGGAGGTGCTGCGGCGGGGGGTGAGCGTCCCGAGGGGGGTGGTCCATCTGGGGGGGGGGGGGGGGGCCCCACACAGATTTCCTAAGTGGGGGGTTTGGGGTTTCAATGTATTCTTACAAGGAATCAGAAAATGTTGCATTTCCGATAACTGTAAGATTATTTAAAGTTTTTAGGATTAATTAAATATTTTTATTTTATTTATATTTTATTTTATATTTATATTTTTTAGACCAATTTAATTAGGATTTTTTAATTAGCACTTCCAAGATCAGATACATCATATATTCATGTTTGTCATTAGTCTTACTATGATCTTTTCCTTACAACATAATCATTCATTTGTAAAAATAAGATCAGGCCTATGGGGCACTACCTATTCTTCTAGTTCTAGTTTATGATTAACAAATGCTGTCGTCCTCTCCATTTCTTAAATGTCCGTTATAATCTCAATCCATGACTGTAAGATTATTTAATTAAAAAAAGAATGATATATTGATTTATGATGCTGTCAGGTTTTCACCAAGTCATCACTTTGCATTTGAGCAGATAAAAACAAAGCAGTTAGCAACTGTCCCTGTAACACGCTATTCACCGGCAAACTCCACCTCTCCTCACCCCAGGGTCTGTCGTCGTGGTCTTCTGTGGATGAGCGGGACACCTCTGGGTCCAGGGCGCCCCAGCCCGGGCGGATCAGTCCGACTCAGGGTCCCTCGGTACTGTACCCTCTCACGGTGGACTGCCCCATGCCCAAATCAATATGTCATCTACATGTGCTGTTGGTCTGCAGCCAGCATTTCCCCATCCATTCCACGACAGCACTCACACATGCCCCAGCCTCCCCCATCCGCATGCACGCTGCCCCCATCCTTAGCTGCTGGCCCCTAACCTTCTCCAGTTACATTAATTAATTTTGTTTATATCTCCTCAGTTGTGCAGGTATTCTGTTTTTGGTTACCCTGTTATCGACGCTCTGGTCACCTTTGAACTGGTCACATTCACCAGTTCCACGCAGCTCATCATAAAACATGATAGACAAAGAAACATTGGCTTTTCACCAGTGTCCTAGCAAGACCCACGATGGCTAAACTCCATTAGCCCATGGAAGAAAACTGCAATATTCTGGCCAGCCGATCCGTCAGACGGAGACTGCGCCCCAAGGTTACGGGTCACAGGCCATTTGGGCTCAGCTAGCCATGCAGAGACTGTACGCTTGTGCGTTTTGTCAAGACCCATCTGTCTCTGTTAGGATCCTTCTGGCTTAGTGCAGACATAGAGAATTCTTTACACCTTTTACCCAACACAGGTGTTACAATGCATTTGTTTCATTTAAGTATGCCAGCAATTTATAAATACGGCAGCAAATTTATAAGAACCATACAGACACACAGTTTTTACTTTTTGAATGTGTTGCTTTTCTTAGATTGCTGATACATGTAAATTGTTTTAATAAAGTGATTTGCTCAGCTCTAGTATTAAATCACTGTTAGGGAAATTAGCCATTAGCGTTATGGAAGATGCCATCAGTAGAAAGAGTTAAAAAAAAAAAAGTGTGAAAAGTCGATTTCCTTGTTTCCCTGCCGGAGTCCTTTGATTTCGCTGCTGCCTTATGTTTTTGTTCACCAGTAGCTTGCCTTTGTTTGCCTGGACTGAACATTCTCTTTTTTTTACCCCCCTGTTCATCGCAAACAGCCCCGGGGCAAATGCAGGGTGTCACAGCTGGGACCCCCTGTCAGCCGTCCACACCGCAGGTACAGCTTTCCTGGTTCCTAGAACTCCTGGGAGGATGACGGAACTTGCACACGATACAAATGCGGGCGCACCCCCAAAACTGCACCCCCCAAACTGAAGGGTAGATGTTAGATGAGCTTTCCTGTCCAAACAGGATGTGCCTTCCCCTCTGAGGGTCGTGCCTGTGAGTTCCATCATCTTCCACACTTCTAGATGCTCCATGTCTCTGCTAGGCGGCCTGGGAACGTACTTATTGCTGGGGCCCCGGCCTTTATTTGCTTCCATTATCCTTAGCTGCTTCACGATCCCGTCTGGACTGCGCTTGGCGTGCTTTTCTGTCCATCTTTTCCGTCCAATAAGAAAAGGACACCGCCCTCCTGCAATGCCATGCCGACACACTAGGTGGCAGCCCACTCCCAACACTTCAATGAGAAAAGAGCACCGCCCTCCTGCAGTACCATGCCGACACACTAGGCGGCAGCCCAGTCCCAACACTCCCCTCGCACAAAACACGACAGCACCTACAGAAAATTTGATTTCTATGGCGATTTCTTTCTCCATCCTCCTTTTCCTCAAACACCCCTCTTATCGAACTGCTGGTTAGTTTTATATGGTCTGCGGCTACAGTATTTGCAGTGCTTCTGAACATTGGATGGGTGGCACGGTGGGTTAGGGTCACATTAAGGGTGAACATAACCCACGTTTGTTTGAGTTTCACCAACTTAACTAGCATCACTCCTTAGCCTATCAGCTACAAAGATGAGCAGAATTTGTTTGGTGATCACATGGGGAAATCACTGATGTTGCTTTGCCTGGCTCAGGGTCATTTTTAATCCCTTTTAAAAGTAGAATTCTGTTGAATACAGTAGGTCCCATTTGGCAACAGGTTCCTCTACACTTCTCTCGGTTAATTCAGTTGATCACAATATCATCCCGGAGAAATGAAACCGCTTTTATATTAGGAATACACATCAGTATTCGAGAACCATAATAATCTGTTTTATGCCACGTCCGCTGGTCTTTGCACTCTAAAGCCTGAAGTCTGTGTTCCTTGGGTTTTACGTGTCTAAGGCTCTGATTCTGGAGGAGAAACTGTCTATGTCTAGCACTAAAGGGGAAACGAAGCAATGTTTATATCGTCGACAGAATGTGGCATGTTGCCATGGCGACGCACGGCGGCCAGGCCAGGCCTGCGCGTGGTGTCAGGTCTGGGAGCTGCGTTTCCTGACTAAGGGACTGGCTCTGCTTGTGTTTCTGTCTGAGCAGGTCTTCCCGAGACTCTGGGTCCGGTTGGGCCCGCTGTGAGGCGCGGGCCGTGCCCTTCCTGAGGCGGGTTCTGCGGGCTGCTCTCCCCTTGCAGCTGCTCCTCTTACTGCTGCTGGCCCTGGCCTGTCTTGTGCCCGCGACCCAGGAGGACTACAGCTGTGCCCTCTCCAACAACTTTGCCCGTTCCTTCCACCCCATGCTACGCTACACCAACGGGCCGCCGCCGATATGAGCGTGGGGGCAGGGCTATGGGGGTGGCGGAACTCCCAGCAGCCCCCACAGCTGCAGTCTTCAGACTGTGTTCCTGAGAACACAGGAAGGCAGCACCGTGCCGTTAGCCGCGGATGCTATTGCGGCGCCGCGGCCTGGCGAGCCGTGCACACGCTCAGTCCACACGGAGTGACAGTATTATTCTCTGCACCAAGGCCCAAGGGGGGGCAGACCGCCCCGGTCACGCGCCGTCAGCCGCCCCATCACATGGCCTCCACTTCCTGCCACGGGACGAGCCGTTTCCACAGCAACGGTCTCACCCAAGGGAAAACCCGTCTACTCAATTATAGTGGCTGAAGATTTTTTAAATTAACATTTTAAATGGCTTATATATGGCAATTATTTTTTTACGTTTATTTTTGGCATGCAATTATAATCTTTGCTTTGAGATACAATCACTGGTAGTCCTCTGTAGGTCTATGAGTACGGTACCTTATAACAATGACAGTAACTGGATGTATGACTCGATCACTGGATGTGTAATGAAACCATGTAAAGATGAAATAATGAAAGTGGTTATTTATCTCTGTACAGTTTGCTAATGCTTTGTTTCTTTCCATTGAATATATACACCTATCATATACAGGCTGTCCTTTGTGTTTTTTTTTTGTTTATATACCATAGAATTGATTACAAATTAAGTCACCAAATTTTGGTCCCAGGTAAATATGCACAAATCAAATTTATCATCAATCCAGAAGGATTGTATTTGCACTTTGTCTTTTGAGAGGACTTTATGAACCATACCCATTACAATTAAAACTGGCCATGGTCCGATATTAACATTAAATTGCTTAGTTAAGAGTTTCCCAGTTCATATTGTTGGATACTGAACCTGAATAAAATGAAAGTATCTAAAAGGAGCTTCTGCAGGACTCCGAGGCTGGGAAACACAGAATTAGGCCTTTGTCTTACCCACAAAACCGTTCCTTCTAATCATAAGCCATGGGTGTCAAACTCCAGTCCGGAGGGCCGGAGCCCTGCACATTTTTGGGTTTGCCCCCTTTTAACACACCTGATTCAACTCCTTACAGCTCCTTCTGCTAATTACTACACAGCTCTTCAGCGCAATAATTTGTGGTGGAACAGGGAAAGAATGAAACTACACAGGGCACCGGCCCTCCAGGACTGGAGTTTGAGACCCATGTCATAAGCTCAGTTCCTCCTCTCCCCAGTTTTATCCACTGTGTACCGCCAAAAACTCCAAAGGCAGCAGCGATGGCACCTCCTTGTGGTTATGGTCTCCCACTACTGTGTTTCTGCGAGAACAGAGCATCGTGTGCCAAGACAAATACCCTGGCAAGGACCTGGTCAGACACTCGGCCAGCAGTGTCATCTCACCTGCCAGAGGTCCATGCTGATGGGCCATCTCAGCCAGCCTCCATGGTAAACAAAAGAGCAGAAGGCAAGGGACACCCTGGACAGGACGCCAGCACATCACAAGGCACACAGACCCAGTTTGAATCTAGCAATATTTGAATCAACACGATCATGTTACCACTTTATCTCCCAGGGAGTACTTGGCTAACAAGTATCAGTGACAAACACTTAGAGGTGGAAATTTCAGGTCCAGAAAGTGCAATTCTGACCAAGGTTTTGTTTCAGCCAACCAGCTGAGTACACTGTGACTCTTTATGCTTAACTGATTGGTTGGAACAAAATCTTGGTCTGGATTTCTACTATCTGAACCTGAACTTTCCACCTCTGCAAACAATGCTACAAAGATAAAGATTGTCAGGAACAATCTGGGGGTATTTATTAGTAGGAAAGGCGTCCACGTCGTCATCCACAGCCAGCACAGTCACCAGAGTGCAAGGAGCTTCAAATCGGCACAGTATCGCAGCATCCCAAACGTGTCACGACGTAAACTCTCACACATGCTGTGCTTACAGGAGACACACCGTAAAGTGCATTTCAAGTCCCAGAGCAGAAATATAGCAAAAAATAATGTAGCAAAATAACAGACTGCAAATGTTTTCCTGGTATGCTTACTTAAGGGGCAAAACACATCCAACCAAAGCAAATCGCTATGAAAGCTGCTGACTACTAAACAACATGAAGGCTTTTTATGAAGCCAGAAAAGACGAACATCAACCCATAGAGGCCATAAATCACAATTTGGCTGCTTCATTGACACTGTGAACCTATGACACACTGCTTTGCCCTCAGTGGGGACCAATCACAGCCAGCTATTCGACCCAAATAACTGGTACAGTCAACCAGTTTTCAACCCCTAAACCTCATGAGTACAAAAGTACTTTAAGAAAATTGTTTTGCAATCTTTATAAACTTTCTCAGAAAATAAAAATGGTGCAATTAAAATTAAAGGATTAGTATTTGAAGCAAAAGAATTAAGCATGTAGGTTATTATACAAAAAACATAACAGGAATTTAGCAAGATTTAGCAACCGGCATTTTGTGCTGTAGCGTAATGCAATGCTTTGGAGGACAGTGCTGCATCTCGCAGCACTTCCTGTGAGTCCCCGGGCCCGACTTGGGCACTTGCTTTGCAGGTTCTACCGCTCATTGTTGGGGCAGAAGAACTGTACCACAGCATAGCGTCCACAGGTCATCCAGTCAGGCTCCTGGAGCATCAGGGCCTCCCCACGGCCCGGAGGGAGGCCCACCTGCACGTCGGCCTTCAGAGTCCGCAGACTACAGAGGGGTGCAGGTCCGAATCCCCTCAGGGCTCTCTGGAAGGGCACAGTGTGCTCCCAGGCACGGTCACTCGTCAGCTTCCTGTAGTTGAGATCACCCTTAAACAGGATCAAATGCGTCTGCTGGAGGAAGTCATGCAGGTCAGGGGCCTCAGCAGCCATGTCACAAAACTCATGTGGGAGGGTCCAGAAAAGGTGGTCATGGAAAGACCAGGCGCCATCCTTCATGTATTTCTGCCATCGGGCGCCACACCATGACACCCACCTGTGATTGGTTGCTAATGATTGCTTTGTAGTCCAATCAAAATCTTTCCTGGTGGTGTCAGAGACAAACCATGGAATGGACTTCCCATGGAAGCAGACTTCTCGGACAAGTCCAGAGGACATGAGGAAATCGGCCAGGACTAGATCGGTGACCAGCTCAAAGCCTGCGTTGTCAAGGATGAAGTCCACCCTCACCTGTGGCTTCCCCCCTGACGTGTTGCCATTTACCAAGGTGGACCAGACCATGCTGGAGTCATCCACCAAGATGAAGGGCTTCAGATCTGCCAGCGAATCAATAGGGCTGCATTTCTGGGCATTCTCCTTACCCGCTGATATCGACAGGTCGCACCTGTTTCCCCATAAGGACACCTTAAAAAAGAAAAAAAAAGAATACAACACATTTAAATAACCAACTGACCCAACAAATAGACAGACACATACTTAACTTCACACCCACTCTACCTCCTGGACAAGGTGTGAAATTCAAAGGTATTTTAACTATCGAATACAAAAATACTCTGCTACCATGCTGCACCCAAAAACGTACTGAGCCACTGGCAGTGACCCCCCCCCTCCCCGATCGCCAGCCGACGCCGACCTGCAGCAGCTGAAGGAAATGCCCCTGGAGCTGGCTCTCGGAGAGCCCTTCAATGCCCTCCAGCAGCTGGTGCAGGTGTGTGCAGACGGCTTTTATGGCGTAATGGGACTCGAGGTAGCTCTGCGTTTTGGCCTCCTGGAAGACGTCGAAATCGCTGACTAGGGGACTGGGGCCAAAAAGAAGTAGGAGAATGAGAAAGGTTAACAGCAGATCAGGTGCATCATGCCAGGATCAACTCAGTGCAATTCAATGCATTTCTATATAGTGCATTCTATATATACATATATACATATATGTGCATTCTATATATACATATACACACACACACACACATACAAACATACACAGGTACAATCTACAACTAACAGTGCCAAATATCCCCTCCCATTAAGGGCCTCCGCCTTCAAGCAGCTCACTTCAGGTACAGGGATTCCTGGATCCTGCGATACATGTAGCATTCCACATAAAGCCAGGGGGATTTAAACCAGCTGGGGGCTTCCTGCTTGTCCATTAATACTTGCTGCTTCTGCAGGTACTGGTTCCAAAGGTCTGTATCAACCATCCCATCTTCCAGTTCCAGGATGGGCTTGTCCGTTTGTAGCTCATTCCTTAGTTTGGACAAGAGGGAAATTGTTCTCTTTTCTGCCTGGACACCTTCCTGGAGAAAATTCATACCACGACAAGATATATTAGGAACAGTTTGTAATATTTACCAATCAGTGAATGCTTCATTGTAATTTAGAACAAGCAGAGGCATGTCATATGTGAAAACAACGCCAGCAATGACGCAATGTTCCGTATTCTACACGACTGCCAATTCCTTACTCCAAACACGGAAGCTGTCGGATATACAGAATAAAAACACCCTCACCTCCCCATGCTCTTCGAAAAACTTGTTTTTATTTCGATGAATGGTGTCGATTACTTTGGTAAGAATGGTCGGCAGTCTATCTTTTACTGTCATGTATGCAAAAGACCTGTGGAAAATGACTATTAGTAGCTAGGCCACACTAACATTCAAATCAGTATAGAAAACATGTTCACCACATATTTCAGCATAGGAACCGTTCAGTGGCATAACCTGCTTACATGTCAGCGAATGGCATGCTTACTACTAACAGCGAAACATATTTAAGATACAAAAATCATAACAGCTAGCTGTCACAACTTAAATAAATGTTTATCTTAACGTAATGTAACGATATCATCAAGGCTGCCAATTTAAATCTATAAATTGTCACAGCATAGAAGCAAATTGTAGTAACTTCCCCGTGCACAATCGCGAAAATTTACAGTGTTGCATTGTGCTGTGTCGAACTATAATGCGGGCGCATACCCTACAAATTTAGCAGAGAGAGACCAGGGAACATCTGAGAGAGGAGTGTGCGACGCCATCTTGGCAACCCGGAAGTAGCCCAGCGAGCATTCAAATGTAACTTTATTCGCTGGGACACAGCGGACACAGCGATGGAAGCGTGGGTGCGCTGCTGTGTCACGAATTAGATGTGTAGGTTTTAAAGCGGATATTTATAAGAACACCCCAGACACGTCGACGTAAAATCTCTTGTCCTTCTGAACATAACAGGTCGCTGCTTAAAAATTTGATTTCTCTGTTTCTTTCATTATCAGCGCCGTTGTTTCTTTTTAACTGTTAGGATAGTTAACTACAGCACGTAAATTAATGAATGTCGATGTCATTAGTAATCACCATGTCGTTTGCCGTAAATCTATGAGTGTGGTCAGTTTTGTGACACTAGGTGGTTAGTGGCGATGTGGCTGGGCGAACTCTCCTTGAGTGGCTAGCTTGTCCAAGGTCAGTTTCTTTGTAACTGGCCAAGTACCAGCTAAGTTTGAATGAAGCAGAGGGATCTGCAGACCTACGCACTGAGCTCCCCTAGTTGCACCGAGGCATGCTTTCCTGTAGTGCTTTTCCAGCTTACCCCATTACTTTGGTACTCTGAGTGTGGAAGACGGGACCGTGTTTGTTTTCGCGTGAATGTTATTCTGCACGGAGCGATCTGTGACTTGTGATGGTACTCGTATACCTAAGATCTTACTCACCCTTGTCTAGATGCGCTATGTTTATCAGGATTGGCAGAGCCCTAACCCGGATCCGGGAGTCCCTGGACAAGACTTGTTCTTTCGGACACTTTCCACGTGGTCGCGTGTCATCGCCGTCATGGAGCCACCCAGTAATGTCACTGACTGCAAAGTCTCAGCCAACGCTTGGCCTGTCAGGCAATCTGCGATACAGAGGGGACCCTCTCATAGCTTCCTGTTTAGGAGGACACAAATGCTTTCTTGGGCCGGACCTGTTCTTCCTCTCCTGGCCACAAAGCTCAAGGGTCAACGCGCGGCTACAATCCACATCCGTGTCATTACCTGGTAAAAAACATGGAGCCGGTCCAGCAAAGAGACCACCCAAGGGACCAAGGACCAAGCAGCCATCCCGAGCTAACCTGGCTGCCCAGGAGGATGATGGCACGGTACTTGGAGCACTGTCAGCGCCGACCATGAGTGCAGAGGCCGTCTGATCCGCCTTTAATCTATGCATCTTGTCTGTAATGTAAAGATAAGATTGTGAGCATATTTTTCAACTGCAGATAAATGTGCATTCGGCAGATTTTATGATTGTGTCATTTTAAAGGAACACTTGATACAATCTGAGTAATTCTGAAAATCACTTTGAGAGTTTAGTTAGCTTAAGCAAGCGAGACATGAATATTGTAAAGCCACACACTATGCGTATTGGGGTGAGTGTATATTAATGACTTTCACTTGTGTAGTGAAAATTTGCATTGTATTGTAAAAGTATACATTGGTTACTAAATGAGCCCCGCACTGATCAAACTCTCCCTTGCAGTTTGTGAACTTAACTTGTCGTCCTCTTGTCCCGCAGGAAGTAATGCAGTGTGTCGCGTTCGCCACTGCTGACCACTACATGTTACCGTCGCTTTGTCATGACCTGGTCGCCAAAGGGTTCTTTGAAGTCAAAGACTTTCCCAGAGGTGTGTGTGCTCAAGCTCCCGCTTTCCGGCACGTTCCCTAGCCGTCGTGGCATATTTATGGATGGACTTCTGTGTCTGTATGTCCAGATGCTTCCAACGTCCTCGTCATGGGCGCGGAGATGGCGGCGAAGCCCTATGACCAACCACTGATGTTTTTCTTCCGGTAGGTTTGAGTTGATGGTGAGATTATGAGTCTGAAATGATATTGTATCGCGATATTCGGCTTCAGTGGTCCTGGTCGCTGTCATCGCATCCTGGGACCGTTTGTTTTTTCAGGGAGGGTGCTGTTGTCTTCTGGAATGTGGAGGAGAGGACAGTGGGTATTCCGAAGCCTGCACCAAGGGACACTCCTCTATCTTCCTTAACCCTTCGTTCTTAAGGACTTGCCGGGCATGTAGTTGTCCAGCTGATAGGCATTTGCACTGGGTTTCTCCTGCATTTTTTAAATATATATTATATATATAAAAATATTATATTATATATATTTTTGCTTGATGCAACAGCTTTTTAAATTCATGCAACATGAGGCATGACCAGAACATGCCAGATCTTATTATTATTACATAAAAGGTAACCTTGATTATTAGATTGATAAGCAGTCAGTTGAAATGATGCGGGTTTTGCTCTGTGGCTCTGCACAGACAGTGGCATATTGCCGCCTGCAGCGACGTGACCTTGGTGCTCGCTGCTCCCGCGTTTTCAGATGAAGCTGGCGATGAGGACCCTGGAGCAGCACGAGATCCAGCCATACGAGGTGGCCCTCGTGCACTGGGAGAACGAGGAGATCGGCTACACCCTGGGCGCGTAGGTGCATCTCGGAACGCTCCCCCTTGCCGTGCGTGGGACAGCCAGACCCTGTTTGGTTTGTTTCTCACCTAATTTTGTACGCAGCTCAGAGCCTCTTTTAAAGCCAGATTAAGGCGCTTCCGCTGTGACGGAGCTATGAGCAAATCTCTCAGACCCAGCTCTGCATTGGTTAGCTTCTGTAAAATATCCGTTACCTCAATACCTCTTGTTTGACTGGTCTCCCTCTGGCCTTTCCTGATGTTTCGACATTCAAGTACATTTTTGTACACTTTTCATGTCATTTGTATAAAATCATGTATACATGAACAAGAATTCAGATTAATTTTTTTTAATTGAGCATCACTCTTGTGAAGGATAGTGCACCCTCCTGATAAGATAAATTTGTTTGCTATTCCTTCAACCAATTTTTCCATAATGCTTATCAATTTTAAGGCTTTACATGTACATAGCACAGTGAAATTCATATGTGCTTCTGGCAGTCTATAATGCTAAATAAATTGATAAATAATAGATAAGTATAACAGCCCTCAATAAACAAGCAATGACATTAGCAGCACTGTAACTATGCTTTTATGTGTATAAATGAAACATTGGTGCAATGTTATGGCGGAGAGGTCATCTTGGGGTGCAGTTGTGTGATGTGTGAATCTATATGAAGAGTACAGCGTAGGATTAAGTAATCGCGCATGGACTGATGCTCCTGGGCGTTGCTGATTCGGTGGGTATGTGTATCGCCCCAGGGGGAACTCCAGACTGCACCATGGGAGCTTCCACCTGGACAGCGAGCTGGATCAGGACCTGGCTGTGCTGGAGAAGTTTGCGTTCTCCAACGCGCTGTCGCTGTCAGGTGGAACGCACCGTCGCCGTCTCCGCCCCTGCGCATTTCGGCGGGTGGCAAACGTTTGCGGCTTTTTTCTGTAAACGAGGCTGACTCGAGTTTGGGCTGCAGAACACTCATTAAAAGCTTAAAGACCGTAAATTGGATTTGGAGGGGAGGGGGGTCTGCACCATTTGTGGGGGTCGGGGGCTGATTGTCTTCTGCGGATAAGAGCCATGAGATTATAATCTTTTTGTTTTTAAGACCATTGCTTTGAAATGGGTCCTCAGATGCACCTCGCAGCTAAAATGGGTGAACAGTTTGGCCGTGTGTAAATACGGTTTGTTGTCGGCCTGCCCTGCTCCAGCCCTGATTGGCTAACTTCTGTCCACTGGAAATCCACGAGCAGCCTCTCACACAGCTGGGGTGCCGAGCACCTCCCCCGTCCGGGGCTTCACGGCGTTCTAACCTTTTACATAATTGATCAGCGCGGATGGGCGCCTGCCCCTGGGGCAGCATTCAAGCAAGACGCCATCCTCAGGCGTCCCTTGTTCGGGGTGACCGTTACCATGGAGACACTAAGCCCATCTGTGAAAGAGGTGCAGCACCAGGGAGGAGTGCCCGGGGGGACATTAAATTTTGGGGAAGGAGTTCCTTTGTTGTAGCTTTTGTGAAGGTTGGGGACTCGAATATGATCAGCGATCTCGGTGTCCATGTTCGGACGTCACTGGTCCCGGTCTGACTTGCTTTGTCCTTGTTGACGTTTGATTGGAGCTTGGGGGGGGGGGGGGGGGGGTTTTTGGTCAGCAGAAGGGTGAGATGATTGAAGTGCAAACCCATCGTTCTCTTAGGTGCAGCCGGAAACCCATCAGATATTCATCGATCATGTTTGTCACTATAACTGGAAACCTGATAAAAATGTGATTTGGCCAAAAATTTTAAATGAACGAGCAGATGTTCACAATTCGCACTTTACATTTAACTGTCACCTGACCTCCAGGGTTCAGGGTTCAAATCCTTAGATCAATATTAGATCAGTTTTATCCCTCTATTAACATTAGTCTATTGGTAACTGGTAATTATCATTGCAGAATAGCAGCTGCGTGTCTAACTCTGAGGTTTTATTATTATCATTATTGTTCTGATCCAGTTTCTCTCCTTTTTTGGGTGACAGTGAAGCTGGCCATATGGGAGGTATCTCTGGACAACTTTGTTGACTCGATTCAGTCCATTCCTGAGGTAGGTGCACTAAGCCTCATGGGATAACAGCTTGCTTTCTTACCCACTAAGCGGTTTCATGAGAACAGCAGGCATGAGATATTTTAAGAAACCTCTCCCGGAAGTACGTTTGCTTCCACCAGCTGCGAGAGAAATCCCAGAAAGGCTTGTTGGGTGACACGCGATGGCCGTGCTGTCGTCGTGCTTGAGCATGCTTGCTTCGTCTGAGGATAATGAAAAGATATTAAGTATTTTTCACAATGATAATGAAAGCTGGAGATGCTTGTCAAGTTGTGGCGTCCCCCACTGGAGGACTATATAAGGCTGCTCTTACTGAGGTTGTAAGTTATTACCTGAAAGATGGGGTTTCAAAAATGAGATTCATTTTGGGGAGGAGGCTAAAGAGCTTGGTCTGCTCACTCGACACATTTCGCCTTAAATTGCACAAACCCAGGATTGAAATCCACCGGGAGAGTCGTCCACTGAGATTGATGGCCTATGAATTTATCTTGAGTAGATGCTGAAGTCGGGAAAGAGAGTGAAACTGTCCAGGGCAGAGGTCATGCAGAAAATCGGCGAGCTTTTCGCCCTGCGGTAAGAACTCCTGACAACCGTGTAAAGGCGGACTCCCGGCGGCCTCCCGTCCTGGTCGGCTCGGCCCGTACCCCTGCCCACTCTGCCTTCCAGACATCGGATCAACCTGAGCTCGGACCTGCTCATCACCCCCGACTTCTACTGGGACAGAGAGAACCTGGAGCAGCTCTATGATAAAACCTGCCAGTTCCTCAGCATCAATCGCAGAGTGAAGGTGAGACCTTCTCTCTTCTGTAGTTGCGTACTGCCCATCGTACGTCGTACGTTCTAAGCGATTTGTAATAACCACTCCTTCAAGCTTCCAGTCAGACCCAAATCAAATTTCAGAACAGTTTTGTGAAACGGGGCCGGGTCACGTGGCCCACCTGCAGGGGGCGCGGTGGTGTGCAGCCAGAGCCGGACGCTGGTTCCCCCAGCGGACCTCTCTGGCCACGGCGTGTTGCGCTGTCTCGTCGCAGGTGATGAACGAGAAGCTGCAGCACTGCACTGAGCTAACGGACCTGATGCGGAACCACCTGAGTGAGAAGCACGGGCTGCGGCTGGAGTGGATGATCGTCATTCTCATCGCCATTGAGGTCAGGAGGTCGTGTCTGCCAATGGCAGGGGGCCGCGGTTGTTCGGTGGGGAAGGCAGTTACTGGGTCCATTCCCCTAATGCTTTGTGTGTGTGTGTGTATGCGTTTCCATTTTACCGGAAACAACCCAAAAGAACCACTGCAAACGCACAGAATGATTGACTTTCCTGTCTTGACCAAACTGGTCCACATTATAGGGGCCCGAACACACCATGTACAAGTCACCGAGATATGTGGAGCAAGTCAGCACAGGTATTAGCTGCATGATCCTGGTGAGCCCACCATTGATGCTGCTCCTCCAGCCACCTGAAGTGGATCATTAAACAGCATATGAAGAACATCATCTCTGAAACTGGCAGGAAGGGTCAGGTGCAGGAATTTGTAAGGGTTGACAAGTCGGGCTTACCAAAAGAACAGCGCGCACCAAACAGGAGTTCACTTGTGCCTTGACTTCGACATTGATTAACTCTATTACATCATTAATGGAGTTAATCATTGAGGCTTTTGATAGTGGTTTCAGAGGAGTGTCTGGGGACCGGAAGTGTATTGATACACGTGTGGATTTCACCCCGGTGGTGGCAAAACAGTGATGTAAACAAAGGGCAACAAGATAGATGGGGTGTGTTGATTCTTTAGATCAAGCAATGCTATGATATCCGAGTTCCAGCCTCTGCTCTATTCTCCATGGATGCCTGGGTGTGATTGAGCTCCTTGTCAGCAAACCAAAGATTGCTTTCAAGTGCTCGATTTATTTGCCATTTTACTGCAATCTTCTTAAAAGCCTTCCTTTTCTCTGTCCCCGGTAGGTAATGTTTGAACTTGCAAGAGTCATCTTCTGATGGCCCCCCCCCCCCCCCCCCCCCCCGACGGACATTCTTCTTCACAGCTGCCATTGATAAGTTGGGGCGCAAGTTTCAACGGTCATTAGAAAAGAAAAGTGTATTTAGGAATCTGTGTGATTACTGCAAATATATGTAGCTACTGCACTCATTTTAAGTTTGAAATATGCTGGTAATGTTTGTCATTTTATCTCCAGAGGCATGATGCAGATTATTGAAATGCATTGGACCTCCCATTTGGATTAAAGCATGTCCTTCCCCCCCCTCCCGAGTGGCCACCTGGAGTGGCGTTTCAGCTAACTCACAGGTGTGGCCGGATAGTGTCAAGCTGCCCCCCGCCCCCCCCACCATCACGCTGTCGTTTCGGCAGGTGTTTCCTCAAACTCCATGCCCTGTAAATCCCTGGTGACTTTTTTTGACAAACTGGCTGTTGATTAATGGTGTTTTTCTTCCATCCTGGAACCTGCCTCAGGGAAAAGGTTCTAATATGGGGTGGAGGGTGAACATAAGCAGCTCAAGGAGCGCTGAGGTGTGGACCATGGCTTTGGTTTTACTGAGGGGCAGATCTTGAGGTCTGTCCACATGTGCTCTTCATGCTGTAATGTCTGATATCATGTTTGTCATTTTTTCTGTACTTTTTGCACCTTTAGCTATGCTATTTATAAAATAAACCTCATTCATGTTGTAACAGTATCAAAATCAGAAACTCTGAAGAAATTCTAGTTAAAGAAACGGTAGACCTAATCTCCCTCATCTAGTCTTGAGATGTATAAATCAGTTTTAGCTGTTCACAAGCACAATCAATCAAAGAATTAGGTCATCTAGGTGTCCATTGCAAGTTTGGGCTGAATGAGAATGAAGCCATTCATCTGTCAATCCTTAAAAAATGTCCAAGAAGCTGCCGGCTGAGTCAGGTTTTCGGACAGAGCCCTAGGCCTTTATTTTCCACTGTGAGTTGGCTGAGGCTAGGCGTGGTACCTCTAATGTAGCAGCTGTTAATCCAATGGACGGTGTGGTGAAACGGTCGTTGACTTAAATCTTAAAACAGCGATTATATAATATTACATCTAAATACTTAAAAGTGGTTTTACATTTTTAATAACGTAACGTAAATACAGACGCGGTTTCATTAGCTGGATATTTATTCGCTTTTACAAGCGTGAAAATAACGGTGTATGTATTGAAATGGTGGGCACACAACAGCGCCGGATGGAGTGCACGGCTGGGAGGGCAGGGAGAGCCGGTCTGCGGCGGGCGGCGCTGGCAGCGGCCAGGCACCAGTGCGGCTTCGGCGCACAGTGGCGCTTGGTCTGCCGTGAAATGTGGGCCGTACCGCTCACATATTATATCCACAACATTTTAACAACTGGTCTTTAACTAGTCAATGCATTCAGGTGTCGTGCAAGATAGTCACGCTTCGCTTTCCGAACAGTCGGATTCTCTGAAGATTTTATAATCTCGTCGTATTAGATTAATTTCTTTAAGCATCTCCTTCAGTTAAATTTAAAAAAAACTGCGCTGCGCAAGAAATTGCCCGTTTGGCGCGTCGGTCCGTTAAAGGAGAACTTCCTTTATTCTAGATGCGCAATTTATAGACCGCAAGATGCTCTAAAACGTTTACGGTAGCCGTCTGCACGCACTGACACCTTTATGTGGCTGAACTGGTTAGAAAAAACTTTCAGCATTTGGATTTTCGCTTTAATCTACATGGTAAAACCTGTACGTTTTCACACTTGGTCACGGGGAAAATTCCCATGCGAAAATGCGTTTAGATGGACTAAAGTAAAGGCACCTTTCTGACTAAATTAATCGGAAACCACACAAATATAAATATATAGAGTATAGCATATCTTTGTAAGTATATAATAGCTCAAAATTACGATAAAGTTTGAACAGAAACGCATTATTCAGCCATTATAATCATGCGGACAAAAATGGATACATAAATAAATGCATGCATAATTGCACATCACGAATACGCTTAAATGCGCTTTAACTTAACGGCGCCGTGCGGTTTGTATTTAACTTGTTTACAAATAACCGGGTAAATAATAGGCAGCCTAGGCGAGCCCCTTTTCCGCGGCGGTGGGGTGGGCTCTGACCCGCGGCTGTTTTTCTCCCCAGATCGGTCTAGTTACATTACGCGCCCGATCGCTCGGATTAAATAAATCAAAAGGCTGCGGCGTGGCCGATAGTGACCTTTGGCTACGTTACGCGAGCGCCGGGTAACTTATTCTCTAACAGTAAAGGGCAGCAAACGCGAGTCGGCTCCGGCGAGAAGGGCGGGCGGGCGAAGGGTCCGGGACAGTGGGCTCTACAACTGCTGTTTTTTAAGTGATTTGGACGGTCATGTGATCGTAACGTAACGCGACCGGAAAACACCGACGACCATCGCCGCCAATGCTGCGCTCAGAGGAGCAGAGCAGCTGCGAGCCCAGCGGACGAGTCCCCGGTAACAAACAGCGACACGCCGAAGAAGCGCGCCCGAGGTGAGGCGCCCGCCGCCGCCCGGTGCCGCCGAGCCCCCGCCGCCCTCGCCGCCGCCGCCGCGCGTATCTTTGTTCCGTTCGAAGCGGGCCGCTAGCGTTTCGGCCACTTTGAAGTTTTAAAAATACATTCGGTGACCACCCTTCCCCCTGCGCGCGCGCGTGCGTGCATGCGCGCGTGAGTTAGTGAGTGAGTGAGAGAGTGAGTGCGCGTGTGTGTCCGCGTGTCCGCGCCGCGCGGGGGCTCCCGCCCGGCCCCGCGCCGCCGCCGCCTCGCCTCGGCCGCCGGGTCACGGCGGCGCCGCTCCGGGGAAGGCACTCGGCCAGGCGGAGCGGAGCCGTAACCGGGAAGGCGTCGGACAGGTTGTGCCGGGGGGAGGCGGGGGGAGGAGGAGGAGAAGAGGGGGGGCTGGCTGGGGGCTGGGGGGGTTGGCGGGGGGGGGGGAGAGAGAGAGAGAGAGCGCCTGAGCGAAGGCGTGCATGTGTCGGTTCTCGGTGGGTTTATTTTTTGTTTGTGAGGCAAGCGCACTGCGGAAGTGGTTTTACTCTGCGGGAGAGCTGTCTGACCCACGTGTCTGCGCGGGGGGCGGACCTTTCGCTGTCTCTCTCACACACACACACCCGCGCATATGTGCATACGCACACACTCCTCGGCCACCTCGCTGGTGTCCCCTTCATGGCCGGGGCAGCACTAACGGGGGTGCCCCCCCCCCAGCTTGGTGTAACGGCTGCTTTTCACGGTGCTCCGAGGCCCAAAAGAAGCATGACAGCAGCTCAGGCCTGTGTCTACATTGTGGTTTGTTAAATTATTTATCGGTTACTTTAGAATAGTCACCATGGTGTCATATTACATTTTGCTGTGGTCTGCTTAACATTTTTGTTTACTTATAAAGGTTGACTGACCGTGACTCATCAGAGGGCATATTTTGCCAGGAGTATTGGAAGGGGGTCTCTAACCTATGCCAGACAGCGGAGGGCACAAGATAAAGATACACCCCAGATGGGATGCCAGTCCATTGCATGACGCGCACACACACTATAGGCAATTCCATCCATCCATTGTCTGTAACCGCTTGCCCTATGCAGGGTCGGGGGGGGGGGGGCATACCGGAAGCTACGGGCACAAGTCAGGGAACAACTCAGGATGGGGTGCCAACTAGGGCTGAATGATGTATTGCGATTTGAAACAACGCAAGTAGCAAATCGCAAATGCTGCAATTTGGGATATGCATTATACAGCACGTCTGACCCAGAGTTTAAAACTGTCATGAGAATAGTTTTACAAACTCATACCATCCTCTTTGTGTGACAGTCTGTCTCACCAATCAGAAATGTCGTGCTCCTCGCGTGCCAATCTTGCTCACCAATTGGAAGTGGCCCAAAGTGACTGCGTATATGCCCACAAACAACAGAGATGTGAAACCCAAGGAAAACGTTACATTTGCAGTGCAGAAACATATTGGTTCCGCTGCTGAGCCGTAAGTGAATTACCTACCTGTTTCATGGTCAGAGATTGTTCACAGAAAGGTCCTATTATTAGGGGTCCAAGCAGCGTTAGCTGCAAGACTCCTGTTGTTTTATTACTGGAATCGTTTTATTTTTATTACTTAATTTAACTTAACACAGTCGCAGCTTTTGTGATAGTTGTTTTCTCCTAATTTGACCCTTGTGTACATGGAACTTTCCGGAAACACTTACTTTACTATGAGTAAAAAAAGTGATTGAGCCCTGTTTGCAAACGCAACAATTAAAATGCGCCTGTAAAAATACAATCACTTTACCGTGTTCGCTAGCAACCCGGAACATTTTTGGCAAATAAATGACTATAAAACAATTTTAAGCTGTTTTGCCTTAAATTTATTGGCTGACGTGACATAATCTGGTAACAGCAATCACACCGAATCATATGATCGGCAAAAAGTTCAGATTGTTTAGAAACTGCTCTTAGTGTGCATGTCATATACTGAATACTAAACTGAGTTTAAAAAAATTGCAAATTAAATCGGAATCGTAATATCTGTCAAATAAATCGCAATTCAATATTTTCTTAAAATCTTTCAGCCCTAGTGCCAACCCATTGCAGGGCACACTCACACACCATTCACTCACTCAGGTCCATGCATCCATCCATCCATTTTCCATCCTTCCAGCTTGCGGGGGGTCCAGAGCCTATCCCGGAAGCTAGAGGCACGAGGCAGAGAACAACCCAGGATGGGGGGCCAGCCCATCGCAGGGCACACTCACACACCACTCAGGTGCACCTATGAGCAATTTGGGAATACCAGTTAACCTCAGCATTTCTTTTGGACTGTTGGGGGAAACCAGTGTACTCAGAGGAAGCCCCACAAGGGCACGGGGAAAACATGCAAACTCCACATGCACACACAGAGCAGAGGTGGAATCCATCCCCCAACTGCGGGGGTGTGAGTCAACAGTGCTACCCACTGAGCCGTCATACCGAAAAAAAATTAAAAATGGTTGTAAACCTCAGAACGTGTAAAAATATATATGGGATAAAAAAGCCACTGTTTTGAGTTTAGACTTAAATTATCATCTTTTTCTCTGGTAGGTTTGTTCTCAAATCTTATTTGCCTGTTGACTTTGTTAAATAAAACTTGGACTAACAGACCCCACCCTGTTTAATAAAGTTAAGGATGGAGTGCACCGTCTCTACCATGGTAAACTCTTCTCAAGCACTTCCCAGCTGCCAGTCACTCTTTTATATATATTTGTTAATGATGCACATGGTCACATGACATTTGTATTGCTATCGGGGATGTGTATTTGCATTAATTATAATACTAGGGCTTGTTTTTTGCTTCCTGGTCTCTGCACTTTACGGTGGCTTTCCAAAAGTGGTGCCCATGTTTTAAGGGCAAGCTGGCAGTCAGATTGATGTCATGGCAGCTGTGGGGTCAGAATTTGACATGTGGACTTGAAGCTTTTCATGTATAATGTAATCAACCTGTCCTGTCCGGGAGCCAATGAGATCTACCTGGCTACCTACCTGTGTGACTGACCTGATCTTGACCTTTGTCCACTGCTGGGCCCCACAGCTTGATTGCAGAAAGGGGAAAAAGACTGAACACGGTGAACTGAGCAAACCCTTCCCTTTAGTAGCTGGACTGTATCCGGAACGGGAATAACAAATGGCAAGAGCGTGGGGCTTCTCAAAAGTTTTTATAAAAATACATTCCGCCCCTCTCGGGAGATGTGACCCGTGTATAGCGACGTGAATTCCAACCCTCGTGGGGTTATGCGTCAGTTCACCCCCCCGCCCCCATCCCAATTCCTGCCCCTTCCTTCACCGCTGGATTCCTCCTTCCTGGCCCCTCAAGACATGGCTTTTTCCCAGAATAACCAGCAACATGCCCTGGAATCTACACTTTAAGCAGATCCGTATGTTTCGGCCGTATTTAAACACAGCCCCGTTAATCCTCTTTTGAAATGTAAAAATTAGGAATGAATAATACTAATCGTATGACCTAGGAGTGGGGGGTAAAAGTTACAGCATATTAAGGGCTTTCGTCCAATATCAATTTAGGTTAACAAAACATGTTGCGAAATGTGCCGGGTTTTGAAAACAGAGAGGAGTTGAAGTTGGTGGCAGGAAGTTTAAGAGACGTCTTAATTTGGCTTTCTGCAGTCTTGTTGTTTTAACCTGTTGTTAAACCCCAAAATACAGATGTCCAGGGCTTTTCCCGGAGGGATGGGGGGTGGGTGTGTGCCGTCTAGTGATATGCTTTCTGTGTGATGCTTTTCCTTACTAATGTTGTCTTGTGGTGGTGGTTCATTGTGGATTTTGGTGAGGTGCAGCGTGCATTTCTGTTATGCAGTTTTCTGTCTTACCCCTAAACGTCAACCACAGTTGATGCTTGGTGATGTCCTTGTCAGTCGAGTTTCTTGCATCTCTGATGTCTGTTGTAAACTACACAGGTAACCTGACCATTTATGCCGTTTCTGAGTGATTCCTCTTTAGCCACCGCCCAGATCACACATGAAGGTTAACAAGATAACATGGTAAAATGCCCTTCTGAGGAATCCTGTGATCTGCATATTGGTTAAACATATCTTCCCAGTGCCTAATGTCATTATCTCCTTGACACTGAGCTTATCTAATTAATATTTTTTGTATATTAAAAACCCCAGAACAGTAGTAGTGATGTTGTTGTTGTTGTGTGAGTGTGTGTGTGCGTGTGGATTATACATATATTACTTTTTGTGGAGAGGGAATAAAATGTTCCCTCAGTGTGATAAAAACCTGCTATTCTGATATTGTGTGGACTATTTTTTCAAACCCAAAAGGAGAAACTCGATTTTTAAGAAAGAATCTGTGACTCCAGTCCAAAAACTAAAACTGTCAGAAGTGTTATATTTTGTTTGGCTACTTATGGTTAAGGTTAGAGCTGGGTGGAGGTTAAGGCTGTCATTGCTGGTATTAGGGTTTTTCCCCAGGAATTAAATGGATGGTTCCCACAACAATATGTATACAAACGTATGAGTGTGAAAACAGTCATTGTTTGTCCGTGTTTGACAGATTTCAGAAGTTTTCTGTATGAATCTGTTTCTGTATGTTTCTGGTGTCGTAAATTAATGAAGTATCTGTCATACTAGTATCAATGAACATAATCCTCTTATTGTCATAAATTTGTTTTTATCTCAAGTGTTTCATACAGTGTAAGTTCTTAGCTTTTGATTTGTTGACAGATTTAACAAATTATTGATTATACGTAGGTTTGAGCTGTTTTACTTAAGTTAAGCTGGTAACTAGCCTTAAGAGCAGTTTGCTCAGTCCTGTTAAGTGTCTCTTGGTCTCAAGTTGTATAGCTGCTTCCTTACAGCACCTATCTTTATGGGAAATTAAGGCCCCCACCCCCAAACAGCCAGTGAGCGATGTGTGACTTGTGTGTTCTCGCCACATGCATGTGCCTGCCGCATGGTCCATGGGGAGCACAGGCTGCTTCGTGCCCAGCTATGTGGAGACAGGCAATCCGTGTTTCACTTCTCACACTGGCAGCTTGTTTTGGGGGGTGGACTGAGTGACTTAATAAGCTGTGAAGTCATGCAGTATCCACAATAAACCTCACCCCCACATAGTGCAAATGAGCACAGCTGCAGTAAACGGCATTATATCTTCGTACCCTAGTTCAGAGCTGCTTCTTGTTGATAAGCTGAATCAAGTACAGTCTGCACTTCAGTCTGTGCCCACGTTGTGATTTGCTGTGCTGTAAATAAGACTTATTGATGTGCTTTAAAACACCCAACTGCTCTCCTCCTGAGTAGCTTGATCTCTTCCTTTAAGTGCAGTGGCTTCTTAACCAGACTTCTGACAGACCCTCCCCAGGGGGACAGCGCGGCTCATGACTGCCTGTGCTGGCTGTGTGTTCCGTCAGGTAAAGCCTTGTGCTTGCGGGAGCACGCTGGAATAGTGCGAGAGGAGACCGTAACGGTGAGCTTGGCTTCTCTTGCTGGCTCAGGGCTGCTCACTTCCCCTTTTGTGCCGCCGTGGGGGTTGGGGGCGTCGCGCTCTGGCCCCGAGCGTGACAGGAAGCAGCCTTATCTCACTCTCTCTTCACGTATAGGTTGAAGAATGGAGCTGGCCAACCATGGTCTTATCCTCCTGCAGCAGCTCAACGCTCAGAGGGAGTTCGGTTTCCTGTGCGACTGCACTGTGGCCATCGGAGACGTGTTCTTCAAAGCACACAAAGCCGTGCTGGCTGCCTTCTCCAACTACTTCAGGATGCTCTTCATCCACCAGGACAGGTAACGTCAGTGGCCACCTCCATCCGTGGGCGGGGGTTGCCGGGGGGAGGGGGGCTCTGCCACCACCACTGAGTGCTGTTTCGTTGGAGGGGGTGGATTCATAACCGTGTGAGTGAGTGTGAGCAAAGCTGAATGTAAACGGGGGTTTAGTCCTAAACATGATGTTCGGATTGCTTGATGACGACACCAGTGCCCAGGTTGAATAGGGATTTAGGGAAAGCCTGGGCATTTAGGAAGCCTGTGAAAGTCATGCATTATGAAGTTGTGATTGATTCTGGCCACCTTTCTTAGTGACTGTGTGCGGCTGAAGCCTGCTGACATCCAGCCTGACATCTTCAGCTACCTCCTCAACCTGATGTACACGGGCAAGCTGGCCCCACAGCTCATCGACCCGGCACGCTTGGAGCAGGGCGTCAAGTTCCTGCACGCCTACCCGCTGCTGCAGGAGGCCAGCCAGGCGTCCTTCGCCCACGCTGAGCAGCCGCTGCCACTGGCCGCATCCCTCTACGGCATCCAGATCTCGGAGCAGCAAGCCGGCCGGCTGTCCTCTCGGAGCGGGCCACCCTCGCCCTTTGACCAGGAGCTCCTGATGGACGAGAAGGGCGCGGCGGGCCCCGAAGCCGGCGTTGGCACCTACGGGTCTCCCAAGGATGATCCCGACCAGGAGATGCCTGCCGCCGACACCACGGCGACCGTCCCCACAGCGGCCAACGCCATCCTGCACGTGAAGCCCAGCATCATGAAGAGGGGCGCCCACTTCCGCAAGCACTACACGTGCCACCTGTGCGGCTCCCGTTTCACGCAGCGCTGCAGCCTCAGGGAGCACCTGCTTCTGCACGCCCCAGCCTTGGTATCCATGGCGACCGCACCTCCGCCCACTGAGGTAGAGGATGCCGGGCGCGACCCCGGCAGTGATGGCGAGCAGCCTCCCCCGCCCGCTGCTGGCTCGCCCCAGCCCCAAATGGAGCTCCCTCTGCCCTTCACGGAGATAGGCCAGCCCCAGTCCGAGACACCCCCCCCTTCGGACATCGCCGACATCGACAACCTGGAGAGCGGCGGGCTGGAGCGTGAGGTGAAGCGGCGGCGATACGAATGCAGCACCTGCGGCCGCAAGTTCATCCAGAAAAGCCACTGGCGGGAGCACATGTACATCCACACCGGCAAGCCGTACAAGTGCAGTGCGTGCGGCAAGAGCTTCTGCCGCGCCAACCAGGCCGCGCGCCACGTCTGCTTCAGCCAGGACCGACAGGGGGCCGAGCCCTGCGGCGAGGACAACGGCCAGCCGGAGCCGCTCTTCCTGGCCGCCGGCAGACCCTACAAATGTAACGTGTGCGAGACCACCTTCTCCAGCCCCAACGAGGTCATCAAACACCTCTGCTTCACCCAGAGCACCCAGGGCTTCCCCGTGCTGGACAGCCCCGGCGGCCTGCCGGGCGATGAGCTGCCCAAAGACGAAGGGTCCGACTCTTCCAATGCCGCATCCCTCATTACGGCCATCAAAGCCGAGGAGATCTTAGTCGAGTAGAACCAGCCGAACAGAGTAAACTTTTTTTTTTTCTTTTTTTTTTTTTTTTTGAAGTGAAACATGGTCAGTACTTCCACTAAATTGTAGATTTCAGTGTGACTTTAAGCAAAGGGCCTTGTCAGCTGAAAACACCTTTTTCTTGTAGCAAGTTTTTTTTTTTTTTTGTGTGTGTGCCCCCTAGAGCCAGAAAGCAAAATTGCAAGCACATGCTCTATACCTTAATTTATACTGAACGCTTCATGAACATTAATTTGAATACACAAGGCTGAAGAGCACCTTTTTGGGTATTGCCTATGAGCTATTTACCAACAAGTACTGCTGCAGAATATTACCAAAAAGCACGGCGGAGTTGCCATTTCAGCTGGTGGTTCGTCTGTATTTGAATGCATTTGTCATCGCCTTGCCTCCCTACTCAAACTCAAACCCATTGGCTTGAAACTGAGACCCAGCACCCTACTGTGACAGAACAAAACTCCAACCGCCTCCTGTAACGGGTCACGACACTGACATGATCATACATAAACATACTTTCTCAAATGAGATTTTGATCTCTGCTGTGTATAAGGGTGAACAGGATAGAAATGTTGAGTATATGTTGTGCCTCACCCATCTCATTTGGTTATAGTATTTTTTTGGTGGGGGGTGGGTTAGGACATAAATGATGATCTGCACTAAAATAGTAACACTGCAGTGGAAGGGCAATTTATAAGAGAAATCTTTTTCTAGGTCATTGTACCCTTTATTAAACAGTGTATTTTCAGTGTAAGATGACTACTGTTATTTACACGCTGTTACATAGAGTAATTTTAAACCTGGGTAATTTTTACATTGAGTTTGTAGAGTTTTATTGAGATGGATTTTGGAATAATCTTTTTCATTCCCAGCAGCAGAGCATAAAACAAACGAAACAGGCCAGCCCGTTCACTGATAGTTGTGGGAAATGTAGTTCTTGGAGGCGGGCCGCCATGTTGCCGGAGGAAGTTGACCTGATCACTAGCCCAGCTTCCTGTTCCTTCCACACAGCAGGCCCGTGTGCCAATAAGCATTCTGATGACAGTGCCAATTGCAGGACGTTTTTCTACGGCCGCTGCAGCATCCAGGCGCTTTCTGGAAGCTCTGTTACATCATTTTATTTATTATTATTGTTGTTATTTTTTTATAGGATGATGAGAAAGGACACGTTTTGTACCATGAGCTTGTACCGTGTTGTGCTTCTTGCCAGCTTACCCACTGATCATATGCTCCAGTTTGTTCCTGAAGCCCATATATTTTTTGATATACCTTCCTAATTTTATATACAGTACTATATTTACCAGATATATTTTATATTGCTGAGGTTGTATATTGCTTTTATGTAGAAATATGGTTGTCTAATAGAGTAGATGTTTTGTGTAATTTTATTTTTTAAATTCGGCACCCATGTGTTCACAACGAACAAATATTAGTGCATACTTAGCGCGTTCAGCTGGCGTTTTACGTGCCGTAGTGTTCAGCCCAGTACCGCATGCAGACGCGCGCAGGCGAGAGTGGCTTCTCCCCCCTCTAAGCACTAAAACTTACTGCGGGCGACAGTCACATGAGCAAGTAGCAGTGAAATGGAGATGTGTCCTCGTTGGTCGGCTTTTTGGGAAAACACTGTACTTACCTACTGATCTGTGTCTGCTCAATAAGCAGCTTTTCTCCGAGTAAATCTGGCTGTAGGCTGTTGTGGGAGCAGGCGAAGGCAGGGATGGCCGCAGTGGGTTTATGTGGCCGGCCGCCTAAACGTCACCCAGTCTGAGCTCCTTACAATGGAATCGATGAGCACTGAGGAATCGGGCAGTTTTCATGTCACCTCGAAGGAAGGTGTATTTATTTAATGTAAGAACTCTGTGTGAAGGCATTGTTAAATGGATACTACTGATTGTTTTTGTTTTAATATGCTAGCCAGCTTGTGTAACGTTTCTGACCCTCTTTCTATTGGTTCAGGGCAGTGAAAATGAGCCTTATGTCTGTGTGTGATCAGACAAATTGTTTTTCACGGGCAGGAATTTCTCATCAATGTGTTTTTTTCCTGGACTTATTTATGCAACATTTGTAATTTTCTTTTCAGAGTCTTTGATACACACAGGTCAGGCAGGGTGAGTCACCAGGACTCTGACCCTGAAGTGTGAAGCATGTCAGGACGCCTGCCTCACGCTGTGATCTCAGGAATGTGCGCCATCTCCTTTGTTTCCATGGTGAAGAATGGAAAAGTCAATAAATTTTTAAAAAATCAGAGATGATGAGTCTGTATGTACTACAGAAATGTGGTGAATGGTGGGGGGGGGGGGGGGGGGGTTATTTTTTGATTGTCCAGCCATTGGCTTTTATCCTAACATATGGTGGACATCTTTGGGGGTGGGGTGGGTGGTGAAGGATCAGATTGCAGATATGTCATGACATCTGGGTGGACGGTTGGGATTTTCTAGCTGGAGATGGGATTTTACTGAGCCCAGGATACACATTCATGCTTTGGGATGTGTCCTGTGAATCCAGGCATACAGTAGAGGGAACTTGTATTTGGTAAGGATGCACATGAACCACAATGCACTCTGTGCCAAGGGCACTCTCCTGTAAGGCTAAGTTTATTGGAAGGAAGTTTTAGACATGATTTTCGTATTCATATTAACAGCATGTAAATATAAAAGACAGGATTTAAGTTCATGCTTGTTATATGTTTCACGTTTAGGAGTTACTCGATGTTATTACAATGTGATTTAAGGTATAGAGGTATACAGTTTGTACAAAGGTTACCAGGTTCACATTTAATCTGTTACAAAAAGCTGAGAGTGGCGTGAGGAACGTCAGGAACCGAATGCGAGGGGGCGCTGAGCGTAGGGGGTCGCTGCGGCTTTCGGGTCGACTGGGGCCAGCTCGCATAGCTGAACGGTTTGAAAATTGCTGACGGCATCGTTCTGATTCGGTGTTGGGTGCTGTGCACAGTGTACTCTGTGCTCAGACGTATAGTAGACTCGTGACCAGAAAAAACCCTAACGCAGAGGTGGCGCCCCCTGCTGTCTTCGTTCAGCCTACTAGCGGCATCGTCTGTCTTCAGCCTCATACGAAAGCTTAGGTGGGCGCTACCCCCCCCCCCCCCACCCACGACGTAACAGTTTGATTCGCTTGCGGGCTCCAAACCCTGTGGTTTGCAGCCGATGTCTCTTTGCCTAAAGTGCAGGCTGTGAAGCAGGGGGAGTGTATTTGGGATCTTCTATGAGCTACTGTCCTCCACGGCATGGGAGATGACATGAGACGTAGGTTAAATGCAAGGTGCAAATGGATCCTTAAGGTCCATCCTTGAATGCATCCTGTGCCTATGCGCTGTCCTGTCTAATACCCTGCAGCAAGGTGTTTTAGACATGTCACCAGTAGAGGGCACAAAAGCACCACATTTCTAGCGTGACACTAGGATTGCAAGACTACACTGTTCTGAGATCGATCACCCAGCTACGTAGTAATAATGTCTATATCCCCCACATAAACCTGCAGACTGGAGTGCAGTGTTCACCGTACGCAAGCCCCAACGGACTGCAGACATCAATGTGATCTGTATATCCATGCAGGTACAATTTGGTCCACTACATTTTTGTCAGGAAAGCAGTGTTTTCAGTGTCACACTCACTAAGCTTAATCATTAAACACACCCCTTCACATTATCAAAGCAATGCTAAAGCTACGCTTCCGAGTCCTTTGATGTGCACTGACATCTACACAGATTTCTTTTAAACCTTTAAAGAGGATGGTGCACAATAGATTCTTTATAGCAAGAATAAGGATTTTTGTTCTATATTCTATCATTTCTACCATGTTGTACTATCAGCAAGAAATTAAACGCTCTCAGAATTTGACGTACTACTTTACAGAGAGCGGGAGCTAGCCTTTCAGTAGCAGGGTGAACCTACAGCAGAGCGGTCAGGATGCCCGAGACAAGCTGCTGACGTTCACAGAACTGTTCATGCACGTGGTCCACACTGTTACTGGGGAATGCTGCCGTTCGGAGGTGGCCATCCATTCACATTGGTGTCAGGGTTTGTTTTTTTGTTGT
>JAODKL010000039.1:18941157-18961512 GCA_026780765.1 Petrocephalus schoutedeni
ATGAAATTACCAAGGTGCCATATAGCTTTCTATGTGACAGTAAAATATATATGCATGTATGTATTCCATGAGCATCTCCCCCCGTGCCATCTTCTGATTTACCGCTCAGGTTGGAGATCTGACCGTTCTTCTGCAGGAGCTGCAAGGGCAAGATGGGACACTTTAGGGACAACAGTATGCATGGCGGCGGTGGCTATTCACCTCGTGTTTGGAGGACACTGCATCGTTAATTCTGATCTCTACTAGCGGAAGATAAAGGGACGATGTATATTGATCATTTGCTCAGCACTTGATTTAACATTCAACCAGATATTTTTCGGCTAACAGGCTGAAGGCTATGACTCCCTCAAGACCGTGATTTGACCGGAGACCCGTAACAGAGGTGAACACAAGCCTGGTGTTCGCCACAAACGTGGGCAAGGCGCGATGAATGGATCTGATCCGGCTAGGCTGTAAAACCAGCACTGGCGGAGATTCCCGGCCTTCGCTGCGAGCCCAGGAGCTCAGCTACCAGGAGAAAAGGAGTCCAACCACCCGCCAAATGTGACCTGCGTGATTCCCGTGACGCGTCCCTTAAAAGCTGCCTGAAATGAGAGCCGCTCGCCCCTAAGGATCGAGGCAGACAGCCCAGCACTACAATTTACAGGCTTGGGCCGAGAGGGAGAAGGGCTCTTTCCTGGGCTCTCCCTGCGGAGCTGGTATGCAGCCCAATGTGGCTCGGACAGGCACTCTCACAGGGGGAGGGGAGTGGGGGCTGCTCAGAGACTGACCCCCCCCCCCCCCTCCCACACACACCCTGGGGAGAAGCTGGCTGCATTAAACCATCTCCTTCATCTTTATGGCCTCGGAAATGCACTGAAACTCGCAAACACACAGAAATGCATCGAATAGTTCAGAAACACACGGAAATGCATAGAACAGCTCAGAAACACCCAGAGAAACAGGAAATAACACACAGAAAAGCAGACACAGAAATGTGTAGAGTAGCACGAAAATACACAGAGAAACACTGAGAAAAGCAGCAAAAGATATATATATATCTATACAGACAGAGCAATGAGCCGTAAGGATGGCGGCACACGAGGCAGCCGTGCTGCTCACAGGGGCTCTGACTCAGCACCCTGTGCTTTAGTGAGACTTATTTGTGCTCCGGGAATGAGGATGAGATGCTCGCTGTATCGACCGCAGATTGCCAGGCGTTGGGGGCGCGGCCCTGAGGGAGAAGATGGGGGGTATTTGATCCCCGAGACTCGGCCATAACCCCTGCAGGCGACACTCTCGTGTTAATCCACACATGCAACCAACCACTTTCGGTTCTACAGGAAAGATACCCTGAACATAAATGGACGTGGCACACTGCCATGAGGACTCTGTTTGTGACTCGGCGTCACAAGCCCCACATTAAATCACAGGCATTCTTCATATCCCCAGAGTGCTGTTACAGATTTTTTTTTTCCTCAGAGGCCTCCATAAACTCAGAAGCCTGGAGGTATAGGCTTAGCCCCCCCCCCCCCACCAAGAAGCCCCGCCCCCATGACATGGCTGCCATTCCCAGCATTCCACAGTCCGTGCCCCTCGCGGCCGAGCCAACGCCCCGAGCCCCTATCCTTCCCCCCTCCCTCGGTGCCATCCCTGCAGGACCCCTAAAATAGTGCAGACAACATTCCCCCGTGAGCACGAGGACGTAGAGGGTGTAATCACTGAGCTCACAATGGCGACTGAACGCAAAATGACATACACACGCTTTTCAAAATGTCTGTATGCTTAATGCATCCCTAGTCTGTGTTTCTCCATGTCTTTTTCCGTGATGTCGCAGTAAACATGCAGACAGTCTCTGTCTTATATGGACTTTCTGACACTTGAGGAGAGTGTTTGGTCACATTTTAATCGGTGGGATGTCAGGTGAACCATTTCCTACTGGGAATCTGTCTGAAAAAGTGTGTGTGTGTGTGGCAGCACATACTGAGCCTTCCATACCAGTCACGCTGTAGAAACACTCAACCTAAACTCAACTCAACTCCAGTGTGGTTCCATTGGCGAGGTGCTGCTGGTCTGTGTGTGTTTTGGGAAGGGGGGGGGCAGCTATGCTAACTTCATGCCATCAGGCTACGGAGGAATGTGAAGAGGAGCCGTCCACTGATTAGATAACGGCAGAGGGGAGCAGAGTCTCTCCACCAAATGGTCGGGGGGTAAGATCAGCAGGCTCTCTGAAATGCATGCTCTCTGTATACAGGACTGATTAATTAAGGCTCAGAGGGAACAGGGAGGAATTCTCTGTTAAGCAGCTAGCATTAATAATGCAGTGCAGGTAATGTAGCAGGAATGAAAAAATACATTAAAATGAAATTTAAAAGCCCCCCTGAAGGTCAGAGCAAAGCCTGTGGTCTGCGCTCCATCCCGTGGCCCTGGAGCATGTTTCAGAGGGAGAATAAGGGTCTCACCCAAGGGCCCAGTGAAGAATCAGCTACTCTGCCGAGCAGGGGACAAAAACCAACATTCTTTTGATCACGAATGAAGACCAAAACTGCGAAGACGCATGCCACCGCCCAAATAATAATGTGACTTTGAGAGGTTCTATTTCGTAAGTATCGACAGCTTTGGGTGTGTCAAAAGGGCACAAGTGTATTAGTTCTCTAAATAAAACACTTCAGAAGTTTTTCCTCAGTGATTTGGAGTCGACCCTCTTCAGCGGAGCCCAGGAGGCCCAGGGCAACAGCAGCCTGCTGCCAGATTGCATCTCCATCATGCCTGTTTTGTCTCCTTTATTAACATCAGCACACAGCTTTCCTTCTGCTGTCTAAGGACATGGCATCTCTAAATTGCTCGCACGTGCCCAGTGATGGACTGGCATCCTGTCCAGGAGGGGTGCAACGATTCACGATCAAATTCACGACTCGCAGTTCGATACACTCACAATATATCCAACGAAATAAGGCAGAAAAACTAAGATCTCGCAGTTCTTATTTATTGCTTTATTGGCAAGTACATTTACTAAACAGCCGTTTTCACACCATTTTTCTCTTGCAGTTTTTCCCCGATAAAATTTCTAAGCAAAACAGAGACGACACCTATTGCGCCCCCTAGTGTTAAAATGAATGCATTGTAACAGCCCTAGCTTCACAGGTGTGACCCAGCCTGGTGTGCCATGCTGCCTGTGCTGTCAGGCACAAAATGACCCTGACGAGGATAATTATTTGGAGGATGGATCTTATACAGGACATTATACCAGCATTAGACAATTCAGTCCTGCATAACAGAACAAGGTGCACTAAACGCGTTTATACCGTCTGTAACGTAACATGTACAGAGAATTAATTATTGCAGGGTAAACAAACCAGCGAATGGCCGTCTGTGTAACCAACATCCCCACCTGCCGCCTGCATTAACATCAAGATGTAGCTCAATGTAGCTGAATCTGTTTCCGTTCTAAGCATGCAGTAACTCTATTGTCCGACGGGGTCCTGATCTTTGGGCAGCGTCCCCAGACTCGCTTTGAATGCCGTGTCGACCAGAGGCTCCGGTGTAAAACACAACAAGGGATGATGGCTCACAGCCACAAACAAGGCTCACAGGAGACTCTCTTGGTTTCAGGCTCTGGCCTCAGGCAGCTAATGGGCCCAAGTTACACGCATTTACTGCCGGGGCCACTCGGGATGGCAGCTCTCCTTTAAAAGCTTCTTAGGGTGGGTCCTTAACATGAATGTGTTTGTACCCATAAGACGAAGCCAGTGAGGGAAGAGTAAGAGCGAATTAAGCTTGCCATCACAAATAATGGGAGGAAACAGGCACTGTCAAGATCACCTGACACCCTCCCCCAGGAGTGTGAGATGCACCATCTGAGTATTTGTTTGTTATTTCAGGGCACAGCGCACCGGGGTGTCACTGGGGGGGGGTCTTCATGGGCCAGCGAGGGGTCTGTTCTGCAGCTGTCATTTAGACCCCTGCTGTCCACACACTCTACAAGACGTCAGGCACCTGATTCTCCACTGCTGCAGGTCCTACAGTATAGAGATAGAGAAGGGTCAAAGGTCAACGCCTATCTGCTGATCCCAGTCGTGATCTTATTATCAGCCATGGATAGTGAGAACCAGCAGAATATTCAGAGTCAGATACGTTTTAGTGCATTTTTTATACTTTTCAGCTCTGTCAGCACAGTGTGTGCGTGTGTGTGTTTTTGTGTGTGTGTGTAGGGGGGGTCGAGCTAAAATGTTTTCTCCTGAAACCATGCAAAATGAAACGCGGCAGGACGGTCCCTCGGCAACACCGTATCTGTCCGACAGATATCTGTCTAACTGCAGTCAATGGCAATGCAGCATAGGCGCGGTGATGGAGATTCGCTCGCAGAGTGGGCTTGGAACCCACCTCCCTCTGGTTTGCATCAGGTCAAGCTGCAGTCCGACAGCCCTGCTCACTTTGGACTTTCAACCCTCAGTTCTCCATGGCATCGATCACCAATACATCACACTTGATCCCTGATTCAGTTTTATTCACTGGCCCTGCCATCATGTAACTGGCCACCAGCCACCGCCTGCAAACCCGAAACGGAGCCTGATTCAGCCCACAGCGCGGCGGCTTAAAAAGACAGTACCATCAGTACCAGAGCCGTCCAAACTTTCAGCTCCATGTGCGGGCCCAGAGAGGGGTATGCGTTGGTCCCCGTAATTCCTTTACGGGCCGCGGGCGGCTGATGAAACGACGGAAATGCCATGAATCCAGTTCACGTGTTCACACGCTGTGAGTGACGCATTTAAAATGTCATTCCGGCCTGAGCCGACCCCACATTAAAGCCGGAACGTCTTTAAAGTATGTTTTTTATTATCCCCACTAAAATGCGTGGCTTGGGCGCCGTCATCCAGCCAACTGCAGCGCGCAAAAGAGCCGCTTGCGATCCACCCTGCTGATAGAGGGCGGGGTGAGACTCCGTGACCTCTGACCTCACCTCCACAGCAAATACGAAAAAATTGCGAGAGCCAGTGTTTGTTTTCGCTCTCAAGAGTTATACAGGGCACCTCACCAGCTGCGGGAGGAGCATCCTTTGTACTTATTTGGGCACTGCTCTGCTTTTTTTCTGAGCCTGAACGGACCGATGCAGATTTAAGCTGAGTACAGCAACAGGCCGCAAAAGCTAACACATTTGGAATAATAGCCTTCAGCACCACAGAACTCAGTCCTGGTGGTATGTGGCCAGTTGTCTCAATGAGTTCCTGCTCTCCTGCTGTCCGAGGGTGCTCTCTGTTTCGCTGGGCTGCTGTCTCCTATCAAACGAATAATGTTTTACGTACGCAGTTGCCTACTAAATGAGGGAGACTTCACAGGATTCTAGGCCATCAGATGCTCACCTGGGAGGCTGACCAAAGGAGAGGCGTTATTCATAGATATAGCGGTGTTTCCAAGGAGGTATGATTCATGAGCGGGGAAGATGAAGGTCGTCCAAAAGAGTTCAGAATGGGCTTAAGACGTGATGCAGAGCTCCTTACAAGACATCATTATCAGGGCCTACAAAAGTCATATCCGCCTGTACCCCCCCCCCCCCCACCCTGAGGGACACCAGAAAGCATCTCTGAGACGCACCCCCAGGAACCGTGGGAGTGTCTAAACATGCATCGCTCAACCGATGAGCCGTTAATCACGGGCGGCGTCTTCCAACAGCGACGCAATGCTCTCCATTGGCCGAGAACCGCGAGAACACCGACCCAGAAGACAGCTGGTCTGAGACGTCAGGCTGACTCCCCCTTCCTTAAAAGGCCGACACCAGGCTTTTGTTTTGCTATCTTAAAGAGCTGCTTAGTAGGTCTGCTGGATTTATAGTCTGTATAAACTGGTGCCTCTTTATGTTCCCTTAATGCTCTTCTGTTGCAGTTTTAGCCCCGGAACAGTCTTTTTAGATCCTTGCTTTGTTAGAAATTGCTACGCTGCTTACACCTGTGCCTGGCCATTCACTGGAAGCTCAGCCGAGCTGCACTTACGCACAGTTGACTTCTTGACAGCATGAATGTTTGTAATGAGCCTTTTGCCTCACTTGTACCTCACTTTGAACAAAAACATCTGCTAAATGTGACGTAATCTACAGACAGGGTTGCCTGACGAGCTGATTCGCAGGCTACGATTCTCCTTTGGTGATGGATGCCCCAGTTATTGGACCCAGCTCAGCAAATCCTAGCAAAAGAAAACTGTAGATGTATCCAGTCCCCCCGAAGACCATCCCTAGATGGTTCAATCCGATGGCAGAGTCCATTTATTCCCTTCCCCCACTTTAGATACAAGCCATAATTATTGTTTTATTAGGTTCTCACAGAGAAAAGCCACATGCTAGGCCCAGCTTTCAACGGACACACCAAAGATCGGTTTACACTTTCAGGGACCTTATCAGCCATCTGTGGAATGTGCCGGAGCCCCAGTGGAGGCTCCTCCTCCCCACGTTTGCAGAGAGCGCTAGCCAAGCTACCCCGGGGTCTGAGCCCTACTGGAGGCCCCAGAGAGGCAGGAAGCAGCAGGGGGCAGCACAGAGCACTGCTCAAGAGCGCTTTTGCGAGGCCTGGTACACAAACCTCTCCCTGATCTGAAGAGCTGCTGCAAATATCCACCTCTAGGGGGAGGAAAGCTTAAACAATTTATAGAAAACAAATAAACACTAAACAGAAAATGTTTATGAGATGACACTGATTAGAACAAGGACCGGAGCAAATTATATTGCTAAGCCCACACCCCTCCCCCTCCCCAGACCAAACGGCTTAAGCCGGATCACACCATCGGGGAACCAGAAGGTGGTCATTTGTAGCATCATGATAAAACATTCATGACATTTTTTTTTTTTGCAAGGAAAGCTCTTCAGTTAAAAAATGTTGCACTTTAAACAGCTTCCAGGATGGTTCCGGTTCTGTCAGTTCACCAGAACATTTTAATTTGGCCCAGCAGGGCTGTGGTTACTACCTTCTCACAGCTAAGCTTCCTCACAATGCATATGAGTGTGGGTCAGGAGACATTTTGGGGGGCCTGTACCTGACCTTGGCGAGGGGGTGGGGTTTGGCGGGAGTTCATGGGCTGGCGTCCCGGCCCCTGGTCCCGGTCACCTCCCCAGTTTACTTCAGCAGCTGGATCCAGTACTATCATCCACATCAGCTTGATAAAAAAGCCCCTCAGAGCCCACAGCGGGGGGGTCAAGATCTGGGCTCCTGTCCAAAAATGAAAATAAAAACAGCCCCCTGTCCCACACCAAAAACAGAGGCTCCCTCTGCAGCCGGCTCCCACCGCGTGAGAGGCACTCAGGAACCACAAGTGTATCAACACCGGTCCTGACAGCCTGGATGGCGAGAAAAGGCCCCAGATCACCATGCCACACCACATCGCTCAGCACCGCTCTGCCCCTTACAGGCGAAACCGTGCCGGTCTCAAACCCAACATCACGGATCTACCGCGGAACGTTCACCTAAAAGACACGTCGCGGAAAGTGTGGCTTGATCAGGGGAAGAGGATGGGACGAAGGGGGAGCCGAGGCTGCCGACCACGTGACAGGGGACGCGGGACGCAGTCGGCCTCATCGCACGCCGCTTGTCTCCGTGCACTTTGCAGGTTTCCGCAAAAGGAAGCCGAGGACAAGCGAGCCCTTGTTTTGGGAACAGAAGCCCGTTCTGGTTCCTGGGCTGCAGACATCAGAGTCTGTTAGACCATCGCGGCGCCCCTCGGGCAGGGGGAGTGCTCCGGACTGATAAAATGATTCTAAAGGCAAGATCAAAAGCAGACAGTGTCGCCTGAAACTGGGGCCGGGAGGGGGGCTGTGATTCCACCTCTTCGGAAAGGTGACATCATTCCAAAAGGGTGCCCGCCGCACACACTTCGGGGAGTGTACCCAGAGGGCGTGGCCAAGCAGACCAGATCCCCGCCTCAGAACTTAGAAGCCTCGTTTTGTGAGCATACAGGTCCAACACAGTACCGGCCCTCGATAATGACAGCCCATGTGTGTTGTTGGAATTTGGGTGTGGCTCTGGCCTAGGGTGGGTGGAGCCTGCTGTACTGGAAGTGGGCGGGACTTCGCTTGGCTCAAGAGTCCAATAAGGTTACACTACATTAAAACAGTACTGAATTCATTCATTCTGAAACTGCACTAATGGTATATATATTATTTGCAAAGACAATCAAATCAAATACACAGCATATTACAATTCATGCTGTTACAATTGCTGCTGCATATGCAACATATGCATATATTGCAAATAATAATGTAACTATTATTACTACATTTTGTTGCAAAATAACACATTGATATGCTGTGTATACATCACGGATTTCCTGGTTTATATATGCATGTTAGTCACATTCTATGAAAACTGCTTACATAAATACACAATTTAACTTTCAATTTCTAATTAAATATTCAATATCCGTGTGAAGAAACCTTGCTTAAATAAATAGTCGCCTAGAAATCAGAGAGCGCAGGGCACTTCTGTTTTTACAAGCGGTTCAGGATGTGCACGAAGTCTCTGTTTCCTTTGTGTACAATCCTCACTGGTAGTTTGAGATCGGAGCCAAAGAGCAGCTTGATGCAGCCACATTTCTGAGGTCCAGCTCTGTGGGACGGGAAGCCGCCTCTCTCCCGAGATTCCTCTTGCGTCAGGAAGAGCCAGGCCTTTTCTTTTTTTATCTACATATCCATCAACATCTTCCTGGAGCTACTTAAGGCAATTAATACATTGGTCACCATTAATATGTCACATGAATAATAAGTGAACTGGAGATGCTTCCTGCAAGGGGGACATTGAAGCCACCGCGGCAATAAATTCCATCTGCGGCATAAACCAGGATCGCAAAGCTGCAGCCAAGGCTCTTAGCTTCCTCCGCTCCGGTGGCCGGCTGGGAACGCTGGTCTCTGCCCAATACATCTCCTCAAGCACCAAATATTCCATGGACGGACCGCCAGTGAAGACACACTCCATGCTCGGAGTAACGCGAGTGGGACGGCACACCGCGGGTGTCAGGGCATCGAACACATCATTCATAAAACTGCCTCCGAGGCTTGGTACACATTTTGAGTAAACACTGATAAGATGACTTGTCTCGATGTCGCTGACTGCGAAAACAGAACACGTGTGGCACTAACGACGGCCCCACCCACAATGCTTAGGACACCCTCCTACCTCCTCACTTCCTCTTTCCCAAGCATGAAAACCTAGCCTCACTAGTTTGTTTTTGCTGAATATGGAGCCGGACCAGCGTCTCACTGGGGCCACAGGCTGGGGCCGCTGTAGCTAGGCTGCACGGAACAGAGGGACGGGGACCTTCTCGGGACGTCCCAGATCAGCCGTACCGGCGTCCCCTGCTCAGGCCTGCCTCTGGCTCACTGTACAGTTTTGAGACATCTTTCCAGGGCTGACAGCGAGACTCGTGTCAGTCGAGGACCAAGGCTTTCTGGCTGATGCGGGTACTACAAGCTCTCGCGCGTACTCGAGTTACTCAGACCCGTGATGGAACATGCCAGGCAGTCCTTTCAGGCCCTGGAGGATCTGGATTGTCTAGCTTGTCCAAAGCAGAAGCCCTCCTCTCTGGACCCCTGCCACAATCCATCGCCATGAACAATGCATCTCTCTTTCCTAAAGGGTCCATACTGGTATTGAGGCTTTATTTATACCAGTCCCTGTTTCAATGCACTTACCCATCCACTCTGCTTGTATAAAAGACAACAATATGGAGTAGCAAGGATGGGGGGGGGGGGAGTGCCAGAAATAGAGCAAGACAGACTCAGCGCTGCCCGCGAACAGCCCCCTTTTTCATCGCCAACTTGTCCTCCTTCCTGCAATATTCATTCACATCTAATGAAAGGAGGACCAGAACCAGCCAGATCCGCATCCGTATTCCTGCTTCTGAAGGCCAGACGCTGAACTCTACACCCACCCCCCCCCCTGCCCCTAATTGCATTGCTAATTGCTGTTTTTCACGTTTATCCTCTACAGTTCACTTACCCCCATTACCAAGTGAAAATCTCATTAGGTAGGACAACAAGGAACGAGATCAGAAGGAAATGGCTCAATACTCAAATAACCCCCCCCCTCCCCGCCGAAGTGGGTGTCTGAGGAGGGGTGGGGGGTCCTGTCAGCAGGTCATAAGAGAGGGGAAACAAGCAATAGCTTCTTCCCATTGCTGTCTTACTGGGACTGAGAGGGTAACACCACAACAATGGCCGGGGGCCCACAAGCGACACAGGCTAGCTGAATGGTCTTTATAGCAGGCTGATTAAACGATGCCTGAATATACTGATGACAGCACAAGGGAGATCTTCCTTCCTCATACCTCTGGGCACCTATTTTACCTCTGATAATTAATAAGGTACGTCATTACGGTAAGTTTGGTGCTAATTCAGGAACAGGATGTTACCTGCTCCTCCACAGATATCAACAAGGCTTTTTCCTAATGTTTTGGGGAAAATCATCCGTTTTCTGCTTTTTTGGCCTCGCGTCGCCGGCGGCCATCATCGGAGCCGCTCACCTGAGGACTGGTGCAGGGCACCGGGGGGGGGGGGGGGGGGGGGGGGGGGGGTGGGCGGATGCTACATGCCTCACAGCCCCTTACATTAGTCTTTACTCGGCGTGACCTGGACAAATTTCACTCTCAGCACCAAATGCTCACGTCACTTTGGCTTTATTTCTACACAACGCCCCCATTGATCCATCATTCTGCCACCCTTATTAGGCCCCAAAGGCCACCCCCCCCAGGCTGGTGAGGGCCCTCCATATCCCAGCCTCCGGCTTCCTGGCCCATCCTACGCCGCTCACGCTGCCCCCTCCTGCACAGGGCGCCGTCCCTACACATGCCCGCCCTCAATGGGCTCTCTGTCTGCATGCGGCCAGCCCCTGGTGGGCCCCCTGCCCCTACTCCTCAAAGCGCTCCGGGCCGACGGTGACCATGGCCTATTATGTAACCCTCAGCTCCCGTACATAAGATTACTCTGCCCATCCTGTGAGACACAACATGCACTAAGCTGCTCAGCTAATAAGAGAAAAGCAAGAGGCCAGCCAGCCAATCAAAACCAAGCACTGACGTGTCCGGGCAAGTTTTCTGCTTTTTCCCTGCCATGCATCTTTATCCAATGAAGGGCACCGTTTCTGTCCAATGCTACACTGCGAGTGAGAGGATGGGACCTCAACGCCATGGGCCAAATCGGGAGTCGTCTTCCAGTCAGTGGTGCCGAGGTCCTTCGGGGCACAAACGAAAGGAGAGGGCGGTACCATAGTCAATGGGGGGGGGGACAGTACCCACAACCAGCAGTATCCCTAAGAGCCAAAACAGCCCCAGGGCAGGCGGGACAGGTAAGTGGAGCCGTCCAAAGCGCAGCGCCCAGGAGTCCTGCGCTGCCTTGCCACTGACCTACTTTCCAGCAGCTAGAGGGGGATTTCTTGCATTCCTAAGCCCGCTGGAGAGGATGTTTATCGGCCACATCTCCTCCAGAGAAGGGCTCCACGGCTCAGCGGCCACGCTAACGCTTTCACTGCCGGGCCCAAACCCGAGACCCGTGGCCCAGACCCCAGACCCCGGGCTGCCTCAGCCGGGATCAGGACATCCAGGGTGTGTGCTCCGGTTCCGGAGGTCGCCCCTAAGTGTGCTGGTGAAACAGCCCTTCTGGGGCCTCAGAAATAATACTGTATTTAACACCACTAATGGGGGGAAAAATCATATAATCATATAAATTCAGAAATGCGGAGTGATTTCACATTTGTTTCAGAACTCATCTACAATGCAACACAGCCAAAAACTAACAATTACTTCATAAATCATCACAAAGTACATAATATGTATTATTTATTAACTTATCTAAATTACCTGGACCAGAGTGTGAATAACTGAGCATCTGGCCATCTAGCAGAGGCAGACCCAAACAGGGACAGCACAGGACAGCTTCCATTTCCATTTCCCTAAACTAGTCAGCGTGCATGTCTCCTTAGAAGTGCTTCCCAATCTGGTCCTCTGGGATCCAGACAGTCCATGTTTTTGCTCCCTCCCAGCTCCCAGCCAGACAGTCCACATTTTCCCAGAGGACCGGATTGGAAAACAATGCATCAAAGGAAAACTGCCTGAAGAGAATGGGTTATGGGCCTCAGCATGGTTCACTCCCTAATCCTTAATCTTGACACCCAGATCAGCGCCTCAGCATACCGCAGACACAGGATTCAAGAATACCCCATCATCAAACTCACACTGCAGGAATCCTGCATAAGTGAGCCATAAGTCATGTGACTTCCAGCATAAGTGAGCCACAAGTCATATGACTTCCATCATAAGTGAGCCACAAGTCATGTGACTTCCTGTACACATTATACAACTTGCTGACCCATGCAATACAAGGTGAGCTTTAAGCCACGCCCATCTGATTGTTCAGAATGACACTTAGGTGGACATAATCCCTGTCACCCCATAGAAGGCCAGGTCGAAGTAACATAACCGTATTAACCCTCCTACTTCAATTGCCTAAATGATTACTGGCCCTACATGAGATAAACACCTGCGCTTGTCCACTGTCCCACATTCCCAACACATCATCCATAAAAAACCATAATTAGAAACACCCACCCAGCAGTTGGCACCAAAGTCACAACTCTGGCATGCAAAGATAATCAATATTCAGCGCCAGGCACCCATACAGAAAAAACCTTATGGTTCTTATGAGAGTTCTACTTTGCATATATGCCCCTTTCATATATGATTCATATATGATCCTATATTTTCATGTAAGACTTTTTCACATGGGCAGTATATTCCACAATGAATCACTCCGCTTGCAATGAAGGATAGAACAGAATAAATGCAAAAGTCTTCTGGTAACAGACACTATTTTCTATGACCAGTGCTCCAGAGGAGAGTCACAGTGAGCTGGGAGCCAACAGCAGGAAGGGCAGGGTTGGACACACACTCGGGAGTGTGTCAATCCAGAAGGGTGATCCAAAGGGACCCTGATGCAGACAATTTAGAGGAACTGATCCACCTAAAACACACGTCTTTGCTGTGGAAGGAAGGAAACTTGGGGAGAAAATCAAACCAGCCGCCCTGTAGGCATGAGGTCGTCCCCGGAGCCACCAGGCCACCTTTAAAAAACACATCGGTGTTACTTCGAAAACAAGGATTATAATTAAATTCCGGTTTGCTAATGCTCCGAATTATAAGTTCAGCAAAACAGTAACAAAAAAGCATTCTCGGTCAGAATAAATTGTTCTTTTACTCCGTAAGCTGTAAAATACTGCTTGAAAAATATTTATTTCTCTAATGGATTGGAATGAATTCTTGGCTACAATCTAGTATCACTGGTGCTATTTTTCCAAGTAAAGCCCTTAGATTCAATCATAATATGCAAACACAATATATTCCAGTCACTGGAGATAAAATTCCTGAATACATCTATATTGCAATTGCTGATCCTGGTCCGACACCTCGTGCCAGGCTGCACGGGGCACCATGCTGGGTCACTCGGTGGACGGGATGCCAGCCCATCACAGGAAATACATACGCACAAAGGCACGAGCAATTCAGAGGCACAAATTAGCCTAATGGCATCTCTCTAGACAGCGGGAGGAAACCGGAGTACCCAGAGGAAGGCCGTGACTGGCGGTGGAGCTCTTCTGGGGGAATTCTGAGAATTGTGTAAACTTAAAGCAACTACTCTTGTTGTTGAAGCCCTGGTCAACCCTGCCTTCAAAATGTGTACAGGGCACACACACACACACACACACACATGTACACGCGCACACATCCTATGGGCATTTTAGAGATATTATGCACCTGACAACAGAGTCTGTGGAAACTCACCCCGCACGGGGAGAATGCGCAAACCGCAGGCACACAGAGCAGGGGTGAGATTTGAAACCCCAACCCCAGAGGTGCGCGGCAACCATGCCGCCCACCGCCTCGCGAGCACATTATATCGGAAATTCCAGTTTCGTGCTCGGCGACACGGCGTAATCTAGCCAGCTGTTACCAAACACTTCGGAATGTGTGCATGATGAGAACTCAGGATCCACAGAATGACACAGTGGCTAGGCAGCTGGGCCTGTTGTGGGCTGATATCTCGGTGGTCAGCCCTGGAGGCAGAGCTGAAATACCTGTGACCCTGAACGGCGACTGACCTGGCAGATATGTGCTTTATTGGCCAATTAGTCTTTCAGCCAAGACTGGGGAGATGTCTCCTTCGTAACACAAGTACAAGCTTCTGCCTATAAACATCCAACTGTGTATACAATAAAAACAATAATGGAATTTCAATAATGCCACAGTACCCCAGTGCTCAAGCAGCCATGAGTGAACTAAGACATCATTACGTGAAAATCGACTATTATTTTTACTAAGTAACACCACTGCACACACTTCAGAAGCAATCAGGCCCGTCTTAAAATAACCGTTAAGTGATAAGCTGAAATTTCAAGTGGCCCTCTACCATTCAGCGAACATCTCCAACACCCCAGATGTTTCTTACCACGCACTACTGGCCCTCGACCAAAAGGTACACCTTTCTAGGGACTCCTAACCGGCCCGTGGACACACTCTTCTTTGGCATGCAGCCCAGCTTGGCATTTTTTTGCAGAGGGGTGGCTGGGCTTGTAACCATAACAGATCATCTTCAGAGAAACCAGGGGCAGCAGATCATTTGACCTTCAGGTTTATCTTTTGATATTTATTTACTGATACTGTTATCTGAAGCAATTTAGAGCCCTAACCCTACAGCTGGATGGTTTAATTTAATATTTCACACCATGTATCACACACAAGCTGGGTCTCTCAAACTACTTTCATGTTACTTTCAGGTTATGAACACACACGCCATGACCGCTATAGTACCTGTTGCCCATTTAACTTAAGGAATTACAGCAAACACTTCATCTGAGCATAAAATGGGGACTGTATTTATTTTATAAATGAGCTATATGTCTGTTTACAACATGTCCAACCGCAAATGCATACTACAGCGGCTGTTATAGAAAGCGCAGGCCGGGATGACTGCCAGATTTAACGGTGCAGATCATTAAGTTTATAGCTAAAAGCTTGTAGTCAGACAGGTCCGTGTTCTCCGAGCAGTGCTCAGTGTCTTAAAAGCGCAGGCCGAGACGGTCCTTTTACATAAGCGCAACAAAAGGCTTATTCAGCGCGACTTGGCGAAAACAAACGCCTTCCCCAGGCTTGCCCCCTTTACCTGGGTGCCGTTACCCGATCCCCGATTTCACGGAACCCGCCCCCATCGCTCACGCTCCTTTTCAGCTGTACCCGGTGACGGTGTGCGGGAATGAACTGCCTAATGCAGGCAGGCCACACGTCCGGGCAGCGCTTCGCTAATACTGGCCAGCTGATCGGGACACCTTGTGATTTTCACGCCCCCCCCCCCCCCCCCCCATCCCCCCTCCGTTCACGTCTCCAGGCTATTGCAGAGTTCACGAAACACATTTAGAAACTCTTAGATCGAGACGACGCAAAACTTGCATTACATATCTTTATGTTCCATTTATAAGAGGGGGAAAGTACGCGCCCAAATAACGCACAGGCCATACTGTAGCCGAATACTCTCATGCAAACATCTGTCAGCATGTTAATAGTGTCAAGGATGCCTTACATCAGTTGCATCAGTTGTTTTCTTTCCTATATTTATTCCAATATATTATTATTATTAGTAGTAGTAGTAGTATTAGTAGTAATAATATGGGTAATAAGTAAATGAAAATAGGTATCGGTAGAGGTTCTCATCCTTACTTTCCATTTACGGTTATGTGTGCCTCTGACCACCGCCGCAATTCCGTAATACGTGTTTTATTACTGCGGAAGCGGAGTTGTGGTCCCAACTCCTTATCGTTACGCAGCAAAAAATAAAATGAAATAAATAAATGAAGAAGGCAAAAAAAACATCACTAGCTGCCTCTGGTAAGGCACCATGTCCGTTTCTGCACCGCAGAAGGGGTTCTGACAGCAATTGCGAGGCGCATCAGTAAAAAGCGCAGATCGTGCGCACTTAAGGTTAACTGATTAGCAGACTTTTGCTGCAAAATGACACCTATTTTGACCCCCGCCTCCAAAAAGCGCATTACTTCGCTGGAGAAAAAGCCCGTCCCGCACCAGCGTACCTTGGCATCGGCGTCCTCCCCCTCCTGGACCTCGATCGCGCCCACGTTTTGCTCCCCGGCTGTCGCATCGTCGGGACCCTCGCCGTTCCGTCTCGCCGAGGCTGAAGCACCCATGATTCAGTACCGCAGCCTCCCCCCCGTCCGGCAGACAAAGCAACGTCAAAGGCACACGCTTTATCCCCAGCGCCTGAAAATGTATCTGCCGACCGCTCCAGGGATACTCGGGCTCTCAAGTGATGCGAGCGAGCTCCCTGCAAACTCTTTTAGGAAACCGCCGCCTCCCCCCCGCCCCCAGCCGCTATCACATGCCCAGGTCGCTGGCACGCCTTGCGGCATCAAAGGACGAGCGCGACCGGGGCCGGGAACGATGGCCAGGCAGAGCATTATTATTTCGGACTTGTCCGGACATTATACACCATAGTAAAAAGCACGGGAGAATAAGTACATTACAATGTATCGCGAAAAGATTTTTTAAAATCAGATGGTTTATTATACAAAGGCAATTTATGCACGCAAATTGTATAAAGATTCGTAATAGATATGTTTAGGGCATTGGAGAAGACATATTTTAGCGTTGTTTGCGAAGCTTTTAAAAAAAATCTAATTTAAAGCTGATAATTGCATCTAAGCTGTTCAGGTTTAGTACTTTGGTGAAAGGTGAGTGCAAATGGTGAGTGCAACAGGGACCGTCCCGGAACGGAAAACTTTAGTTTTCGTGTTATGATTGCGGGTCTTTAATCAACTTTATATCTTATGCACTTGCTTTTAAACAGCCGTGAATACAACCTGCATTATGAAGAGGAGTTCGGGGTTGTTACTTTTAAACAAGTTGAAAACAAATAAGTTAAATAAGAATACAATGAAAAACAAAAACGCAAACAATGTTAAAATTAATTAAAGATATAGTCCCAACAGCCCCTGAGCTGGAGATTAAGTCAGGTTGTACTGTTCTGTGAGGACGTCTGTGAATAATGATGGATGTTATTGACTGTAGCTAAGATGTACCGCAAGTGCAGAAATGCTTGGAGAGGGATATTGGCTTAACAGTAGCCCCATTCGGATCTCAGGAGAGAGACTGTCAGGAGGTTGCTGGACTCTGGGGCGATGCCTAACTTCCGGCCAGGCAGAAGAGTCCTGGGAAAAGGTCCACAGTTAACTAGGAAGTGATGTCACCGTTTGGAAGTAAGGAGGCAGCCAATGAAAAACAGCTAGAGTATCTCCAGCAGCTGCTGCACTGCTTTGCCATAACCCATTGGGGACTGTGCGGTCAGACAGCACTACCAGGGAATCTGAGGGAAGATGTAGATCCTGATGGTCACTTTTGTTAAGGGACAGAATTAGTAGGGATGGACAGAATGAGACTAGAGTACTCACAGCGGGTGGGGATGCTATCTAATTAACCAAATTCTTATTGGTTACTTTGTCTCTTTCCATTGGGTTAATGAGCTAGTGACAGTTCCACCTGCCTGTCGTGCAGGTGTTTTTCTTGGGCAGTGTTACTGGCAGCCTGGAGCCTGTCCCAGGCAGCACAGAGCAGAAGGCCAGGCTGCAGGCTGGATGGAATGCCAGTCCATTGCAGGACACATACACACACAGAATCACACTCTGCATAGACCAACCATGAACCAACTAGCCTAACTGCGTGTCTTTTGGAGAGCTCTCAGTAATCCACTGCACCGCATGTTTAAAGGTCACATTTCTTCCATAATTACAAAACAACAATCTATATCATTTACTTTGTTGATTTTATTGGGAAACCACTCATTATATTCTATTGTTAACCTGCAGGTGAAAGACCAACATTGCAAACACAATAATAAAATAAATGTACCTTTATAATACCTTAGAAAGATATAAGCAAACCCCATACTTTATCCGAAAACCATACTTCCTTTGTTTTTGTTTTGAGGGTATGGCTCAGTGAGCTATTTGATGTAATTAACAGGGTGTCCACATGCCTTTGCCCATAAAGTGTGTTAACTCCCACGACATGATGGCAGCATGGGTTCGTGGTTATCACTATAGCCTCAGACATCCAGGGCGGAGGGATCTAAACCCTGTCGTGTTCATGTGGGTTTAATCCTGCAGTCCAAAGAACATGCAACTCGCCTGTTCGATGACTCTGCATTGCCTGTGCTGTGTGTGCCCTGCAATAGACTGGCATCCCATTCAGGATGCTCACTGACCAGTGCTTTCTAGGATTGTACTGGACAGGAAGGCATGGAAGCCTGCCATGGAACAGAGAGATTCGACTTTATCTGTACTCTTATTAAGTATGCAGACACACATCCACTTGACTCCATCCATCCATCCATCCATCTATCCCTCCATCCATCCAGGTCAGGGTGACAGATCACTTTATTCTTAATTAGGTTCTGTGACTGTGAGAGGGACCCAGAGTACATGGAGCTAAGCCACACGACATAGTGACAACAGGCAACCTCCTCAAGGTCCTCAAGGTCCTGAAGCATCAGTGCTACCATTATGCCCAAGGGTGCCAGAGGGACGTGGAGACCCTGGCAGATGACCATGTCATGCAAAATGTAAACAACACAGAGCAATCAGGTGAACGTTGCCAAAGTATCGATTAAGGGGCACCGAGTCACTGACCCTTCGCTCTGGAGACAATAGGTTTCCCCATGATGCTATTTCCAACCAGCCTTGGATCCCTTTAAAGAAGAGAGGAAACCTTTTCACTGATCTCTGGCACCAAACTCTCCATGCAAAGCTAGGCTTCCTTTGGCATGAGTGCCAGGTGCCTCTGCCCACACTCATTCTCCAGAAATCGTGCTGAGCATGACACGAAACGGGCCGGTGGGGGATGGGGTGTATCTACGTGTCACTAGCCGGATAATGGAGTAGTATGATTCACCGCTCTGCCAAGGCCGGCAGATACACACAATAACTTCCTTCTCGGTGAATCAGGCACTCACAGTCCAGGTCCTGCTTTCTCCCGCCAGGGAGCTTCAAAAGAAAGTGGCCACAGAGGTAGCTGTCGGCCATCCTTTGCTGCTCAGGATCAAATTGTTACGGTTGTCATGCAAGACACGAACGCTGTCCAGTCCACTCGTACACTGAGCAAATTCTGACCAAATGGATCCGAATGAGGAATGAGCCACAGTAGATTGAATCGGTTTCCTGATAGCAGGTACCTGATGTTATTACCCAGTTATTCGAGACGAGATTCAAATTAAGGCCAGCGTCTTTTTTCTGACAAATGCTATGTGCTAAGTGCACAAAAAAAATCCATATCCCCAAAAACAGAAGGGGGCACGCAGACGGAACGTGTTAATTTGTTTTTCCATTTCGATTGGATCCATTTTTTTTTCTTTTTTTTCCCCAAAACCAAGCTATGCGTGGTGACTTATCAAGTGGACATATCAGAGCTTAAAGACCATATTCCAGCTGCCAGAACCTTTTGTACCCGCCTTGATCCACTATTCGTGCCGAACCCGAGGTTCAGTTCTGCGCTTCGGGTTCGGAGGAAGCACGCACGGCCTGCATCTGGATTCTCTTACCGGCGCCAAACAGCGGTACTCCGTGTTCTCCTTGGCACGGGAAGCAGTATCACTGCTCTCTGGAGGGAGGATGAAAGGAGAAGTGGATGGAGCTGGCAGTTTAAAGGATCGTGAGCTTCGGGACACCCCTGGCGGGGTGTGGGTGGGGGGGGGTGTTATTCATCCTGCCTGTCCGGCGTTAACCGTGTAGCTGGCTCCTTGCGAACACGCGCCCCGCGAAGCAGCCACCCCTATCGCCGTGAATTCCCGGCCCGCCTCCAACACCCTGTCCACTTCCCCCGCATCAGGCATCGCATCGGCACTCGCCCTTTCGAATCTGTGCGACTCTTTTTCGCCAGAGATGCGCGGGAATCAGGATGCAGGTACTCCTCAGACACCAGGCACGCTTGAAGGCCTCAGGCCTGGAGGTTTAAGCGCAGCGCTGGGTGAGAACCTCTCGCTGAGACTGCAGTCCTCCTGGACCGCTGACATCAGCACTCCTCGCCCGGATCCAGCGGACGCTCCATATTCGCGTCGGCCGGTGGGCCAAAACGAGACTAAATCCCTTCCCTGCATCCAGACAGGGCCCGGTCCAAAGACGGCTTAGGATTACAATACAAATCCCAGCGCGCCGCGGGAACAGGCCGCCTCATTGTTCCGGCCCACCGTTCCCACTGCCGTTGGGTTTGTTGGGGGCTGACCCTGACTAGCATAATGCTAACTAATTACCATCAGCCCTCCGTGGGGCCAAACACTGCCGTCCTGATTGGCAGGGT
>JAODKL010000039.1:18961612-19020485 GCA_026780765.1 Petrocephalus schoutedeni
GAAATCTGCAGTACTTTTCAAATCCGAAACGTCAGAACCTGCCATGTGCATTCTTGCTTTTCATCTCTCCAATATTCCTACACACACACCCCGGCCGGGTGGCCATTGTGTGTGGGAATGACTTACAGGCCACGTGTGTCGCCGCTCCCAGCATGCACCTCGAAGGTATGATCACAAATCAGACCTGATCGCTGCTTTGCTGACACTGCACGCCGTAATGAAAAGCGGCAGCCATTCTTGAGGTCTTTCACATCTCTGGATTTAGTACCTGGGCACGTTCTAACATTCAAGGAGTAAAATCTATATGTGAGATCTGTCCTTGGTACTGAACTAAGCCATTTCAGCTTCCGATGGAATCTTTGACTGACAGGTATGAAGACTTACACTCAGGGCAAGCAGAATTTTTTTCTTTTAATCCATTTTGGTTTTGGTTGAATGCAAATAGCCCAATAAATTAAAAAGGATTGGTTGTCAAACACAAATAATTCCAATGAATTTAATTATATTTCGAAACACTGAGTAAACACCAAATGGAGGCCGACAATTTCCACACGTTATTTATCCGCTTGTCTGTCCAGTTCATTTTCAGCTTGGCACTGCTGAGCGGTCGGTGTTGTCCTTGGAACGGGAAGTGTGCCCGTTCCCAGGGAGGGCGGTGACCTGTGCAGAGCAGGGCAGTCACACAGGCACATGCCCGCCGGGCACATAAAGCGGACACGCGCCTAACGCGGCTGTGAGCGGGCCTCACCGGTTTCCGTGGCAGCGGAGGGGGCCCACTGTATGATGCCTGAGCTAATTAATCCATGCATTTCTCCATACTAACCAGCAGTCATTTACCCTTAAAAAAAACAACAGGAATTCCAGGATTAACAAACATTCTTTATTAACGTACTTATTGGTATTAAGGTCAATAAAAGAAAAAAAATGGAGCAGGCAACTTGGCTTAGCAGCTAGCTATAGCATTAATTCGTTCACATGGACTGGATTTAAAAAAGTGTTTTTAGAAATGTAACTAAGATCATTTGTACAAGCATAATGTTTCATTTATATAAGCACTGGTTAGGTAAGAAGCTCAGAACATGAAGAGAGATGTGCAAGAACCTTACAGGACGTATTGATCATTGCAGAGCCACACACGCACACTCGCCGATCCTATTTAAATGGGGACCTTCCATTCATTTCTATGGGGAAAAACCCTAATTCCAATCATGACACCCTTAACCCCAACCCAGCTCTAACCTTAACCCAAATACCAACCCAGACTTTTGGCATTTTTTGTTTTTTCATTGCATTCACAGATTTTTATAAAATTGACATTATCCAAATGAGAACCTGAAAAGAAGCCCCCAAACGTAGGGAAATTTCAGGTTTTACCACACTTTGGGTCCTCAAATGTGATCTATGCAAACCCACGCACACACACACACACACAAGCACGCACAGGTAAGACATCACAGTGAACGCTGTGTAAGACACTTAGGGGCTGTATTTCCGTGTAACAGGTTGCTGGGGGGACAGACTCCACGCCTGTCTGCTGTTCCGGCCGTGCAGATGGGAGGAGGGAAGCCGCTCTCCATGTGACCCCCCCCCCCAGAAGAGACCGGAGGGGGTGGGGCTATGTAGTGTTGTATTTCTGCTTCTCCTCTGTCAGGGGAGAGCCTGGGGAGAGGAAGGGGGGGGTGAGGTGGGTGCCGGAGGCAAGCAGGGAGGTGGCAAGTACCAAATCAGTCAACTGATCCCCACCCCCATGCTGGCAACAACATCATGATAGATCATGATAGAAAATGGCACAGGGTCTCGGGGAACACAAATAGCTCAAACAAGTCCATATGGGTGAAGAATCCCAATTCCAGTAACTGACAGAGTCCAGCCCAGACTGGCCATGCCTTGTGTGCGCTGCCAGTGTTCAGCAGGGTATACTGGGCTCGCCCCCTGCATTGTTATTTAAATGCTTATCAGCTTATCCAGCTTATAGCTTTGCTTTCGCAGGTGATTTGGACAGATTTTCCCACTGGGATTACGAGCATTTCTCAATAACCACATCACTAGTGTTGGGATTGACAGCTTTTTTTAGAGGACAATCCAGTTCCCTAAGCAGTACACCACCTGCTGGTGCCGAGATTACAGCAATTGCAGGCTTGCCTCTGTGGCCTTATGCGTACAACCATGAATTATCTAAAAAAAATGAATCAGAAAAACATTATCCATTCAGCCATCTTCCGTCTCCCAAGATATCAACCCAGTAGTTGAGGATGATCCAGGAGTCTCAACCAGGGTATTGATTTTGACAAACTATTTAGGAACAGTTTTTGTTCATGGAAGGAAGCTAAACTATTAAACTAAACCCGAGCACAGAAACTCCCGGGTATGAGATCTGCGTGAAAAAAATGTCTGAGAAACACTGCTGCTGAGTGCTGAAGAGCAGAAAGACTCAAACTGTGGGAGATTTCGGTCTGTAGCACGTGCTCCCTGCTTTTACCATGGTGACGATCACATGCTGCTCGGGCAGCCGGCCAATCACTGCTTGCCAAGTCAAGCGCCTGCACATCTTACCGCTTTTCCTGTATACTCTGTGTCTTTGTTTTTATTTATCATGCTGACATCCCCGGGGGGGGGGGGGGGGGGTGGGGGCAGTGCAGTATCCTGGAAGGGTCTGCTTTTAATTAAACAAAAAGACTTTCTGGTGCGGTGAAAGAAGAATTGAAGCTTCTGCTGTCACGCTTCCAAAAAGCAAACAATTTCCATTAAGTCCCTCCAAAAAAGTAGACGATCGATTGCGGATTACGGTGTCGTGGGGATACACAGAAGCATCTGCCGAGACGCAAAGTCAGCAGAAGGAAGGTTTAGCCCGATTAATGCAGAAATATAATCAAAGATTCAAGTTCATAGAGAGGAACACAGGGAAGGATTTGTGGAACAGGTCCAGGAGGGACACAGACAGCTACTGGATCTTACCGGTGAGGAAAGCCCTCAGAAGAGTCCAGAGATCTCCTCGGTGTCTGGGTCCAGATCGATGTCATAGAAACAGGGCCGTGTGGGCAGGCCAGGCATGGTGCTCATCTGCGGGATAAACAGAAGCTCAGTCTACATGCTCTCCCCAGTCACTCGGTCCACATCTCCAGAATGGCCATGATTTTCAAGCAGCGACGCCTTTAATGACTAAAACCAATGAACCAGCTGCAGGCTCTTTCTGAAGGGCAAGTGTGATGGAAGCGGCAGAAATATCAAGAGATCTAGTATGAAAGCAAGACTATCATGAAACAGGATCATCACTGCCTTTATAGTCTAAACTACACTGCTGATAAGGTCAGATTCTATGGGGGGGGGGGGGGGGGGGGGGTCTCTTGGCTAAAACGTTTGCCACACATGAGCTCCCTTGAAATCACCTGCTCTTATCCAGGACTCCAGGTTTTGGTAGGGTGGGGGAACATGTTGGCAGTTGGCATTGAGTTTTATCACCATGCTGTCATTCAGACAAGTGCCAGGCGCCTCTCGTGTCTCATCTGAGCAACGGAGCGAGGGAGGAATTCGGAGAATCCGGTTGGAGGCGGCACGAGTTCCGAAGCAAGCGAGATGTGCGATGTAGCAAAGCAGATGAAGCCGTGACAGTCTCCATGTTTGGGTTAGGCCTAAGGTCTCCCAGAATGCCAAAGATGGCTATAAGAAGCACCCAACACTGATATCTCTTAACCACCCCCCAACACTAAAATGGTGTCTTCGAAAAGAGGGAGACTGTAAAGGTCAAACTGGGATCCCATCACATGACTGGATGAGGAAAATACTCTAAGCCTACTTCTCGAAAGTTATACTGCTATGACAAACAAACCGACCACCCAGCAGTCAGGTCTGGGGCCGCTCACACGTGCGGGAACACAACTGTGTTCTAGCTTCTTCCCATTAGACGCTACATCATGCTGGGTTACCGACTCGTGGGGGATCACCTGACCTAGTGGGCCGTGTGCAGCTAGCATGTGCCACAGGGTGGACAAAATATGTCTGAGGTGCTGTAAGGTCATTGAGGTCAAGCCTCCACCAATGTCCGCCATGTTCAGTCATCAATAACATATCTTTCAGACAGTGTCAGCCCAAAAGTTGACATTATTTGAAACAATCCAATAAAATAAAGTCCAAAATAAAAAAAAAACCAAGACGCAAAGGTTTTAAAGGCTCTTATTGATCCAAACAGAAAACCTTTTAATTAATACAGAACAAAGTCTATAGTCAAAAAAAGTATAACATTATCCTTTCACTGGCCAACGGCAATGACCACAAAAACGCAATGAAACGTGCAGTAGGAAATATACTTCTGGTATGAATGCAGTGGTATTGCTGGGGCTGGAAGGAAACCCAACAGATGTTAAATAAGCTACAAGAAACATTTTAGGTAGGGAAATTTGATTACAGCGTGAATGAGGTGGGTGAAGATCTTGCAAATGGCCGCCCCCCTCCGTTATCATAACCAGCAGGAATTTGGAAGTACCTCTTATCGAAGAAAATATGCTATCTCTAGATCTTTCCCTGGTCAACAATGAGATTAGCACCGTTACCCTTCAGGATACGTGTTTAAGATAGCCTTTCAACAACGTTACCGGCCTTGTATGTGATTACATATGAATCCAACTCACTGTAGACGTGGTCTTTCCCCAGAACTTGCTCAAAGAGGTATGCCACGGTAACTTGGGCACAAAATGTCTGACCTTCTGGGTCACATCATGGAACAGAAATTGTTTGGTGCAAGTGACAAATATTAACCCTGTGGAACATGTCACCTGATATAGATTGATGTAGTTTTTGGTAAACAAGACCTCTATAGTCAAGTGACACAAGAGGAACACATAGCCTATTCGATAAAAAGGTCAAATTTTTTACAAACATGTAGTTTGGCACACTTTATAGGGTCTCTGATGCCATTAATACTTGATGTTCAAGGCCCACCAAGGTCACCACTGCACAGATGTTCAAAAGCAGACCACATCTGTCATCGTTAATGTCTTAACTCTATTTCTCAACCATCATTAATGGCTGAGGTAAAATGTTCAAGAAGCTCCCTGTCGGAACTGCAGGATTAGTAGGGGAGAGGAGAGGAGAGACTTCGGAAGACATGGAGGATCTCAGCCACTGGCTCTCAGCGTTGCTCAGGGGGATGGAACGGGCCACTTTGGAGGGGGCTCTGAGCTTGTTTACCAGACCCATGACTGTTCACATGCCCCCCTATAATCCTTAAATTTCATTAGGCTAATCATCTCGATCTCTCCCCAACAACACTTGACCAGTCAGTTGATTTTCATTTGCCATATTTTCTCTTTAGTTCTTCCCTTCTGAAAAGTCTGCCCCCCCTCTCTTGCTAGTGGTCTATCATCCTGCAAGTCCACCGGTGCCCTGGAAACAGAGGCCTGGGGGGGGGGGGGCTGGTTGCATGGCATTTTTGACCTGCTGCCTAATTGCACAGAGAAGACCCCTGACAGAAGGAAGGCAGACCACCAAGGCTCTCCAGCCCTCCGTGCTGTGGCCTCCCTGTTTCCCTGGAAACTGCGGTTAGCACGGTCACGCCCGTTTAAGGCTGCTGTCGCCCCATTCTGTAAATTGCGCTAATACTTGTTCTGGGCACACCAGAAGCGTCCCCTTGATTCAAGACCAACACACAGGGCAGGGCAGATGTAGCCCCGCCTTAGCCCCACCCCCTAACCCTCTCAGCCAATAGCATTCCATTCCAATTCCTTTACATTTTTAGGAACAATGTCCAAAACCGTTGACATTTCTAATGTACCTAACTTGGGTTCATTTCTCAGTTGTTCTCACAATTAAGTAAAAATCGCAAAAATCAGGGCAGCCACCTGTACCGTCATGCACCAAACAGCACCACAGACAACGAAACAACAACAATGCACCACAGAGCAAACAAAACGAACAAAGACGAACCTTGACGACATGTAGAGGGACAGAGACGGGAGGCTGCGGCGTAAACAGGCTCGCTCGAGGGAGCGGCAGTGCTGACTTGTCGGCAGTAAGCCACGCAGATCTTATCACCATGTGAGTGGAAGGCTAAGCTTCCAGGGAAGCAGATAAGATCGAGGTAGAATGGGTAAAACCTCCAAGTATTGACATGAAACACAAATCTGGCTGAGAGCTCAGTGGAACCCGTGAAAGATATTCTTCAATATAAATGCCTCTGACCCTCCCAGCCGCAAACAGCACGTGGGCTAAGCTTAGAAGACCGTTACGCTGGACAGTTTTACTGAAACCTAAATGGCGTGCATTCTGTCTGCTGCCATCTTTTGCCGAAATGGGCACCAAGCCCGACCCGGAGTGTTCGCCATTCCGGTTTACCAGTTAAACAGTGACGCCGGACGGGCATCAGAATGTGACCCGTGCCTCGGGCTTGATGCTGGCCAGAGGCTGCAGGGTGAGGGTTAATCAGCTCCCCTCGGGCTCCATCCCTGAGTGACAGGCAACAACACATAACACCCGTACCTGGGTTAGGGGACCTCTAACCAGGTTAACCAAAGCTGACCCATCACAAGAGGCAAAGGACAGCAAATTAAAAAAGATTCTAAACTGATACTCATTTTGATATTTACACACCCACCCATGCGCACACACACACACACACACACACAGTGACACAGTGCCAGGAATGTCACAGGGAATGTTTTGCAAATGGTCTGAATGCTCTGGAAAAATTGGGCAGATATCTGCTTAGCCCCCCTGGCGGGAGGTGGTGGGGGGGGGGCTGTAACCTGGGGGGTCAGGATGACATGCAGCCGAGATAAGAACCACGGCAGTGCTAATTAAAAGTCGCGGTTGGGCTCGCTTGGATGAGGCTCCGCCCCCTCACGTTTGGGGGGGGGGGGACGCGGACGCATGAAAGCAGGAGTCAGCTAGCAGCGAGGGGCGAGGCATGGGCGGGGGGCCCGGGGGGCCCTGGGCTGGCGATGAAACCACTGCGTACCTGGAAACAGGCGGCTGTGGGGGGAGAGAGGAATTTAGAGACCTCCCCCCTCAACGATACCATCCAGCTGATTATTAACACGAAACACAACTGCTACATGAGATTTCAGGGAGGCTGTACAAAGATGAGCCCGACGGTGCCGGGACCGTGGCGAGACACGGTGGGATGCGCACGCTTCAAAGACAGCGTGATGGCCAACAAAGCCAAACATCACACAAGGCTTTGTCCATCTGCGGGGGTGGGGGCGGTTTCCTTTTCAAGGAATTCTGTGCCCAAGGCTAAATGGGAAAATAACCAGCCCCACTTCCCGCGGTTACGCTTCATTTGGCCCGAGGTTTACCCGCACGCGGCGCGGCCCGACACGTAAAAACAGTCATTTAAAAGCACTACACTGCTGTTTCCTGACCTGAGCAAATGTTACATCCACAGTGGGACATTTCAATTTAAGGCCGCACCCCTCATGCTTTTCTGAGCATCTGACTGTGGAGAGGAAACGAAAAAAAAAAAAAAAGAAAAAACACCAGCACATTGATTCCGCCTCCAAACATAACCCGCTAACTGTTTCTCACCCCAAACCAGCCTTCGCATGAAACAATGTAAGGTAAATAGCGGAAGCCATTCCTTTGAGTTTCCCAAGCCGGGCTTCCAAAGACACAGAAAGGGGGCTTTTGTAGCTGCAGTTGGGAGAGTTCAAAGTGGCCCTGATGGTTCTCCTGGGGTCACAAACGTGCAGATTCTCCCTGGGCTACCTGAGATGAAAGGCCTGAACAAAGCCATAAAAACAGCCTCATGTTGAGCCTAACGGTCCCCTTCCCAGCATGCCCTGTGACTGATGGGGCGCCTGTCTCCTCTCACACTATTTTTTCCTAGTATTTTCCATAAGAAGCCCCCCCACCCCCCACAGAGACCTCAACAGTCCTCGTTCTGAATCTCCCTGCCCCTAACCTACTATGCCCCCCTCCTCAAAAAAAAAAAACTAGGGACAGCAGCAAGAAAACACTGATGTAACTGAATCCGATGCAGTCAGGAGGGGTCAAACTCCCGAAGGCTGGGTAAATGTTTTCAGAAAGCAAACGGGTTTATTAAAGACCACCTCGGAAGTCAAGCCGGAGGACAAGGGGGCCGATGAGAAACAACCAGGTCTAACCGAATCCAACGTCTTGTGAGCCTCCGAAGCCTCGTCGTCTGGCTGCAGGAAGTGGGAGCTGGCCGCGGCAGAGGTCATGCTAAGGGGCGGTCCCACAGACAGCTGCAGAAGCCGTCGGCGGACATGACATTAGCTGCGTATAAACGGCGGCTGGCGTCGCGAGTAACACGCTTCAGGCCGACATAGTCACTGCAGATCTGCCGTCTCAAGAAACCGCAATCATAGGCGGGATAGCTAAATAAAAAAAAAAAAAAAAAAACTCATTGTCAACACAAAGATGGGCCACATTCTGTGGAGTTCCAATGTCGCCCCTGACGACCAGCGGTCCCCCCTGTCGGAGAGCAGCATGAATACGCACTAAATCAGTTTCAAAGGCTCCCGTTTTTATGCATGCCAAAGGATGGGAACATGTCATGCTTTAGCAGGCCCTCCACAGCTGCTCCGTCGTAAATCATAACGGGTGTTATGACTACACTGCAGCTGCAGGGGGCAGAGTGGTTAAGGAACTCGACCACTGATAAATAAATCAAAGACTCCTGAATCCTTTACCTTATCAATTTCGAAATAACTGTGAAAGAGAACAAACAATAGTGAAGTAATGCTTCAGTGCTTAGCCCCGCCCCCCCCTCCCTGAGTCATGGGGGGGCTCCCTGTCACCCTGTCCTGCTCCTCCACGTTCCTGGCCGCCGCTTGCCCGCTTACCGTGCCCACCAGTGGGTAGATGAAGCCAGCACCAATGCTTGCCCGGACGTCCCGGATGGGCAGGACAAACCCGGTGGGGACTCCCTTCCGCTCTGGCATGTGGGACAGGGACAGGTGGGTTTTGGCCATGCAGATCGGCAGATTACTGAAGCCCTGAGGAAAGGGGGAGGGACAGGCAACAAATTATACATCACTACACATCACGTCCCCCAGCTGAGCAAGACCATTCCAGACAAGAGAGAGTCCATCAGAGCCAGCCACCACTGTCTATGATTGGACAGCCCCACATCTGGCTAATAGGGCGAGTTAACGACTGGGCTGAGAACCACTGGCTTAGTTGATTCATTAGGGGTGTTATAGGAAATGTGCCGTGGTCAGTGTGCAAACCAGAGCCTTCCCTAAGGCCCGCAGTGAGACCGGCAGGGCGACTGCACCGACCTGCTGGTTGTAATAGTCTATCTTGGCCCGTGATTCAGAGGACAGCTCGATGTCATCCGCGCCGTACACCTTCTGGGCTATCGTCCGGATCTTCTCCACAATGGGCATCTGCGAGAAGGTCACACGATAAGTATTCTTTACCGATGCAGCCAAACACTAAGAACTGTGCTTTGATGTGAGCGGAACGGACAAAGTTACTCCATTTTTCCAATGGTTAATTTATCTCTCTTGGAAGAAGCAGTCTTTAAGAGCTGTGATGTCTGCGTTTGCCTTTCTGGGAAGCCTGTTTGACGCAGGAATGTGTTGGAGGGCTCTGAGTACACTGGGTCCCCATGACAGGAGAGACACCCTACAAGCAACAGGCCAGGAGAGGGTCAGGCTTCTGAGGATAGACCTTTAATGTGATAACGCAGCCCAAACACCAGGGCTCTGTCCGCGGCCTGAGCCGACACTAATGAGATCACTTAATTGAAGCCGCCAAACTGAAACCAGCTGATGTTTGTTTTGTACCCGAGATTGGAAGACTTGTGACAATCTCATACGGAGATGAATCGAAGGGGTTTTTCCACCCATCCTTTCTCCCTGCAGGTCGTTAATCTGGAGGCCTCTTCTGGGGGTATATACAGCTCCGATGGCTAGCTGGCCACCAAACTTCCCAGAAACAGCTAGTTACTCTCATGGCTAGTGGCTGCCACCTTGGGGGTGTGTCCTCTGTGGGGGGGGGGGTACGGTGTCCCCACAGGGTCACGCACGGAGGCTGGGCCGGACGAAGACATGTCCTGGTGGGGGGAGGGGGGGTCACCAGGGCAGTGGGGTCACCCAGCCAGATCTGGAGCCACAGCATCCCGGCAGAGCCGCCGTGCCCGAAGCTGGACCAGCGGTCCTCTCTCAGTGTGCCCGAGTAAATTAACCGCACTGTGTGGTGCCCCAAAAAATGAGGAGTCTGTTTACACAGCTCGCGTAACAGCCCGCTGTCTGCTTCCCTCATCACTTCCAGCTGTATAGTTTCTGTGCCTGAAACAGCCGTCCAGGGCACCAGAGTACAGCTGTCAGCAGGTGCTCGTGACTGTCAGTAGTGATTCATGTCACGGCGAACCCACAGTGGTGGTCTCGCCCGTCCCCATCAGACCCTGCACGCAGTACCTGTGCGCCCACGCACACACTCTCACACACAGAACAGGGACCGCTCACCGCGTGTGGGTTTTTAAAACAGGTCCGGGGTCATTATGCCTAAATCACAAGTGTGTAAATCACGCTTACGTGGGAATACCACAGTTCCGCTCACTACCACCCGTCTTGCCTCCCAGGTCCAATTCAGAGCCTACCAAGTGTCGGCTCGGATCAGTACCAATCATAGAGTCCCGCATGGATTAGACTGAGACCTCATCTCTTCATTAAGACATTAAAAAATGCTATAAATAAGGATTCTTTTAAGGCGAATCCCTTCAATTAGTTACAGTTAGCAATAATTAGGGGATTTTAAGTCCATAATGAATTCCATTTGCATTAAAAGTTGTCTTGGATCTATCAGGAAATAAAAGAGATAAAATCTATTGGATCAGGCAGCCCTGGGGTAAAACCGGACCAAACCGGTGCCGAAGGCGAGAGTGGCACCAGAGTCTTCTTCACGTCTCCCTCAGAAACGGGGGTCGCATGCTGCAGGCCCCTGCTAATGCGGGCCCCAGCGAAACGGGCTGTCGGCCCCTCGGCGCTAGATGCCACAAGGCGTATTTATAGAACGCGGGGAGCGGAGCAGGAAGAGATGGAATGTGGCGCAGTGGGGTGTCATGTGACGCAGTGCACAGCGCGTACAGCGCGCACAGCGCGTACGCCAGAGTCAGGCACGAGCGACCCCACCCAGCAGCCGTCATTAAGGTGAACCTTGGATAACATCATCCAGCACAGGGGCTGGCAGTGTGTGGGCCAGTGGGTCAGGCATCCGTGACCGGAAGGTCGCTGGGTCCAATCCCATCCTCAGTAGTGATGTCACATCATCTCCACCGTGTCCTTCAACGAGGCCCTCAAACCCCATGAAAAATACTCTAAGGGCACGGGATGAATGGCCAGGTCCTGCTTTCTGACCCCAAGCTTCACTCTCACCTGAACACGCCCCGCATGCGTGTGTGTCTCAAAGGAGAGCATGATGGGTAATGTGAGGCCTAAGCTAATGCATCATTCCTCAGGCTCTGAGCCACTAGCTCCCCCCGCCCCCCGGAGGTGTCACCCAGGTGGCGTCTCACCTGCAGCTCGTACAGAAAGCGGAATCGGCTCTCCTGGCTGGCCGCCTCTCTGACGGCACATGCCAGCTCCACCGAGCCGCGCCCCCCCCGCTCCCAGTGGTGGCAGGCCACGGCGTCCGAGGCCCCGCAGTCTCGGGCGATGCGGCAGACCAGGTCAATCTCTGCCTGTGTGTCGGTCCTACGGGGGGGGAGGACAGTACACATGCGATGTGATCCGAGCCCCCAGCACCAAAACGGGTGGCCGGGCGGGCGAGCAAATTCTCTGCTCCAAATGAGGCTTGAAGTTCGAGGCCTGACTTAAAAGGGAAGGGGGGAGGGGGCTGTACCTTTGCTCTAACCAGAGGGCTCCGGGGATACTCTGTGTTGCCAAAAAGCCCCCCACCGAGGGCAGGGAAAGGGTGCAGTCGGAGGGAGCGAGCACGTTTGCTGAGCAGACGGTCTCACCTGAAGACGTTTAAGGCAACCACCACAGGCACCCCGAAGAGGCCGGCGATCTGGATCTGCTTCCTCAGATTACTGCAGCCATCCTCCACCAGCTCAAGGTTCTGGGGGGAGTGGACCTGGGTTACGCACGGGTTTCCACATCCCACATTTACACATTCATTTGTTTAGCAGATCTTCTACACCAAGGGAATATAACTGAGAAAGCAGACCGTCCTAGGGGCCTCGCTAAAGGGCCCAAAGCACTCTCGTCGGCCCTGGGATCTGAACCGACGCCCTTCTGATCATAGGCCCGGTCCCAACCCACAGCGCACATGAAGGTTGTAAGCTTGGGCAGAGGCTCTTGCGCTCTGTGCGGAGGGTCACACGGGAGACTGCCCCCCCCCCCGCCCCAGCACGGCCATGAGGCAGCTATGTGTGGGTCGAGGGGGGTGCTCGTCCTGTTTGGGCGGCTCACTGCCATGTGACGGGCAGGGGGCTGTAAGGGGTCCAGCTACGCCGTCACATGAGCCACCAAGGTCACAGCTCTCTTTTTGGGCGGGTGTGCGGGGCGGACGCGCCAGAACGGCGTCCCAAAATGACACCCGTGTGGACAGCTACAGAGTAACAGCCTGACACCACGGGCTGCTTTGTGATGGTGGGGGCGGGGGGAATTACTCATACTGGATGGATTATTACAGTGTCTGCCTGCTCACACACACACACACATGTTTGTATCTATGTCTTTGTGGGAAGCATCCATTCAATTCTCGGGGAAAAACCCTCATTCCAATCACGACACCCTTAACCCTTACCCAACCTAACCTTAACCGTAAGTAACCAAACAAAATACAAGGCTTCTGACATTTTACTTTTTTGATTGCATTTACAGATTTTTATAAAACTAAGGTTTTATAAACCTACGGACACAGTTTATCTATCTAACCAGTTTGCAGTGACACTGAGCAGGGGTGACACTCCCAGCCTCGTCTGCCCTTATGGGTTTAAACCCTGCCACACCAGACATGCCCATGCCAGCCACACCCACGCCAGCCCCTCCCACACTCAACCACACCTACACCAACGCCTCCCACACCAGCCACGCCCATGCCAGCCCCTCCCACACTCAACCACACCAACACCAACGCCTCCCACACCAGCCACGCCTATGCCAGCCACACCCACGCCAGCCCCTCCCACACTCAGCCACACCTACACCAGCCACGCCCATGCCAGCCCCTCCCACACCAGCTACACCCATGCCAGCCCCTCCCACACCACACCAGCCCCTCCCATTCCAGCCACGCCCATGCCAGCCCCTCCCACACCCAGTACAGCAGCCACCCGGCCTCCATCCCACCATTCCAGGGCAGTGAACCTATCCTGCCCGCGAGACACAGGAACCGGGCCAAGTGTCTTTCAGAACTGTCTGGTTTCTATTATGACGCTCACAATTAACTGATTTAATTATTTGCTCAGCTGAAGCTATTTTACAGCCCTGATTTAAACCAGAGGTGGGGTTTAAGGTAGAGCCCCCATTAGGAGTTCCGTGCCTCAAATGGGGGGAGGGCTGCATTTGCGTAATTATTTGATTAACTGGGCAAACATTGCTAAGTGTGAGGACTGTGGTATGGGAGCCAGAAGACATCTGGAGGCTTGCAAGCATAGTATGTTTGGCCGTCCACCCAAAATCACCCCCCATAAACCCACAGTGAGGTTTCAGCCAGGGTACAACAGCGCCCCCTAATGTAGGCAGCCTGAAAGCAGTACACCCTCTTCCCGCGACATCAAACACTTGAGAATGCCGCATATGTCTCCTTTTCTCCTCCTGCTAGAAAGCAGCGGCCCTTTTCGCCTGCTGTGATGTATGCGGCCGGCCTTCAGGAATGCTGCTTCTCTGGCCAGGATCTCCAGCAGCCGGGTTGTTTCATTAAAAAACAGAGTCCTGCAATTAATCTGCCGCGGCTCCGACCGTGACCTTCGTCTGCACTGAAGCGGAACAGCTGAACGCGGCTTACAGGAGCGAAGGCGGCGCGCTGGTCCGGGTGTACGGCACAGACCCAAAGCGACCCATCTCGCCGGGCCGGCAGCTCTCGGGACGCCTGGCTTCCACGGGGACGGCGTTCCTAAGGCGCTATCACGCAAACTCAAGTCCCAAGAAGCTTTTTGCCACGGAAACGGCTCCCTCCCCCAGCCACAGCCTCCGGATACCACGTGCCGAGCTCAAATCCAGCGCAATTATAGCAGACTTATAGACAAAAAGCATGCACCATTGCATTAGCGAAGAACTGGCTAAAACCACCCCCCCCCCCCCCCCCACAAGATCCCTAACACATCCCAGTGCCACCTGGGCTCCGGCGACGAGGCCGTGCAGAGGATGCCACCTTACCTCCTCGATGTATTCGCGGGGCAGAGGGGCTCCAGCAGACACCTGGGAGACAGACACAGACATGCTCAGCCTGGCCCAATCCAACAGGGATAATTACGCGTTTATAGAGATCTACATTTTCACTTATATAAAGAAATTACATTTTATCTTTCTGCCAAAAGCAAAAAAAGTTGAAAACCAGATGAACATCGAAGCCTCCTGCCGACCAGATTGCAGCTTTTCATCCGCATGTACTCCTAATCTGCTTTTTTTTTTTACTTTATCTGAGCTGTTGGTTAATCACTGAAGTAATTCACAAATTAAAATCAGCTCAAATGTAACTGAGGGCACAGCATCAGTTTCAGCTGCGTTGTGCCAGTTAGGTGAAAGAATACCTCTGATGGTAAATGACCCAAAAGGCCGCAGTGCAGACAGATGGGCTCAGCATCACCGCCCTGGGGGGCACACCACACTCCCCCCTATATGCCGACCCCATTTAATCCTGACAGGCGAGCCAGTCATCATGGCCAGCCAGCTTTCACGACTTGTGGGATTCTGTTAATTAGAGGCTCCTAACCACCCGACGCCTGTGGGCCGCTTTACTCCGTACCAAAATAATAATAATAAAAAAGAAAGTTTCCAATTTTTTTTTCAGAAGCGGATACAATGTGATTGTGAGGGGTGATAAAACATTCAAAAGTATATATGGTTTACTTTTGGAAATTAACCAAGCCCTCGGCAAAACCCTCAGAATTCGGTGGATTACTTGCGACAGACGGGTACCAGTCCGCAGACAGGGGGACGTAAACCTCTACTGTAAACGCACCAAGCCGTGTGAGACTCTCTGCCTCCCATCGGCCAACAGTAGGTAATCGTGGCAAGGGTCAACTAATTTTAAATAATGACCACAGTAATATTTATTTAAGTGGGAAATGCCTTCATGCAATTGAAAATAGACTTTCCCTTAAGGCAAATTTAGTTTCACATAAATATCATCTTGCAGAGTGGGCATAATGGATGTGTTCAGTTTAAACTGGTAAAACCATGTAATTAATCCAGGTCACACTTCAGGTAGGGGTCACGACACAGGGGACAGCCAGCCCTGGAGATGAGAAGCATGCTAACGACATGCTACTGCACATATGATCAACTTTAGTGGACTGCCAACCTCTGTTTGGCCACAAGGGGCAGCATACTCACAGCTGGACCGCCTCCGTGCATCTTCAGTGCCCGGATGGTGGCCACCAGGACCACCGCGTCGGGCCGGAGGCCGGATGCTCGACATTTGATGTTGAAAAATTTCTCCATCCCGATATCTGCGCCGAAACCAGCCTCAGTCACTTGGGAGACAGCAAAAAAAAGACATGAGCCAGGTTTACACAGACGGCCTCCGGTCCGGGGGGTGGGGGTGGGGTTCTTGCATTATTTGTGCACCCAGCAGAGATCTTAATCTAAGGACACTTGTGCTGGATATGCACTGAAGTATTCCATTACAGTACCCCCTCTCGCTCGTTTTCACTTCTGCTCGTTAGTCAAAAAGGGGCTCCCTTAATGGGTACGCCACCTACAGTCTTAACTGAGAAATACAAACAGGACACAAACCAAAGACGTTCACGTGCTTTTCATTTAAGACTCAATCGGGCTGTGACTCACAGGACAAACAAAACTATTATTACAATATATAAAATATTACCCAGAAACTGTCAATTGTTAATGACAAAGCAAGGAGTAAATCTTCAGTGTTCAGGAAGCACAAAACACTAAGACCAGCAGCGACCGGAACCTCAGGCCTTTAAACTAGATTGTTCCTACAGTACAGGAAACAGGAAACATTCGGGTCAGACAAAGGTTTTCTGTTAGCAAACAGTTTTAGCATAACTGTCCTTCAACATCCTGGACCCCATCCAGGCAATAATGTTCCTGGAAAAAAATGACAGCAACACAGGCGTCACCAAAAGTCACGCATGGCTACAGCTGGATGCTCAGTAACAATACTGGCTCTGGAGTTTGTCTTCAAGGCCACCTCCCAGCATCCAAACCCAAATTCCATTCACTCAGCCACTATACTGGTACCAGGGTTCCCAGAAGGGAGGGTTTAAAAGGGAATTATGGCCATAATAACAGTGGCTGTTGATGACTTATTGCAATAAAAATGACCAGGACGATCAAACTTTGAGAAAAATCATCGGAAATACAAACTTTGTCTCGTAAACCCTAGATGTGAAATGCATTGATTCAAACGTTCACAGGGTGTACAGAAAACCTTAAAAGAACTCAAATTCAGAATTACACCTATTTTACTTGAAAAAAAAAACAAAAACACAGATAATTCATGTCCCCCATAATGTTGTACCCATAAGCCCTGATAATGTTGTGTCCCATAAGCAGCAAAAGGTCTTTACAGGCTTCTTATGATCATGTCTGCAGTGGGGGTCTTGTGGGTACTTACAGTTAAGGCTGGAGCTGGTAGGGGTTCAGGAGTTATGCTCATAGAAATGAATGGGAGACCCACAAAGAAATGGATACCTAATCTGTGTATGTGCATTTTTTAACACACACAGACACTGTTTATATAGAAATTAACTGTATGCCTGGCCCATAATGGCAGGCAGGCATCAGAGAACAAACAAAATAAGGTTGATTCTATAAGCAAACCTTAAATTTATATCGCATTTGCTGCTCTGCAACTGACTGCATCAAATATCGTTTGCAGTTTGTCATCTGATAAATCTGAGTAGGCGACATGTCTCCTGACCGCGGGCCGCGGCTTGCCAACGAACACGTAAAGGGCATCCTTCTGGTGGAGAGAACGCAGGCGGGAGATTATCTGACCTGGACTATCCCAGGACGCTTCCTCTTAAAATGTGGACTCACTTGTAGCAATGTGACATACTGGGACACCTTTCCCCAAATCGGCAGGACGATTTTCCACAACGGGCGGCACTTTCCGGAGCGGCATCCTGTGTGGGTTTCTTTTTCCGATAGGAAAGGCAAGTTTTCCCAAAACGCGATAGGCAAGGGGGGTCCATGCTGATGGACGTCCAGCGTACTACAGAGTTCAACGCGCATCGACTTCCGACGACCCATCCGTGAGGTTCGGAAAATTGAACGTGGAAACAGCCGGACTGTTGGGTTTTTTGTGACCTTTGAAACATCCGGAAAGCTGGAAAAATGTCTGCTCCGTGAAGTTCCAGATAAGCTGAGGGAACGCGGTGTTACGGCTGGTTCAACAAACGTTCAGTATATAGGGTACGTTGTAGACCTTCTGAAGAGTGACTAAAGCGGCTAGCTTTCACGGTGAGTTTAATCCCAGCTGATTCCCTACCCTAGGCTTAGTTCCGGTTTAAGACACTAACTCATCATACGTGCCATGCCATTCCACACAGCTTATGGAACACAAAAGGGAAATTTATGTCTGCATGAATGTCTGTATTCTTTGGCACACTGCAAGTTCCCTATGAGGGCTACAGTCATAAGTCTTCCGTTGGCTGGAAAAGCAAGTGGTAGATCCTGACTCAGTCCAGCACGAGGGTCCCAAAATTACTGAGTGCATGTCACTACAAGGACCAGAATGCTCTGTCTTCTCATGAGCCCTTGCAGAGAACCTTCCATGCCATAAAGGCCATTCTTTAACCACTGTGCCTCTTGTAGGACTTATGGCAACTTGCTTCGGAGGCCTACAGGAGACACAGTCAGGCCTGCAAAAACCAAGGTTCCAGCTGCTAGCCATTGATACAATTATCCATACAATACAAAAGGCTAATTCCATAAACCTGTTTCCACTAACTTTTTGAAACATTCTCTGTCTGTTCTCCTCTCCTCCCAGTCAGGCATGCATCCAAAGAGACGGATTATATGATAACCAAACACATCCTCAAACTCATCTCAGCCTCCATCTGGAATGCAGCCCCTATATAAGCAAACACACTTTTTGCTGGCATGTAATTCTCTCACATTCGCGGTGGCTTCCTCATGGCCTGAACGCTGGCATGCTACAATTAAACCTGACAGGAAATCATATTTGCGGTTTTAGATGCGATAAACATGTCGGGGATTTGTTTCAGTTTTTTGCTAGAAGTGAATCGAATTACACGTCCATAAAAACCCCAAAAAGATTCACACTAGATGCCACAGAACCAGACTCTGTCCATTTGCTCTGGTTTTGTAATCATAACTTGTTATTGAGCATAAAGAGTACAGAATTCAGGGGGACAACTGGAGGCTTCATTCTGTGTCTCTGTATTTGCTCAGGGCAGGACGGCTGTAAAAACATCTCCAGTGTTTCGCTGAAGACTGGCGTAAACAAGCGAAGCTCCTTTCCTCTTCCTAACGAAACAGGAAGTGGAAGAGAAGACGAGAGAGAGGAGGGTTTTTCTGAGGCAGAGCAGGGAACGAAGAGGGAAATATGTGGCGAGAGGAGAGAAGGAGAGACTGAGACCAAGCCTGGTGGAGGAGAGGTGGATAGTAACAGAGAGAAAGGCTGAAAATGGACTGAGAAAATAGAATAAGAGAAGACAAAGAGAAACGGCTTATTCAAACTTCTAGGACCCTACAAACCAAGCAATGCCCCCACACACACACTCACTCACCAGCTGTGGAAAAGCCACTAGAACCCCCCAGGGAGACAGGGGAATGCTTCGCAGATCGCGCCTGGAACTTGGAGGCAAACCACATTCACAAGGATCGGACTGACAGAGCCCCCTTGGAATGACAAATGCACTCCGGTTATCCGCGCTACCCCTAGGCTGTCCCCAACGGTCCCCTCGGCTGATAGCTGCCAGTCCTGCTGGACGTCCAACAGAACCGAGCGAGCCCTTTGCTGCCCTAACCGGCCCGGGCAGTAGAGGCTGAAGACAGGCCCCGTATGTAAACAAAAGCCCGTACTGTCATTACCCAGCGCTTCGCTAATGCCTTCTATTCCTCAAATGCACACCCTGTAATAGCTGTTTTCACAGAATTTACCAGCTGTCTAAATATCCTGTTTGGTGGTAATTGCTGTTTTACTCTAAAACCAGTGTCTTGCATCTCTTAGCTAAACAAGCAAAGGCTTCTCTTCGGTAGAGAGAAAAAAGAGGGGAAAAAAGAAAGTTTCGGATATGGGTGGCGGGACAATTCCGTCTAAGCAGCTGTAACTCTGGCGATGATGTGGATGGTGTCCCCCTGGCAGGTTTGGGTGGGGGGTGGGGGGGCAGCGAGGTGCCACACGAAAGGCCCACGTTCATTCCCCTGTACAGATCCGGCTGAGGTTCTGTTACTGAGACATCGGCTAAGGCAAAATGTGGAGCAGCGCACTCGGAAATGTGCTTGAGAAACCATCTAAACTGCTTCAAATTATTTCATCAGGGTCCATTACACACACACACACACACACACACACATACATACCATAAACAGAAGTGCCTCCCAAACTGGGCTTTCTTGTAATAACTGGCATCTGGCTTTAGAAAAACGGAAAACAAATAGAAAACACCACCACCCAGTGGTAATGAGAAAAATGTCATATGGGGGCCAGCCAGGTATGGAGTGCTATCTAATCTAGGGTTGGGGGCATGGGGTCAGGGGTCAGCTAGCAGGCCTCAGCCCCCCCCTCACAAGTACCCTTTCCTGGGCTGCGAGGCCCTGGGAACGGAATCTACATTCTCCGCATTCTTCAGGGTACTATATTTGGTGGGGCCCCCACCCACGGCCAGGGGTGTAGCCAGAGAGCCAACCGCCAGCAGGGGGAGGAGCCAGCCTAGAGCTGCCTTCTGGGTCAAGTATAGGCCGTGTGTCGCCCAATAAAGGCAGCGGCTGTTGGTACAGCCCTCAGCCCAGAGTGACGGGTGCCCACAGGTGCCGAAAACCGGTTTAAACGGTCTTCCACTGTGACACTGGGCAGCACGCGTCGTGAATAGACAGACCTTTGGCAGAGCACAGCCCCGGGGGGGGGGGGAGGTACATTTCGGAGGGAAAGGGACAGACGGTGCAGGTCCAACTTACTGCCCCTTGCCCGTTGGTCCGACAGGGACGGGTGTATAACTTCAGAACAGAGCATTTTTAAGAGTTGTTTCACCAAAACCACCCAGTTGAGGACAGTTGAGTGGTACAGTGGCCGGTCCCGGCTTGGGAAACCCGTAGTGATGCGTGCCCCCTGCACAGTTATTGCCGTGTGGCTGCCGCATGCGTCCTGCTCAGCACAGCACCTTTCCCACACAAACTCCCTTCATGGGTGGGGGGTACGCAGTTAGCTTCACACATGCAGCTAACACCCAGCAAGGCTCTCTCGGCTTCTCCAAAGCCCAGCCCCCTCACCGCCCGTGGACCCACCCCTAGATGTCATCCTGACCCTCGCCCACATCCATAACACCAACTGCACTCTGGAAAGTCACGGGCGGGGAGGGGGGCCAGCGTCCCCAAAACAGATGAACACATGAACAGATGAACAGAACTCACCCACGAAACCCCCCTCCCCGACCAGCTTCAGCGCCAGCTTGTCCGCCAGGATGGAGGAGTTGCCGTGGGCGATGTTGGCGAAGGGGCCCGCGTGGACAAATACCGGCGTGCCCTGGGGGAGGAGGGTCACACAGAACACAAAGCTGTCAGAATCCCATCATTCAGACACGGTTTCTGGACAGAAAAACCCTCAATGGGGGGTGCTTATCTGTATATAAGAAAGCCACCAGAACAAGACAGTGGTTTACACAACTCTACACAGCATCCCCCCAAAGCTCCACTGGAGCCCTCCTGTAGGTCCTACAAGCTTCCTAATCTGTGTCTTCACTACCAACTAGCCAGACCTCAGCCAGTTCAGAACAATAAGGCACTTTCTATGGATCTCAAGCTGTTGAGATTAATACTGACTGAGGAAAATCTTCAGTATCATTATGACATAATTAGTTTAATTACTAATAACATTACGTAGCCATATATCATTTTCCATTCCAGGACCCAGGGGAAATTGTTTTATTTACTTAGCAGACGCTTTTATCCCGAGCGGCGTAGATTTTTGGGAAAGCAGGGTCAGAGGGTCCCTGGAGCACGTGGGGGTTAAGGGCCTTGCTCAGGGGCCCAACGGTGACATCACACTGCTGACCACGGGACCTTAACTGCTCCCAGGCGGATTCAGGTTGATGAGTGAAAAGTGAGTCTCTTTTGTGGGACTGAAACCTAACATCCGTTCATCACATTTCACCAAAAAATGAGGGAAAAAAAGGCTGTTTTGCACCTTAGTTTTTGTTCCGCTACAAGATCTGTCAATATTTGTTTTTTGGCGTCCTATTCTTACCCCCACCCCCATCATCTTTGTAGATTTTTTTATGTTGTAGAAACAAGTAAAGGAAAAAAAAATGTCCCTTGCTTGTTTACACCCAGCTTATTTACCCCAGTTTATCACAGCAGGCCAAACTTCCACAGGTACTGGTAGTGCTTGTCGGTCCTCATCTCCCTGACTCCGCCTCTGCCTCCAGGCCTGACCCCGCCTCTCTGCCTGACCCCGCCTCCCAGCCCTCTTGGCAGTGATACCGCAGTTTTGGTGGGCTGTTTCAGGAATCCATTGCCCTGGTCATGCTCCCTGACCACACCCACAATATACATACATATTTATATTTACATTACACATTTTCGGGAGACGCCTTTCTCGGAAAAAGTTAAAAAGAGGGGTCAGACAATACCTGGAGCAATTAGTGGGTTAAGGGCCTTGCTCAGGTGCCCGACAGTGAGCTCACAGGCACAGCCTCCAGACTGCACCCCCAACAAGGGAGAGAACGTGACTAAGCTACATCTGGAATCCAGGTCTGCTGGCACCCCAATAGAGCCACGAACCAACGAAGCCATCAGGCCCATCCCCACCAAAGGAATTTTTCAGGACCCAGGAACTTCTATCGCACTCCCACCGCAGCAACGCTGCCCAACTGTAGATCCTGGACCTTTCTTTTAGTCCCTACTCTGGAGTCTGGAGACCATCCAGCCCATATCATGATATAAACTCCCCCTTCCGAACAAACACGGGATGTAATTCGTCCTGCGTTTTCGCATCTTGCGATCGACCCCCACATCCCCCAATAACTAACAAATTAACAAAACAACTTTTTCATGCTCCATTGTTTTGGGGTAGGGGTGCAGTTTCCTCGCGAAATCCCGTGCGAAGTCTGACCCAGGAGCTCTTTGCGACTCCCGTGTGTATCCAGCACAAACCTCACAGTTCCCGTTGTCTCGGTCGAGGCGGCTCCGGAACTCGGAACCAAGAACCTGGTTCCTGAACTTCGGTGGGTGCGGCCGGCTGAGCCCTCATATATGAAGCTGAACAGCAGGTGTCTCCGCTCAGTTAAGCACAACAGAGAAACTAACAAAAACTGACAATGAAAAAAAACCTCTGGCAAGAGATCCAAATGCCTGACAGATATGTATATCTAGAGAGCCAAAACAGCTGAGTTGTGGTGCGTAGAGGATTTAATCCTGTGTGCTTCGTGAGCTCTCGGCTGACATATCTGGCAATGGACAGCAAGAGAACATAAAAACAGCAGGGACCAGGTCACCAGCTAACACAAGCCAGATGGACGAGCCCTTCTCCTGAAGTTCTGCTGAGGGCTAGCAGTAAAAGTCTGGTTCTTCTCCACCGCGGCTTGATGTCTTAGCGGTTGCTGGCTGCCTTTTGATGGCTCACGATGGACGTCACAGAACGGGTGTACATCCTCAGTACGTGATACATCTGCCCATGGGCCGTGTCTCTCCTGACCACCCCCAGGGAGCCTGTAACCTCCACCCCCCCTCCCCCACCTCCAAGTCGTACCCACCTCTAGTGTCTGCATGAGTGTAGGTTTGATGGCATCTTTCATCAAGACTGCCAGAGCTCCGGTCACCCCCTAAAGAAAGCAGACGATCATTCACAGGTGTTTAAATCTCCAGCAGCTGGTGAGACATCCCCGGCCAGCCAGGCCCTGGTCCTGATGCTGACGTACCAGATCGTCGGCGGTGACGGGCCGTCCCATCCGGCTGCTGCCCACCACCATCCGGCCCAGCCGGAGTTTCAGATCCCGCAAGCCGTCCGTCAGAGCCAGGATAGCCATGATCTCGCTGGCCACGGCGATGTCAAACTGGGCCTGCAGAGGGCGCCAAGGAGCCATCAGGGAGGGGTAAAGTGTGCATCTTGGAGAGGGTGTTAGATTGCTTTGGAGGGGGTGGGGGGTCACCCACCAGACATACCTCGAAAAAATTAAATCATAAATTTCAAGTAGTGAAGTGAATAAGTGCTAAAAAGGAAAAAAAAAAACAAAAATGCCAGATGAGATGTTCGACCTTGAAGGCTGAAGCCTAAGTAATGGAGCAGAAGAATTTGAGGAAGAAAAAAGTGGATATTTAGTGCTTGGGTCACCCTTATTTTATGGTAAGCAACACTTAAAAATCCACTGTGCAGCCACTAAACTCAGGACGGCAGGGAATGACACATGTGACCCCAGAGAGGGTCGACTGCCACATCTCAGCAGGATGCTTCTAGAACATTCCCCAAGTGATGGGTGGGGGTACTCAGGAATGCCTGGTGGGGCCCACACGAAACCTCGAACTTCACAGCACCACGTTGGCTGGCAGTGCTGAAAGGCATGCTGGGACGGCATGTGTGAACGCATGCGGACACTGGGGCGTCCCCTGCTGCCTTCTTCACTGTCCGATAAAAGGGTACAGCCCTGGTGCAGTCTCATTCCCCAAGGTACAAACAACATTAATGTACCACCACTTAATGTACAATTTCTGTACCTTAAAAGGTATGCTGGCTTGCAGCAAGGGTACTTTAGAGAGACCCTTGAGGGTACAGCCCCAGAGACAAGCAATTGTACCCCCAGAGGTACAAATTGGTATTTTTTTCTGTCAGTGTTGGGGGCTACCTATGGATGAATGGATGGATGGATGGATGGGTGGTTGGACAGGTGGATGGAAGGACGGAATGGTGGATGGATGAATCGAAGTATAATACAATGAATTATAGCAATTAATGAAAGAAAGAACAGCACTAATCGAGTGGCGACAGCGCCCCCACCAGCTGGCACTCAGGAACAGCACGTACCTGCCGAGTCATTCCCTTCTCAGTGCCGGCTTGTCCGACGGTGATCTTCCGCAGGAAGCGGTCATTGGTGTCGACGACTGCGAATGAGATGGGAAGCCCTCAGTGAGGGGTAAAGGGCTCTGGCCGGACGGCGACCCGCCTGTGACCCCGCTCGGGTGGATCACGTCATTCGGGGCCGCGGGTGACAGCGAGTAGAATCGATTCGCACCGCGGAGGCAGACAGTGCTAAACAAACGTCGGGCCGACGTCATAAATCCTGCGGCAACGGGCCGGCCGGGGAGAAACACGGGGCGATAGGAATCTAAGACAAACACTCGACGGAGGTCTTCATTTTTCAGCTCCGCCCAAGACTTATATACATTTTCTAGGAAATCGGGGGGGGGGGGGGTTTAAACTGTCCGTGACACCAAGACCCCAACGCATCATCAACTTCTACATCTCAGCCACACAGGGAACCGTGCACTGCCAGAGGGGAGAGGCAGAGGTGCCCTACCTCTCTGCCAGGTGACCTTGGCGGGATCGAGGTCCAACCTCACAAACGAGCGGATCTCCTCCGGTGTGAGCGTGCCCGGCTCGCTCTTGTCAATGCCAAGCCGCTGTGGAGGTGAGAGAGGGGTCAGTGACACAAGGTACGTCCACCTACCTGAGCCGCTGGTCCACTTTAAATTGGGACAAGCCATAAAATAAAAAGCTGCAGGATTAGGGGCCGTTCACATATCACGTCTTTTGCGCGCTCAAGTCCATTATTTCAAATGTAGACGCGCGGCAGCGGCGCTCATAACGGAGGCGACGCGGTCGCGACGCGCACGCGGTGCGACGCGCTCGGTTTTTTCGCGCCTAGCGTTTTCCTCGCGTTTTTAGGCGCGATATGTGAACGGCCCCTTAGAAAACATATTCGGGCCGCTTTCCGATCACATGTTTCAGCTGCACAGCAGAAGCCCTCATTCAAAGTTTATTCCATAAAAATACACATTATGGACTGTACTAACATGTGACCCCACATCCTACAGGTACCTTAACAAGCACACTGTCTGCTACTTAGTGCTGCCAGCTTAGCGCAGGGCAGGACCACCTCGTGGGAGATTTGCAAATCCGCCCAGAGTTTTAGGATGACCATACATGGCCTTTCACCCGCATGTCTGCGTATTTCTTTTGAGGGTGAAGTTTGTGAATCCCCACAAGACACATTTTACAGCATGGCATCTATTCATCTGCCCTTGTTCCCCGTTGTCACTGGGCTCTCTGTTGCGGTGATGGGGGGGAGGGCCGCGAGTCCCCACAGATACGGCTATGGGGAGAATGTGCACGTGTGCGTCTGCTCGCGATCCGGCCATGACTCGCAGACACGCAGGCGGCCCGAGGTCCACGACCCCATCAAGTACATTTGGGATGAGTTGGAAAATAAACTGGACAGATCTACTGTACATTTAACGGAAAGCCTTTGGCTTGAGTTGCAGAAGGCATGGGATACCATTAGTGTTGAAGTTCTCAGGAAATATATTGACACTATGCCAGAGAGATGTGCTGCTGTAATTGCTGCAAAAGGTGGACATATCAAATATTTAAGTTAAAAGTGGATAAAAACAGTAGGTCTCACTTCTGGTATTTGTTGTGCTAAGTGCAACCATCTGCATATTTCATGAACATCATTAAATGGAGGCAAAAAAGTCAATATGTTCAGCTCTGTCAGGTGTTCTAATAATTTTGGCCACCACTGTACATAAAAATGTTATAGCGTGGTTTTCATGATTACCCACCCTGCAAGAACAAGACCTTTTATTGAAATTGCCAATATGGGGAAGCCAGCCTCTGGTGCCTGGCACTTCCCCACTTCCGTAATGCAGAAACAGACAGCCGCCCCCCCCCCACCGCACAGCTTCCACCAAGTCTGAGCCCTAACCCCCCCCCACCCCATCACCCAGCGCATCCTCCCCGGCTGTCCTCATCCTCGCAGACTCGGCCCCCTTGTGCCCCCCTCCTGGCAGCCGCTCGCTCCCACAACGCCCCTTGCGCAGCTTCTAAGTACATAAGCGTCTGACATCCCAAACTCCTCAAGTTCTACAGTCAGACCCAAGACAAACAAAATATCCCTTTGTTTATGGTTTGAATGAACCACAGCCTACTTTTCTATGGTTTTTATTGTCCACAATGAGACGTGTTGACCTTCGCAATTCTGGCTGTTTACAGTTGTGATTGTGAGTTCTCCGCTCTTTCCTTTAACTTATGGGTAAACTAATTTAGAAAGGCATTCAAGTAATGTTTTGATTTCCAGCTCTGTTCTGCCCTCTAGTGGAGGTATTAATAAATGCAGTCATAAACTTCTTTGGCCATAGGACAGGAACGGTCCACACATACCCGTAATCTGGCTATCTGTATGGGCGAGAACTTCCTCAGTCCATTAACAGAGGGCACCAGTCTGCTGAACAGCGCCTGATGAGGATGCCGAAGAGGAAAAACAGGAAGATTAAATCACAGACTTCTCATAAGGGCCTGACAGTTAACTCTCTGTTGGTCTCAATGAAATTTCTCAGAGAGATGCATGGTCAAAATCATGATTTTGTTAAGAGGAATAGCCTGTGTGAGTAAAAATCCCCTCTATCACCCCAAGCAAGGAGGGATGGCTGAAGGATTTCCACAGCCTTAGAAAGGCATCTGTTTTTAAAAACACAGCATAATTTAAAGCTTTGTGTTAGAGTGGACCTGCATTAGAAGAACACACGGCTGGTAAAAAGAGCCACAGAGAACATTTAAGGGGCGGAGCACAGCACTCACATTCCACGCCCTACCGGACACCATACCTTGTCTGATTGGGTGGCTTCGTGTAGAATGCGCGTGTCGACAGCTGCAGCGACCAGGTTGTTAGCAGCAGTGATGGCGTGGATGTCTCCCGTCAGGTGGAGGTTGAACTGTGGGGGAGGGGTAGCACTCAGGCAGGAGGATAATGGTGTAAAGGTGCTGGTTACCCTAATAGTAACATGTGGCTTGTCAATTAGCATCCTCAATACAGGTATACTAGGAATGTGGTGACTGATGCGGCGTTTATCCCGGGAAACATGCAGTGATGGGGGAAATGAGACTTCTAATGCGACAGCCAATAGGAACTGATGATGTCATAGGAAGTAGGATGAACCAGCCAGTGATTGGCAGAGCTAGGTAACCCCGCCCACTCTCAGCTTTGAAGCCTGATGCCTCAGATCTGCTGGTGATATCGCAGAGCTGCCAGTGCTGTTAGACTCCACATACCTCCTCCATGGGAATGACCTGGGCGTATCCTCCTCCTGCAGCACCGCCTACAGGGACAGGAAGCAGGAAATCACGGTTACCTTGGAGGTGTGTGTGGAGGCAGGCGTACCCTAAAACTCAAGGCCACTCCCGGGAGCCCGCACTGCTACCTTTCACTCCGAAGGTGGGCCCCTGCGATGGTTGCCGGAGGCAGGCGAAGGAGTTGACCTTCAGGTGGGCCGTGAGGGCCTGCACCAGGCCGATGGTCACAGTGCTCTTGCCCTCGCCGAGCGGAGTTGGGGTGATGCTGCAACACACACACACACACACTCAGGTCTTCCCCAAATGCTGGGCTTTAGCACAGACTGAGCCACAAACACAGCAACACAAAATGAAAAGATGGCTTTACACCAACCCAATCCGGAGGGTATGCTGGACTAACAAGCATATCAGAGACCATGGCTCCTATCGCCTCAAAAGAAGTGCAGTAAACTGCTCAGAAAACCAGCAACAATAAGCTAAAATGCCCTTATTGTCTGTGAACAGGTGGCCAGTACAATGAAGTTCATTATTCCTCTATGCAGTCATGGGAGCATAAAAATAAAGAGGCGTGAGCAAAGCTTGGGGTCCAAGAGTCGGTCATTTATCTGGTGCCCTTAATGCAGCTGGGGGTGAGGGCTGCAGTCCAAGGGCCAGCAGCGACGTGACACCTCTGCCTACCACATGATATGTACCTGTGACCTTCTCAGCACAGGCATGGGCACATTCTCAGCACAGGCATGGGCACCTGCCCCGCACTGGCATGGGCACCTTACACATACAGCATCGAAACGCCTACATCGTCCTAATGATATTTACAAGAGAAATATTGCACAGGGTAAAACTCTCCATACAGCAGGGTTTGGTGAGAGGCCCGTGACTGTTAGTCTTCCACAACTGCAGAGCTGTACGGTGCCCCGCCTCCTGGGAGTCACATGGCTGAAGGGGTGAGCGCTCTCATGACCCTAAATTACCACATCAGTCATGTGACTTAAAATCACATGTGACCATGGGCTGGTGAGGTGAAAGCATGGAGCTTCAAAACTAGCTGTGACACTACCAAGGTGAACTGGGGCCATAGTGTACTGATAATGGGCATCTCTGTACACAAATTAGCGCTAACAAAATTGGAGGTAAACATGTGGGAGCTCCAGGGCTAGCAGCAATGGTCAGCTGGCTGACGAGAGATTTTTAAGTCGAGACAAGTCTGCGAACTCATTTACATGTAAGAGTTTCACTACCTTGTAAACAGTCTGTAGGACTTTGCAAACTACCCCAACTCTTTTAATGTGGCTAATTCCGGATCATAACGGAATAAAACAGACTTGTCCTAAGATTTCCTGCGTGAGAGTCTGAAAGTGTGAGTGTCACGCCAGATGCGTGAGATCTGGCAACCCTGGAGCTAGCAGTTAGCCACTACAGAGCCACCCATGCAAAAACTGCAAGAGAGCTAGCAACATGCAGGTTAGCCATTCAGAAGCTAGCTGTTCAGGAGTTAGCCATTTAGCAATAGGCTAGCAAGAACCAACTGAAAGCACAAGGGAGCTGGCTACATGTGGACTGACCCTTTGGAGGGCAACCACATGGCCAGCTAATGTGGCTAACATGTTAGAGCTAACGTTAACTACATGAGAACTACATATCGTACATTAATGTCCATTTGTCTACATGATGAGAGCCCACAGATCCCGGAAAATATGACCCAACATCCCATGGGTGGTGGGATGCGGGGAGGAGTGTGGGGGTGGAGACACAGCACTCTGGGGGGAGGAGTCTTACCATGTTCCCACAGAGATAAAAAAGAAAAATCTGCACACACACACACAGTATCAGAAAGTTGTCCCAACCATATAGGATAAGGCTGGTGCGTGGTTTTGGTGGGGGGGGTGTGATACTACTCACATTCCCAGCCCCACCCACGCTCCCCTCACCACCACCGCCCCCATGGAGCCCCAGCCACTATGCCGTGCAGTTGGCCTGGCTGCGGTGAGGGAAAGCAGGCCTCTGTGACCCGTGAACAAGCAGAGGTTTGTGTGTTTATGCACCTTAACCCGCATTAAAGCGCTTCTCAGGAAACATTGCCCTAAATGAGAGAAACAGAGAGGCGACCCTCACCCGGCCACCAGGACGTATCTCCCGTCCTGCTGTCCCTTCAGCCTCTGCAGCAGGGACAGCCCCACCTTGGCCTTGGCTCGGCCGTAGGGCTCGATCTCCTCCGGCAGCAGGCCGATCTCCTTGGCCAGCAGCTCGATGGCCTTTGGCGTCTGGCCCCGGGAGATCTTGATGTCGCTGTGAATTCACACGGGGGGTTCACACATACTGCGAAGAGAGACCCCTGCTGGACTGGAGGTACACCTACATCTGAATGCATCCTTACACGAAGCCGACTAAAGTGTTCACCTCTAACCGAAGTTTAGCTGGTTGTTTTTGTAATTTTCTTGGTTAGAGTTTCTGTGAGACCAAGAAGCAGAGGGTGGCGAGCACAGCAGAGGGCACAGCAAGGGGTGGGTGCAGCCTACCTGGGCACAGGGCACAGTGGCTGCAGCTTTAGGCTTCTCAGTCTCCATGGCTGGTACTGCCGTCTTTCCATCCACCTGCGGCTGCTCTCTACCACGTTCTGCACAGATTGGGTGGGGGGGGTGAATGCTAAGACACATTTCATTCATCACAGCGTCTTACAGATCTACGCAGCGAACTCCCCCAATCCAAACCGCCACATTCAGACATTCAACTGGCTATTTTTCAAGATATGTCATACAAATTATAGGGGCCATAAACACGCAGCACATTTTATGTACGTTGTCTTGTATTATATAGCACTTTATAGCTTCTGTTTTATATGCTCGCAGTAGGAATGCCAATGTGCCATAAAATGTGCTATTAAGATTTCTGAGAGCAGTATGTCTTCCTTGGGGTTGAAGTCGCTGAGATCAGAGTAAGTCACGTGGTCACCGGCGGGGCAGGGGCTCTGTTAGTACGTCCAAGACCACAAAGATCCTTTCAACACCCACATGCTGAAAATTTACAGCTGCAAAAACAGAATCTATGCTGGCCTAAAGCTTCAGCATCTGTTAAGAAACAAAGTGCATTATGGTCTATATTCTACCTGCATCCTGAGAGCTGCAGCCAGAGATTCCACACCTAGCAGGCGAACGGGGGCGTCCTGGAGCTCTGTGAGCATATGGAGACACTAGGAGTCAGTGATCGGTCAATCCAGAGCCCGGGTTCTCCCATCAGCTCATGCGATCAAACCAATAACTCTCAGGCTGAACATCCGAGCCAGGAGAAACGAGGTTTGGAGCCGCCATGGGGGCAACTACCGTAGGCCGTAAGCCTGACGAGCTTCCCACTGCACATTTGATTGGTTCCCATGAGGTTCATATGACACTGTGGGTTACCTGAGAAATCGGCATGACGACAGTTGATAACAAAAGTCCCCGGTCGCAACCAGCTGGGCAAAATCTCTGTAGGTCCTGTACTGGTCAGCACAACGACATCCGCCTGTGAAACCTGCTGGATGGCACCTGGTTTAGTTATCTAACTGATTCTGAATAAGAAGCCCTAACTGGATCATTGATATTTCCCATATTGCTCCGATTCTAGAACTACAGCTGTTCTGTGATTGTAATTCTTTACTGCCACCTTGTGGTTAACATAAAAATTGCATCAAAGCCATGCTACAACGAGAAGAGATCGGCATGACTTAACTTCGATGTAAATATAAATAGCAGAAGCTGTGACAGGTCGATAAAATAACCTGTTTCTGCAGGTCATCAGCGTTCCACACACTACTGAGAGCCAGCATCCCCCGCTGCTGAATCAGGCACTGCAGGGCCACTTCAAGGGGTCCATTCTCACCAACAATCACCACACTCTTCCCTGGCACACAGAGCCCTGTTAGAGGGTGATAAGAAACCAAAGTTGTGGCTTTCACTGCAGATAGCTGAAGCCGGGTCACATGTTACTCTTATCATTCGTTTGTGGTGGTATGCAGCCGGATTGGCTGCGAGGACTAAAACATTGAGCGGTGAAAAAGATGTTTAGCAGATGGCAGGCACCACATGGTCACTTTCTGGAAGCCCCTCATCACGCAAACACACCAAGTGGTTCCAGGAGCTCTATCACGGCACTGGCAGTTGGAGGCACAAAGCTGTCTTGGAGATCCCCCCGCACAAGTCTTCCCAAGTTGGGGTCCGTCACCCTGGAAAGCGAGGAGGCAGATTAACCTTCATTATCAACCATCAGAGCTCAGACATTTAAATAAAGGCCGAAATCGATGCTGTCCCACACTGAAGGCCTATAGCAAGAGGCCCTGTCCAGATCTACCTACAGCGGTAACAGCCACAGCTCTGGATGGGACAGCCCAATTAGCATCCAGAATTAGGCCCCACTCAGGCATACACACCCTTCCACGTCCTTGTTGGGGGTGATGGCGTTGAGCACGTGACTGGTGAGGGAGGCACGGGGCAGGCGCAGGAGCACGCCGTGCACTTTGGGGTCCTCGTTCAGCCTCTGGACCTCCTCCATGATCTGCATGTTTGCATGACCCGGCAATGTAGAAGGGCTGCGTCAGGATCCACACACAGACTCTGGGCTTAATTAATCTACTATAATTAAACTAGGACAAAGAAGCCTTTCCTTTTCTTACAGATGAATGCTTCTCACGATAAATTCATTTCTCAGAACAATCTCACCTAGTACGGAGCGGAATCCATGCCACCTTGAAATGCAAACACGACTTCAGCATTCACGGAAAACCAATCGATGCCACATATTGTTTTACAGTGCGCAGCACGCAGACAATGTGACAATGTGACAATCCCATCACGTGGGACGATGTGAGATTAGAATCGCTCGCTCACAGCGTCACTTTCTACTTTCTTCCGTGCCTGTCACCTCATCGATTAGATCTTAAGCGATCGTCTCTGCCCGTTTTCCGTGGCCACGCCCCCCACTTGGTGGAGAGCCGTGATTGGACAGTGATTACTTTTTCGATTTCAGCATGTACTTTTCGAAAATGAAAATGAGCCGATGCAGCAGAGCAAAGGTGGTCATTGCATTTCAATTCAATTCAATTCAATTCAATTTAGTTTTATATAGTGCCCTTCACAACAGAGTTGTCCCAGGGCGCTTTACATGGGTGTGTTTGAATACATTGCTATATGCAAGACAAAACAGAGTGGAACAGAGAAAATGAAATACATAGAATGAATGAAAAAAGGACAGAAGAGAAGAAAAAGAAAAGAAAGAAAAAGCCAACTGACAATGGAGGAGAGAGCAGGGAGAAAAAAAACCTCTGGGGGTCCAAGGTCAACTGGCTGCTCAACCCCCCTGGGCATGCTAACATTACAGAAAAGGAACGAGTGAGCTTGCTTGCTCAGAGTGCATTTCAGTGTGATGTGGCACGATTCCTTCTTTAATTGTGTATAATGCAAAGCCTTCTAATTGTTTTCCTGCGTGGTAGTTAAATAAGATGCCAAGCAATGGAATGATGGTTTTGCTTTTCATTATGTCACGCTCTCTTCGCGACCTGTTGTGCATTGCAATTCCACATGGCACGCTTTTACGTGGCGTCGATTGTTTTTCAGTGTATGCCGAAGTCGGGTTATGAATACTGAATACTGCCAGCCCTCTTTACCTCATCTTCCATGCAGTCCGCCGGCAAGCAAATCTGGATGACGTTTAACCCAACCTGCGGAAACAGACAGAAATAAACCATTAACCACCAAGTTACCAATTACTGGCGTATTAGAGCTAGACAAGCAGACGCAGATGCAACTGACCTTCTCAGCCAGATCCTTGTTGATCGATAGCAAACTGTCATCCTCACCTGCCTGCAGGGTGCAGGGAAGGGGTTAGAGGTCAGGAATGCTTGGGGAGGGTTCTTGAATAATGCAAGAGGAACATTATCTGGGAGTGACTGAACAGGCATTCTGGATTATTCCATAATGCTGAAATTCTTGAGTGTGGTATGGAGCGTGTGGGATAATCGGATTTATCGTTCTCTTTAAGGCAGTCCCAAACTGGGTCCCATAATTAGCAGTTGTGTCACGTGGGGCTGGAGGGGCTACGGTGTGCCTGCCAACCTGTATGATGGCGAGCACAGGCTGGAAGGCCGGCCGGCGCTGCTGAAGCTGGCCGATGGCGTCTCTGGACTTCCTGATGACCTCACTGTGAGGGCGGGGAGGCAATGAGGTAGAATACGAGACTGAAGCAAAACGACTCGCAGACCGAAGCACTCGGCAAAGTGCGGAAGATCAAGCCAAGGCTGATAGGAGCACAGTGTGGCCAACTTCGGTCAACTGGCTGGTGTGAGATTTTCAGTTCAGTTCAAGTCTGCACACACATGCACACGCCTGTACATGTTTGTAACACTTTTATTACCTTGTAAATAGTCTGTAGGGCTTGAATACTGCCCCGAACGACTTTGATGTACCTGTTTTATATTTATACCGGGAAAACAGAGATTTGCTGTAACATTTCGTGCGTTGGGGTCTGAAAGCGCGAGTGTCGCGCCAGATGTTGGCAGCCCTGAGAGCGCTTTCAGGCTCGGCACAGATCGTTTGTCAGCTACAGAGGCACGGCATGAGTAAGACTTGAGCAAGGTTGCGTAAGCGGCCGCAGCGTCACACGTGGTGCCCTGGCGCCGTCCCCATTCATTCGGAGCCGGCAGTGTCTGCCTGTACAGCCATCGATGCTCACACAAAGCAAACTGCCGCGTTATTTCACGGGCCGATTTCAGCCGATTGTCTCCGTATTGCTACTAACAGCGAGGAAGTCAAATTAAGGAACGAAAGTAAAGAGCTCTCGTAAAATTCTGCTGGAACAGGAAATGGCTCGTTCATTGTCCCGTCCGCAAGCAGCATGTGGTGTCAAAACCTAAAACTGGACTTTGGTTTAACTTACCCGATCGCGTCTTCGTACCAGCCGTCGCCGCCTCGCTGCCGGTATCTCTCGGCACTCCTGATCGCTGCCTCCGATGAGCCACCGGCGCCGGTAGAGCCGGCATCCCGGACCGGCGGGGTGCCGATTGCAGGAACGGTCCTCAGCAGCGAGACCCCGGAGCGACACTGTCTGGAGGACGAGCCGGGAAAAGCCCTGCAGGCGCTCCGAAATGCGGCCGAAAATCTCATGCTGGGAGCCCGAAGAAACTTCTCACGGCGCACGGACCGGTGTCTGCTGCCACGTTTGGCTGTGAGCCGCTGAAGAACCGAGTGCGGGGGCGCGCCTAGCGGACACGTGTGCGCGCACGTCCCCAAGAGGCGAACATGTTGCTTCGGTGGCCCCGCATCTGACACTCTTAGTTTCGCGCAGACACGACATTTGCTCGCAGATAACAATCTACTTGTCTTTTTCTCTTTTACCAATTGCCTGTTTATGGAAATTTAAATTGTTTACTCTATTTTGTCCTACGTGGTTAAGGCTTGCCACATAACGTTGTCATGATTCATACTTTAGGGCCAACAGACATGTGACTATTCTGCCAAGCAAGCTTCCAGTAGCAGAGTAGGCTCACTGAGGCTTAGCCACGCATATTTACTGGGCAAATCGCTTTAATATAGAGCTGATTCTGCGTCAGTTTTGTATATTGCATCAGCGTACGATTTCAGAATGATACGCAAAGCGGTAGTGATGAAAAATTTTCATACGCTTTTGAATCAATGGAATACGTTTGGTGTCAGCATTGGCAGGGAGCCAATTAGAACCCAGAACCAACGTTATTGGTGGAGGCATGTCCCTACTGACCATGTCTCAGTCCTCACCCTTGTTAGGATTATGGGTCATTTCTCTTGGATATAGCTGACTTGGCTTTTTCCTCATTGCTAATTTGTTACGTTACAGGTGGCGTCAGGTGTGTCCTAACTGGTTTAATGAAGGAAGACTAAAGATAAGCCAATTAACAATGTGAATTATTAAATAAAATATTAAGGCATAAGAAGGAAGAAAATTAAACGAATGGATGCTTCATTTGCACAAGTATCGGAATGTTGGCTGACTTCACATGTCCCCTCTTTCTGTCAGACATACACACATATACGGCTAAGAGTTGAGCCACTTATCCAGCACTTTGGGGATTTAAGGGCCTGTATCTCGGGCCTGGTTCAGATGGACTATGGGTGTTTTCACATATAGCCCTCTTTAAACAATCTAAACTCAGTCCTGTTTAAGTGGACCAGAAAGTGGGGCAAGATAACGAGAACTCAGTTCTCTTGGTATTTACATCTCCCATCGCCTTCCACAAGCACTCAGCTGACTATCTGATGCGCTTCAGTTTTAATGTGATCTCAGTCCATTTTGCATTCACACTAAGTCCATTTGGACACTGAACTGCTCATGGGAGTCATTTCTTCCTCAATAAAATGTGATGTCCGTGAGAATTACCCATATTTTAATACTTGTTTTATGGTATAACTTAAACCTGTGATGAACAGATTATTAATTTCCAACAAAAATACTACTTGCAAGCACAAGCTTGATTTCAATGCTTTGAAAAGGCTCAATGAGCTGACGATAATATGAAAACAACAAAGGGTATTATATTATAATTAGGGATGTTCGTCTTTTTAATCACCTGTCTTAGGGATTAATGGTAGATATCACATGTACATATAATCGCATGTACCCAACAGGAGGATGGAAGCACTATTTAAGCCTGAAGGCGTGATCAGTCTAAAATCTAAAACCTATTTGGCAGATGGCTTTAAAAACCGAAGCACGGCAACCATTGGAAGTGCACTTTATAATGTGACAGATCTTATGGTAAAAGCCTTCGATAAAATAAAACAAATATTGCAAATTATGATATTTTATCATATGATTATCAGTTAGATAAATGTTTAAAATTAAGTAAATTAAGTGTCATCTGCTTCCCTGAGAGACTTACTACAGTACTTTACTGAGCCCGTGGGGAACTTCTTATTTCCACCAGGCTCAACTTTCTCTCCATGAGAGCCTGCTTGGCCATGAAGGGCCCCCACCTCTGGCAGCTTCCAGGCAGCTGGATGCCAAGGGCCTCGCTCAAAGACCCACAGTCATGCCAAGGTCAGGACGGAAGCAGCAGCCTCCTGAGCAGTGGCAGAGAGGCTTAGCCCACTAAATGGGCATGAACCCGTTATGGACCTGTGACCGCGTGACCTTTCAAAGGAGTGAACCTCTGGGCCTGAACACCGAGCGTGCTATTCCACATGCTGCTCTTACTGTAGTTACATTCCTGTCATGTGCTTGCCTTCACTCTTTTTATAATAAGCCCAGTCTGGCACTAAATTTAAGGACCTTCATTCTGCAAATCAGGCAGATTTTGAGGCACATGACTTAAATAGAACAATTTAATTAGCTTCATGGTCGCTCAGTAAGTAACGCTGTGGTATCACAGTCTCTGTGCTTATTGTCTCGACTTGTGGCCCAGCTCTGGGTGTGGAGTTTGCATGTATCCAACTGTTTCTGTGAGCTTCTTTCTACTGCTCTGGGGTCTTTCCTCCCTAAGCATCTCTAAATTGCCCGTAGTCTCTGTCCCCTGTTATAGACTAATAATCTATTCAGGGCGTTACATATTTCTCTTCCTCGTGCTTCCTGGGACAGACTTATTGTAAGATTGCATTGGGTAAATTGAAGATGGATGACTGTAGCACCAGTAACTACAACACGTAATTAAAAGGCCATGGAAGGCAATTACTGTGTTTTTAGAAAGGTATGCATGCAGTAAGTTAACACAGACTTCCTAACGCCTTTGAAAGTCTGCAAACTGCAAGTCACACATCAGGAAAGTTTGTTTATATAGAATACTATAGAATGCTTTTATTATAATTCTACACTGCACATGCAACAAAAACAGATAATCTCTGAGACAATCATCGATGCATACAGTCCAAAGACTTTTTCCTTTCACATTTTGCATGGGTCTTTTTTTCTGGTCAGTGTGCATAATTGTGAAAAGAGTCAGCACTGGAATGTGATCTGTTCTAATTCAATCACAAATGAATTACAAAATGGCACAGATCTATGATATCATAAAGGCACTCTTTTGCTTTAAAGGAAAACGTCAATTTAATATCTGTCACATGTTTCTCCCAAAGACAGAAAATACAAATTGGTATGCGGTGGGAATTCTTTTTTTTTTAATTCCGGGCAGCACAGGACACAAGTCAGGGACAGACTCTGAATGGGATACCGGTCCATTGCACAGTCACACTCACTCCGTCATGATGGAAATGGAGGGACAACCCAGACGCAGCTTTTGGAGAAATTGCAAGGATTCATTAACAGAGAACAAAACAAACAGAAACAAGAGGTTAGCGAGGGGTCAGAACAGAAGCAGGGAAGTAAAACAAGAGCTGGCTGTAAATGGGGAAGCGAGGAATGACAGCACTGACTACAGTCAGGGTGAGCACAGAAACTACCTTCTACTAAGACTGACCTGGAAACCGATAATGACCGGTTTGGGGGATTGAACACAAGGGGGTAGTGAAAAGAGGGACTGAGGAGGACTCGGCTAGGTACAGGTGCGAATGATTAGACTCTAGAGCAGGGCTGGGGAATCTTATCTGCAAAGGGCAGGTTTGTATGCAGGTTTTCGGGGTAACCGTAAGGTCAGCTGTTCAAACCCAGGTGTGAGAATTCTTCAGCCAATCAGTGCTCTAACTAGTGATCTAATTAGGGAGTTGCAGCGAAAACCCGCACACACAAAACGGCCCTTTCTGGATAAGATTGCCCACCCCTGCTCTAGAGGGAGGGAGTGACCTCTGCTGGCCAAATGGGAACATGGCAGACTGCGATCATGACACGCACTATGGCAAATGTACTGTATGAATGCCAGTCGGCCAACACAGGCAAATCACGCACACTTTAAAGCCCAAAGCAGCTGAGGGTGCAAGGCGACAGTGCTACCCACTGTACCACAACGCCACCTCCTAGTCATGCACCGGGAGAATTACTGAAATAACCCAGATTAAGCACCTTGCCCAGCAATAATTATATAAAGCGAAACATTTTAGCTGATGTAATATAACTTGTTTAATAAACCACGAAAGCATTTGATTACAGTTTATAATGGCATCATGCAAATGAACATGGCTGTCATTTTGGCAGGTTACATCCCTGACTATGACAGCGATGAAGAGCCGGTCCGGTCAAACCGACCGCGCTTCATTCCAGGCTGAGATCACCTGAACGTTCACGAATAACCATGATGTCTGAACTTTCCTGTCTGCCTGACAGGTGCAGTGCACATATAAGCATAGTGCGGCTCACACGCGCGTACATACACCATCCCTACAGGTCCGCCTGCGTCTGTAGCGCCTGCAGCAACAATGCGAGGGTGAGTACGAGAGACTGAGCCTAGTCACTAAGGTTAATTTAATCAGTTATTTAACATTTAACTTTAAGTGAAGGCTGTAAGAGCATTCGAAATACGGCTGAATTGATGACAGTAGGTCGCAATATTGTCATTCACAGTAAACACAGTAAATGCAATAGAAGTAATGCGCATTCTGGCATGTTACCGAAGACTGCTAATATTTAAAGACATCGATGCTGCCTTGAAAGAGGCTAATCTCTGCGTTTTCTCCTCTATATCCTCGCAGACCGCCGGTTGGACAGAAACGCGAAGGTGAGCTTTTAAATCCTTACTGTCGGATGCGACATCAGATGGATCAGATCTGATCACCTTGATACATGTTTGTAAACAACCAGGTGTACCATATAGTATGGTAGTATATTCTGCATACCGATGCATTCATGTCTTTGGTTTGTAAAGCCCTTTTAAAGACATAATACTGGATAATTTATCTTATTTTATAGTCTTATTTCTAAACCTGTTGTAGACTGCAAAGACACAATACTGCTTTTTGAGAAGCGCTCCAAAACATCTTGGTTAACTTGTTCCGTGAGCTGTCCCACTCGCGAATTCTGTATGCGACAACTCGCCAAACTTGAATATTAAGTCACGTCGCAAGGAAGTGTATTTTACTTGACATTTAAAGCGACGTGTTTCTGCTTCGTTCTTTTCCACAACTATTACAGCACCTGACTGGGAAAAAGATCTTAGCCTTCGACATTTTCTGTGTAGATTATTTGACTAAATAAACTGGAATTTAAACAACAGTTTTAGTACAGCAGGACACTTACTTTGGGATAAGGACTATATTCAATTGTTACATATCTAGTTGTTTGCATATGGGGCAGTTGGCACAGCAATTATATGAGAGTGAAAGCAATCAGATACCTTGCTAAGTTCAAGAACAATAGATGAGTCAGTAAATAGACAGCAGTACTGATGTGTAATGTAGTACTATGTGAGTGCTGTTTGAGTATTGCTAAAGTAAACAGTGATTCTTTTTTCCATACAGGCATGAGGGACAGGTTAGCAGAATTACAGGAAGTGTCTGACGGGCAGGATGATTTCACATCTATCTCCATGTCAGAGGTCTTCAGCAATGTAGACCTGGATGATGTGCAGCCCCAGGCAGTCGTGTTTGACAGCGAGAGGCCTATGGATAATGTGTTTGAAGAGGCCCAGAAGATACGGCAGGAAATACATCTGATCCGGATGGACGTCAGCCGGCTGCGGGAGCAGAACTCACGGATGCTGAGCGAGGTGACTCGCATGAGCGTCATTCGGAGGGACTCCAACGCCATCGCTGCCGACATCAAATCCCGGGGCGAGAGCGTGTTGGCGCAGCTCCAGAAGATGGAGGCTCATGGGAAGGAGCTGGAGGCTTCCCAAGGGACCAACTCAGTGGTGGCCCGCATCGCTCGCACCCAGTACATCTGCCTGAGCAATAACTTCCGGGACGCCATGTTCGACTACAACGAGGCGGAGATGTCGCACAAGGAGAGCTGCAAGGCCAACCTCCAACGGCAGCTGGAGATTGCAGGCAAGGAGGTCACCGGCGAGGAGATCGAGGAGATGATCGAGAACGGCAACTGGAACGTTTTTACCGAGGATGTAGTTGACAGCAAGACTGTCGGAGGTGCCCTCAATCAGATCGAGAGACGACACAAGGAGCTTCTAGACCTGGAGAGCCGCATTCAGAGTATCCATGACCTTTTTTTGGATTTGGCTCTGCTGGTTGAAGAACATGGTCCCATGACGGACACCGTCCAGGCGAACATTAGCAAGATTGATGCCTCCCTAGGGGCGGTTATGGTCAAGCTGAATGCAGCCAAGAAACACAGCAGGAACAACCCATTCAAGAAGATGTTCTGTGGCTGCTTCCCATGCTACAAGTGAGCAGGATGTCTGCAAACTGTACAATCAGCTAGCTAAGCGACATGAGTTGTAATTGTGCTAACTCTGTGATTTCTTAGGAGCCTCTGCCGAGTAAAGCTGTGATCTAATTTTGTTCATCTGATTTCGCCCAAATTCTGAGAAAAAACATACAGTTGATAACGGACGACCTAAGTGAAGCAGCACTTTAGTCCCTTCAGAGGTTTAAATCTTATCAGACGTGCCTCTACACTACTAGATAAAAAAAACCTTGATGTTTCCTTGCTAAAGTTAATCTGCTTTAGATATACTTCAATCCTGAGGGTGTTTGATCATTACTTTGCTTCGTAGCAAAGAGATATCTGCTGAAATATACAACAGATGATCATTTGAGGAGACACACACTACTTTGATCTCTGTGCTCATCATGTTGGGCTATGAAAAATCACAGAATCTTGCCCATATGCCTTGCTTGTCTATCTCTGGCCCTCAGCATGATTTTTGGCCCTCAAGCACAGCCAGGTCAGATAGCAATGAGAAGAATCAAAGTCAGTTATAACAGTTTTGTTAGCATAACTCCTCTCCTAACTCATAGAAAGAGATTAATACAGGCAAGTGTGATATTTTGTCCTCTTTATTTACAAGAAGCCAAGGAAAGAATTAGACTTAGTAATAAGAGACAATTTCATACACCATACCGCATAAACTTTTAACATAGCGGGAAAATACCCAATTATAGGTGAAAAACAATGACGATCATATTAGATTATTTAATCAAACAAATGATTTTACATAGACCACTACTGGCCTTACCAGGATGCCTGGAGTGTGCATGGGCACCAATGTTCGAAGTGGGCGGGGGTTACCGTTAATGTTAGGCTTGTTGATATAAAATCACTAATGATTGGTTATCACTGATGGGTAGGAAGGGGCGTGGCTGGCCACCCGTAGCCACGCCCCTGTAAATCATACGTAGTATACGTGTCAAGCACGAGTCTGCTGTGAAATGGAGCATATAGGGAATACCTAGACTCTCTTCTGCCAAGTAAACGGACTTTAATTAACTAGTAACCAGTATCAAAATGCGAATTTGCTGAAAACCCTAAATGACATTGTTTAACCGCCTTGTTCTCGAACAATAATAATGAAATCATTTTGAAAACGAATTTATCCACACACTCTGCCTCAGAGATACAAAACCTTTTTTTGCGAAGTTGTACATCTACTGTACTTATTTTACGCGATTTAGTAATATGATACAAAGGACTAAAGTAAACAGAATCCGGTGAAATATGACAAAACTAGTCTCGAATTCCGACACTCCCAGTATTTCCAACTTCCTGTGACAGCTCAGCCATGGCTTTAATTGCCCGCTGACATTATAAGCGCTGCATCCATCCTGTGCTAGCGAGTGAGTGGCGAGCAGGCTTTACCTGCACTGAAGGTGCGTTATTCATCTACAGGAAACTAAATAATTAAGGTACAGAGCTGCTTAAGCATGTTTAACTATCCAACTGATTTGCTACATAAAAAAAGAATATATACACCCGAAAAGTTTTGTTTTCCTCCGACTACTTGTACATAATTTAGTTAAATAATGGTTACGTATTAATTAGAATTGATTCAAAGGGTTTTATCAAAGTATTCAAAAATATGTATGTAGGCGTATGCATAATTGTGAGGTCGCCAGAAAGCCAAATTGTAGGTCAGTTCTTTTTAGGATCATGGCGGTGGGGTAATTATCTTGATTTGTGGGAGGTGATTTAAGATTGTTCGAAGTGCAGTTTGAAATAACTTCGGGAAAGGCTTATACATGTTCCTCGTGAATGTGTTTACACGCGAGTGTTGTTTTGGGGTTTAATACAAACGGCATAGTCTGGGCAAGTTGTGTACCCTATAAACATCCTGTTAACTGTTTGCCGTGGTTGTTATACCTGTTTTTTTAGAGCAGCGCGGTGGCGACGCCGCCGCTTCACTCAGTTGATCAAATTTGTCTACAAGATTTCGCGTTAACCCTTGCTTTATTTAACTAAGCACCTTAAACAAAGATGGAGATCCAAAACTGTTACTACCGATTGTGAGTCGACAGACAACTGCATTTGGGATACAACGAGTTGTATTGTTCCTGTTCCCATTAAAAGCTGCTTATGTTCAGTGTTTGTGGTGGTGCCCTTTCTGGTTCTTCCAAATTCCCTTGATGGCCGTCCGAGGAGTTTCCACATTACACTTTATTTTACGTTGTCTTCCTTTAGGAGATAAATTATTCCATATTATTTCATGACATCCCTATGGAGTACGACTGATGTATGATTATAATGCTAAGTCATTGTTGGAGCACTGCTTGGTTGTATGTAAATCGAAGTACCTGCCACAGACCCCAGCAAAGTATGTGTGGCGGCTGTGTCTGCTCTGCAGGCAGAATGAGGGACAGACTCTGTGAGCTGCGTCGGACCTGCCCTGGATCCTGGGAGTGGAAGGAGGAGGACCACACCTTCCGCATGGGCCCTGAGACGCCGGGCCAGGAGGCCACAGCGTTTGCGGAGAAGGAGCACGCCTTGAAGGAGGTGTTCGGGGAGGTGCAGTCCATGCAGCGGGAGATCGGCCTGCTCCGGATGGACGCCGGGCGGCTGGCCAAGCAGAGCGGGCGCTTCCTCACCTCCTTCCGGCGCCTCAGCAGCATCAAGCGAGGCTCCAATGTTATTGCTCAGGGTATTCAGGTGAAGGCTGAGGCCCTGATCAGGAGGCTGCGGAGAATGGGCGGCCGGAGCCAGGAGCTGGAGGGAAAGTTGGGGGCCGACTCTACAGTGGCGCGTATTGCGCGCTCCCAGTACGCATTCCTGACCAGCGGCTTCCGGGAAGCGCTGCTTCACTACAACTGGGCAGAGGCAACCCTGAGGGAGCACTGTAAGACCCGCATCCAGAGGCAGTCGGACATCCTGGGTCAGCCAGTGAGTGGCGAGCAGGTCGACCAGATGATCGAGACCGGCAGGTGGGGCGCCGCCTTCTCCAGAGGCCTGCGGACGTCCCGCTCGGCGCTGGTCGAGATGGAGGCCCGTCATCGGGAGCTGCTGGCGCTGGAGGCCCGTCTCCGCGACATCCGCCAGCTGTTCCTGCAGGTGGCGCTGCTGCTGGAGGAGCAGGGCAGCTTTCTGGAGAACATCGAGGCCAATGTTCTCTCCACACGAGACTACTTGGGCGCAACGAATGTGGGGCTCCAGCAAGCTTTGAAGTATAAGAAGAAGAATCCATGCAGACGTGGTTTTTTGAGGTGTTTAGGCTGCCTGACCACCTAACCTCATTCGTGTGTGGTCTCTGAGGTGTTTCTCCAGTAGGAAGTCGGGCACGACAGATTTCTTAGCTAGAATTTTTATTTGCTGACCGGTTGCTGAAGCATGAATACATGCCAGGTGAAACACGTCAGGCACTTTTTTTGGTTGACATTGTATTTCTTTGTGGTGTGGTGGTCTCCTGGTTTGAAAGCTAGTGTTTAAAGCAAGGAAATATTTATTAAAACAGTGCAGGATATTGAAGTTGTCTTTGGTATCTCTCACAGCATTTTGAAATCTTAAAATTTTGATTTTAAATTGCTCAGTTTATATCTTGCATAAAAGCCTAGTTTTCTATTAATGTCATTAAAACATGTTTTACTTAACATGTTGAAAAATGCTGGTTTTTACAGTAATCGGGCCATGGTAATCGAAGATTGAAATGTGCAGGAAATGTTTTAGAAATGCTGTATTCTTTTGGAATTTTTGTTAAATGTCATTCTGAATCAGATTTTATTGTATTAATTTGGCAATAAAGTATTTATTTTGCACCTAAAAGTGATTGAACACTTGAATGAGAATGCCGGTTCGGCCCGGTGTTGAGTCTTGCATATTACTGGCACATGTTGCAATCTGTAATGCTCTTTGCTTTTTCATTTTATTTATACTCTATTTAACCAGAGTACTCAAATTGAGACAATGTCACTTTTCCAAGTGATGTGATGGTAGTGATCTAAGAGCCGATGCTTTGTAGTGAATCAGAAGACCCGAGTCCCATCGAGTGAGAGCCGGCTCCCCAGTTTGTTTTTTTTTTTTTCCCTTTTGCTAGTCAGCTCTCACTCACAGTGGCTCAGCTCTGCTCATGGCAGAACTTTGTTTTGATTGGCAGCATGGCGGCCTCGTGGCCAGTCACACGTGAGGATATGGGATCATACCATTATGTGAAAACGGAGAGGGCGACAGACGCGACTGTCCGTCCCCTCAGTCAGTCTGTGAGACGGTAGACAGCGGTGAGGAGGAAAGTGCGAGTGCGTCGCAAAGACGTAAATATGACTGACACCCGTAAACGAAGCAGTATCTGCCTGCAGTTTAAAGACATTGGGAATAGCAGAGCAGAGTGCCTTCATTGTAAAATGTAAATAACAGTAAGGGCAGGTTCCACCAAAAACCTGCACGGACACATCAGAACTGTCCATCCCACAATGCAGTTGGAGGAGAGAGGGCAAGCTGGCTCAACGTCTATTCACCCTGGGGTGTCTGGTCTCAAACCCGCAACAACAACTGCTGCTGCAGCAGCTTCTTGTAGTGCAAGTATAACCTTTCTTACTGCAACTCAAAGCAAAATAAGTCAGTTTATACCAAAGCAGATGACCCCAGCCAAACAGCACAGTATTGATGAGGAGTTGGCTAAAATGATTGCCACTGATTCCCAGCAACATCTGTTCCTTCGGAGAGAGTCTTCTCAAAAACAGGGCAGATGTGGAGAGAAGAAACCGCATCAGCCCATCCAAGCTGAGGCATTTGATTCTTCTGAATGTCAACCTGCACTGAGGACAAACTGTTTGGTTGCTGAGTTTGGTTCTGTTCCTGTTCTGTGGATTTGTTTGCAGTGTTTTGTTAATTTGTTTTCATGTTAAATTAAAATTAAAAGTTTGATTAAAGTATTAAACAGAAGTAAAAATGCCCGCTTTTGTAACAAAATACACAAAATTAGGCAATTATAAGGCTTCTCATAAAAACACAATGCAAAGGGGTTTATCAACACACAAAGCATTCGTATTTGCCAAGTTAGGCTTAAACATGAGGCTACAGATGATAATTGCCGTTAAGAGCCGTTTGGGAGCCAAATGAGCCGGCTCATCTTTGGGATCCGTGCCACACGAGCCATCTCTCTGAAAAGAGCCGAGCTTCCCATCACTAGCCTATGGACTATGTGTAGTGACTCTGAATATGCAGAGGTCTTGGAAGGAATATGAATGCTGTTGGTTTTTATCATTGGGTAGTAAATGATAAAGTTTTTATCATTGTGGTGCCAAACTGCCCTTGAGCGTAAACTGAACTGTGTGGTTTTTAAGAATAGAAAAGTCTGAGCTGACATTCACTGGAATTTCAGCTATTCAGTCTTAAATAGTCCTGCTTTAAAAAACACTGAACTATTTTTAGGCCTGGAAGACATGCAATATTGTGGAGTACTGTTTTGATGTACATTCAGTTTGTTGTCAAACATGAGTGTCATACACCCTCCACAGATAGGACATCCTAGAACACGCAAAAGGGGGATGGTTGTAATACCCCCACTTTTCTGTATTAGTTTTGTTCCATGTCTGAAAGCACACACAAATATGTAAAGTTAGTTATAGTGGATAGTTCAGAGCCTGTAACCTTATAAGGCTGCATTTGAAGACCGATTGTTAATGCTAGCCAGTGGTTGGATTTATTTCGTTAAATAGCATTGTATTTTAGTAAGTTCTGGTGAAACGCCATATAGTACACTGAACTAGCGTCCGGTTGGGGAGCAAAAATGTGGCAGGGAGCAAAAACATGGTCGGGATTCGGAAACGCTGAATACACCAGACAAGATGTATTTCGCTGACTCCGTATCTAATTATATTAAGCCAATAGCGTGCTGTTATGCATGAAAGCACAGGGTAGCTAGGCTACATTCCCTTCGTTATGGCGTGTACGAACGGCCATTCATTCATCAATTAAACTTTTCAAAGTTTGTTAGAGCGAAGTTTGAGTTGTGGACAGTGCCGAGGTTCTGTATGACATTAAACCGAATGTTTAAAACTGCAAGTTAACATGGCGAAGCTTTAGGAAACCGCTCTCACGTAAATTAGCATTGTAGCTAATCGTAGCAATAAATGTTATGCTTTTGTTGGTATATATGTATGGCATTAATATCGCTCATAGTTCGCACTCAAGGCAAAAATATGGTTTGTTTGGGAATTGGCGGTCTTTATTTGCTCGTAAGCGTAACATTGTTATTTTACCGCATGATAGCTACCGAGCTGGGGTATCCTATACTTTTTGTTGTCCGGAGTAGCTACAACGAAAGAAAAAGATGCTATATTTAAGGGCCAAAACGCAAATTTCAGACTAATATTTGCTGCTAGAATTCCATTGACTGCTGTGTACAGTAGGCGCTGAGAGAGCCGCCTTGGTTATGTTCACCAGGATGGCCGAGTGGTTAAGGCGTTGGACTTAAGATCCAATGGATGTATATCCGCGTGGGTTCGAACCCCACTCCTGGTAAAGAGTTTTATATTGACTCCCGTGTTCTAATTTCGGTCGTACTATATAATAATACGTGATGTCCGAAAATTGCAAAGAATACTTTTCGTTCTTGGTTTTTTCTCCTACCTTTCATTGGTTGCTGGGAAAGAAACGTTTAAGCAAATCTGTGAAAAAGTGGAGTTGCTTTTCGAGCTCTACATAATTAGAGATTTAGATACAAAAATACAATTATTCAATTGAACTTTACGCCAAGGAATTGTTTAAATTGTTTGTACACACTTGACTCTTTTCAAGAAATGCTTTGCGTTTTACAAGACAATGCAAAACTCTAAATAAGTGCAAAGCATTTCAAACATAAAATTCATTGTTTCGTAGAGGTAAAATTCTATGGAGAGATCATTCGGACTTTATTAAATAATAATGGCTGTATCCATAAATAAATATATTGTGAAATGTGGCGATAATAAACAAACAAACAAATAAATCAATTTGTTAATGAAATAGTTTTTCTTCCCGTATTCACTTATTTATTTCAGTGACGCCGCACATGACATGAAATGCATCCCCATCAAGACCCAGAGGTCTCCGTGATTCGCCGAGTGCTAAGTGAGCGACCTGCTTCTACGGGCTGCAGTTTGCAGCAATCAAGCAAGGAGCCACGGATGAAATCACAGGTAGATGCAAGGAAAAGATGTCCTGGATTATTGCGCTAAGCAGCTTCCCAGGATGGATGTCCAGGGGTACGCTCCCCAAGAGCTCCCGTTAGCAAGCTACATAGCGGACCGCGGTATATCGCGGATGCTGGTTTACTACTGTATATCTATTGTAGTCATGATGGGTCAGACAGGAACAATCGAATGAGAATGATCCACCAATCAAAAACCAGTATTCACTAGAGCCCTCCCTCAGAACTTTGTTAGCTGAAAGTGACAGTTTGCATTCCAAGGCTTATTTCATGTGCGGCATCGCTGAAATGAAAGAATACATAAATCCATCAATAAATATTTAAATAATTAAATAAAAACTGTAAGATAAACACATTTCTTAGATTTATTTATGCTCACATTTCACATCATATTTATTAATTTCTTGCCACATTTCGCAAAATATTTATTTATTAATGTACATATCTATTTCTTTCAAAAAGTCCGAATAAATCCCCCCGATATTGTTCGGCCTGAAATTGGGCGTTGAATATTCACAAAAAAATTCTTTAAGACACCGTCTTTAATTAACCACAAGATGTCGCACGTGTCCTCTTACGGCCAGCGCTCTTCCAGTACTTTATTATGGTCACGTTTGGGTAGCGACCTGGGACTCCGGTGGCGTTCAGCACAAGGCAGGGGTACACCCTCGGTGAGATGCCATCTGCATCGCAGGGCACATACGCACACGGTCGCCAGTTAGCCAAAGATGTGTTTGAACTGCAGCAGGAGCCTGGAGTACCCGAAGCAAGAGAGGCCTCTTTTTTACAGAAAGTCCCAAATACAGCAAATCTGAAATTTGCGGGCATATAACGTAAGTTTTAATAACGGCGTAATTATTGTTGGAGTACCTCTTGTGTGTGAAATGTTGAAACCAAATCAACACCCTTGATTTTAACAGATTATAAAGGAAAAAAAAACGTCAATGTCTCCTGCTTGGACTTAAATTGTATGTGTATATTTAAGCAAAACTGAGTTTGCGATGCATACAATGAAACCGTACACAGGGGTGGAATGGGTGCAGTGCACATTGCTCAGTTAATTGCATTTCAGCTTAATTAAATGTCGTTGCAGAGCACTGCTTTTCGCATTCACCCCATTACTCCCCATTTTACAATGAAACTTTTGTGCCTTCACCATTTAATCCGATGTGATAATTAGCTTCTGGCGCATCAACATTTTCAAAGAATCCATTAGATTCCGTTTTTCCAAAAGGTATAATTGACTGGGGAAAAAAACTGCGACGTGGACCTGTCAGCATAAAGTGATTTTAGCTGCCTCCGACGAGCAGACGACGCCTCCGGGGACATATCTACGAGCTCGCCGGGCCAGCTGGGACGGAGCCCGGCATTCCGAGCCCGAGTGCAGACGCCCCCCACCACCTCACCTGCTCCCCCATGCCACACCGGCGTGGGCGCACAACACTGCGCTAATTTGTGAAAAATAAAACCCTCTCTTTGTACTGCATGAGGAAACGCGCACAAAGCCTGCCTGGTCGGGAGGCAGCGTGTCCTTAGCAGCAGAGCTGGGATCAGTATGGATATATAACGGGCAATAGGGTACTTAACCCGGCAGCGAAATAACAGAACACGGGTAAAACGGTCTGCTGAATACAGAGGCTTATTTTATTCCACCATATATACTTAGTGACAAGTTAATTAGTCACATCTGCTAGTTAATACATGCGGCCTGCTACTACAAACTGAATTCATATACTATACAGACAGTGTCAGGTTAAAAGAATATATTACAGAATATATCCACAAAATGTGAGATATTATTGTAGAAAATGATTTTTTCCTGCTGTGAACATCATATTGTTTTGCTTTCATAATATGGAAATCCCAGAAGCCTAGCTAAGAGACTATGGCCTATATCAGCTTTGGCCTCTTGGAAGCATTAGCATAAACTGTTCCACTGTGGAGCTGATACCCTGGTGTCAGGATTAGTATAAAAAACTAGCATTTAGCAGCTCTAAAGCTTGCAATGAGATCCAGTAATGTATTCCTCTATACATGCCCTTTGCTGACTGCTGGCCTCCAATGGCAGAGGGCAGTGCAGAGGTTCTAGAAACACAACTAGGTGACCATGATGTTCTGGTGAAGCAGTTGTGGGTGCTGCTTGTGATGTTTGACTGCATGATGCAAGATCCACCACAGGCAGTGGGTTTGATGTGGCAACACAGAACATGCATGCCCATCTGAGTGAGTTTCCTTTGCTGTGCTGGTGCATGTTTACTCTGTCAATAGTATGACCTGCCAAGGTTTTCATTTAAGGTGAACATACCAGAGTGGAGATCTCATTCTGTCAATGCGGGCAACCACATGGTTAACCTTATAAATGCAAAATCTCTACCCTCAGTGGCCAGCATATTAAGTGAAAGGGATCGCCATTGTTGACACACCATAGCGCACAACAACAGAACGTGTCCTTTGCATTTAACCCATATGTGACATAGCAGTGGGCAGCTAATTCAGAGCCCGGAGAGCAGTGCTTGGGGGCGGTACCTTCCTCAGGGTACCTCAGTGGTAGCTTGCTGGTCGGGGGTGCAATCCAGCAATCTTTCAATTGCCCGTACAGGTCCCTAACCATTAGTCCACCACTGCTATTGGATACAGGCACTTGCTGATGCAGACAGCCTGCTCCTCATTTGGCTGTAACAGGGTGTATACAGCACACAGACAGGGCAAAGAGCCTCAGCTCCAGCCAGGCTAAGAACAGGAATAGCAAAGGGGTGTGATGTAAGCGATTTTGAATACGTCATGACTTTGTTGCCAGACATGGCGGTTTGAGCATCACACATTACAGTGTCTAGAGTTTAAAGAGGATGGCAAAATAGATTTAAAAAAAAACACTTAGTCAATGGCAGTTCCATGGCTGAAAACAGCCGGTTAATGACAGAGGTAACAGAAAACTGGCCAGACTTGTTAAAGCTAATAGCAATGGCTATTACAATGATGGTGTGCAGGAATGCATCTTTGAGGCACAATGCATCTAGCCTTGAAGCAATTCCAGAGACAAAAGTGTGCCCTATCTTGTTCTAGCTAGGTGTACCTAATTAACCGGCCCTCTGACTAGTATTCTCCAAATAAAGATTATTTTTCTAAGCCGCTGGTTAGAATAACAACTACCATACTTAGCCGGTGCTCAGGACAGGCTTAAAAACACTGGTGTGCATGAGATCATACTCAGATTTCTGTGGTTTTTTAAATACTTAGATTATAAACTTTTCTCCCGCACACAATTGAAGTTTGCGAGGCTTAAAAATAAGCAAACCCTAAAAATAAGATCCACAGGTTATTAATGCTATGTTTCCGTCTATACTAAAAAGAGTAAACCAAAATTATGATTGTCTTTATGTCAATATAATTCATGTCTACAGTACAATTTAAAGCACAAACATTTCGACCACAATTTTTTAACCACTAGTCTGTTTTTTTTTTAACAATGCGGAGGTAAATACTGCATAAACCTGGTAAATGTGTCATTGGAGACGGCAGTATATGGATTACGTATTGGCCGCACCTTTACCGTGCTAATTCTCATGGGGGGGCAGGTGGACCCAGAAGCACTGGGCCAGGCGGCACGTACGGAGTCACATCGCCTTATTGTTCCCTCCCAAATCGTTGCTGTGTTAACTTACGAATCGCCACTGCTGTTTTTGTAGTGAAATTTAATGCAAACTCTTCCGTATCAAAACAAGGTTTGGGGCCTAACGTAGCCGAAATGAGCTGTTTTAAAATATACTAAGATCTACTGCATCCCCCCACTCTCGCGACCGGCCCCTCCCCTGAAACTTTGGCATTACATTTTCACTGCGTTCCTTCAGACACGTGACAATAAGACTTTGAGACTTTAAAACTTGAAACAACATATCCATACATTAGTAGCAATCAGCAATTAACCAGACTGCAGTGGGAAAAAAGTTTAATTCTAAAAATGGTGGGGCGCTTCCCCAAGAGAACGGGGCTCCCATAGCGCCCTTTACAAGCGGGGATATCGTTCTTTTTCCCAAAGTTGGTAGTTCATCCACGAGCCTGTGCACCTCTGATACAGGGGGGGGGGGCTCGCCTCGCGGTCACGTGACGCGGACCGCGCCATGTTTCCATTGCTTCATATTATAACTTCACGGGCGCTCGGGAAAAAAGGTGGCGACTGGAACAAAGTTCGGGACCAAGTTACAAAAGCCTGCGGCGCTGTGCGGCTCGGAAGGAGCGAAGTCACTGGGCGCTACAAAGTTGCCCCGATCGCTTCGGGAGCCCGGGGAGCTGCAACATGGAGCGTCCTGTGGGAGGATCGGCTTAATTTTTCACTTACAGCAGTATAGTGAGTTTGGGAACTATTGTGGGGAATTGAATTAAGCCGAGGCTGGTATGCGGGCTGGCTGTCGCCGTCCGAGCTTTTAGGAATGCTTCAGTATAAAGTGTCTTAAAGCCCCTAGTGTGATCATCGAGCGGAGTTTTATCGAAAAATACCGGGTTTTAAAGTCATTTTTGAGTATTCCATCTACGCCCGTAACCTACGTGCATCCCGGGGTCTCGGAGCAGCTGTGTAAAAGGTGAGCGGCGCTTGGGTGACCGTGCACAGATACACCAGTCAAGTCAAATAGCTCTTACTCTTTTACTAACATCGGAAAAGTAATTATTCTGAGCCTGTCCACCGCGCCGGGTATCTCAGTGTGGGTGCCAGTTTTGCTGACCACGCTGGGAAACGCGGCACGCAAACTTAGTACTTCCATCAACTTTAGGTTTAAACAAAAAAAAATAGGTACGGCCCGTTTAAGAACTGGCTGCAATGTAACTTTTCGAAGTGGTTCAATATTTACTTTGTAACACTGACGCCTTGTTTTCGTGCATTTCGTTTGATCTGCATGCCCGTTGTTGCGGTTCGCTTTTATTAAATAGCGACGCGGACCGGATTAAAATGACACAAGAGTATTGATCTGGAAAAGTCCGGGGTTGGTGCTTGATTTACAGTGCGGCTGAAGGAAGGGAGGGTCTTTATTTGTATTTAGCACTGGGCATTTATATAGTGTGCAGTTAACAATTCATCTCTTGGCACGTTCATAAATGCCGTTTTGGTCGGATTTTAGTTCGCGTCGTTTTGAGAAATATTGCTGGAGGAGTATTATTTAGTTGACATGACCTCTGCGTGCAAGAAAAGCCTTTTTTTAGCTGCAGAGCTTTTTACGGAACCGAAATGGAGATCGTAACCGTTTCGTTTAGGGCAGAAAGGCACATCACGCCTACCAAACTTTTATGTGTAAAATAACCTCGCAGAATCGGGTGATCGACCGTGTAAAAAACCAGGTGCATGTCATCGCAGCGCCAATAGTGTTAAACGTGCTTGTATAAACGGGCGATGTTTCCTTTTCAATGTTCGAGAAAATAGAGAATTTTAATTTGAAAAACCGTACAGCGAGATATCCCCTAAAGCAGTTCGGATATCTATCTACCTGGCATTTATGCAAGCGTTCCATACTAATGCATGGTTTGTTTTTGTTATGTTAACTCTCTTAACTTTCCAACCTTTCGTTGAGCATGTTCTCAAAGTCACCCATAAAGTGATCAGATGATCGAGACGGGGGGGGGGATTAAATATTCTGAAAGGAAAATTGAAAATGAGCCCCGAACAGGGTCGATCCCTGTAAATTGGCTGAAATGAGTGATTTCATTTTAAGATGCCTAGAGGCAAAGTTCTTTTTGGAATCTGTTGACGTCCTTAGGGCTGCGGGAGACACCCCCCCCTCATCATAGTCGGTATAACTAGCCCCAGATTGCCTCCGTTTAAAAATGGTTCTCTCCAGCCCTTCTGTACCTCAGAGAACCCCTCGCACCCGGCTGCCCCATTGAGAGCTGCTGTATGGTGGGCAGGGCGGTAATAATTCTTTGGCCCCGACAGATTGTTCGTTTTTAATCCGTGGGTTCTTTTTAAGATCGGTCTTAACTTCTCTAGGGTTAAGTTCAAATGGGCATGCTGGAGTAAAAAAGGCATGGTGGTAGGGGGGAAAAGGGGAATATTATTACAGCTAAATGTGTTTTGCTGTGCAGGAAATGTAGTAATCTGCTATTGTAAGTTAGTCTATTGTAATCAAATTGTCCAACAAGTTCTATGCATTGCAGTGTTTGTGTGTTATGATGTATACATGATGAATTACATGTAAATTACTTTATAGGTGTTGCACAAGAACTGCTGCATTTAAAAGGAGTTGCTTAAAGAAGGGAACCTTTATTTACACTGGGGATCTCGAGGACCTGTCCAGCATGGCTTCTGTCACCGACAGCTCCGAGGGGGCGGCCAACAGTGAGTTCAGCGACATCATCAAATGGAGATCAGGTACGTCTGCTCCTGTTCGGGCTGGGCCTCCTGCCAGCAAATGATCACTGGTCATGTGACTGCAGAACACGTGCGCTGCGCCTACTGTCGACCTGATGCTGGAGAATGTGTGAGTTATGCTGGTGGCCACGTTGTGATTTTGTTGAGTCACGGCTCGTAAGTTATTTGAGGTTAGAAGATTTGCTGTTGCCGTGTGGGGGGCGTGGTGGCCCCTATTGGCCTGGGAACTGCCGATTTGGCCTGGAGTAAAACCGGCCGTCCGCTGAACATGGTGTGGTCAGCATTTCTGGGACTGGGATGGGCTCAGAGTACTTCTTAAGCAGAGTACCACTTTATTTGTTCTGGTTTTTACGTTCTCTTTTTTTAAGGGTGTGTTTCAGAGCAGTTGCTGCTACCTCCGGTTCAGGATATGAGTGTCGCCCTTCAGGTGGACCAAATGTCAGTGCAGCATTTGTTGAAAATACATCCTGTCATAAAAGGCGGGTGGGGGTGGGGTCTCGGGTGTTGTGCCCTGGACCAGGCTGTGTGGGTTTTCCCCTCTGTCGGAGTGGGCATGTACGCTATTTGAGCACCGAGCTCTTCTGACTGGTGCGTCGACCAGCCGACGTCTAACTTAAAACGCCCCTCTGCCGTCCTCTGTTTTTCATGCGCTTGCTCAGTTGCCAGGCAACGTTAAAAGTAATGTTTTCTTAGCTTTTCCCCCAGAGGGGAAACTCTGCACATCATCGCGTCTGCATCCAGAACAACCACCGGAACGTCGGCATGGGATAAATGGGTGTTATCCTGGGGACTGTGACTTTGTTTATCCCCCGATCCGCTCGGGCCAGCTTCCCAAACTTGGGATATTTTGGGCACGGGCCTCTCTGCTCCGTGCTACAAGCCAGACCCAGCCTGACATGCCTCTCCGTGTGGCCTGCATGCGGTATTCCCACAGTAGGCAGCACTGGTTCTGTGAAAAATAAAGCTGGAGGGTCAGTGGACGAAGACCATATTGCCATTAGCAGATCGGGGGGTGGGGGGGTGGTTGGCCTGCTTCTGCTTATAATAGTTTAAAAGTTGACGTCACCTCTACTCTTCTGACACGCCGTGCGTTGCATGGGGACATTCTCCCCCTGAGATCCCCCATGCTAGTGAAGAGGACCTCCCACCCAAACCTTACCTTCCCCCTGGTGAGTGCAGCACTGGGAGCACTATTTTAACAGCTGAGGAGTGTTTCCTGTGCCTTTTGAAGTCTCCCCCACCCCCCTGGCCATGACCCCTCGCTCTGTTGGTAAACACCTTCAGCTTAGGGCGGCTTGTACCGTAGGCATTTGCATACACTTCCACGTGTGTCTGCGTGTTCCTGTCTTCCTCACCACTAGCACCTCTGACAGCATTTTAATAGCTGCTCGCCTTATTCGCTTGACGTCGGCGAAGCTTTGACTTTGCTTGTGTTCATTTACTTACCTGAATTTCTTCAGACGGGCTGCCGGGCCTCTTGCCTTTGCATTCAGTCAGGGATGTGGAGAAGCAATGGTGTCCCAGGTTGGCTTAAGGTGCTTCTGGGTGGCAGGATATATCGAGAGATCTCAATGTGCGTTTGGTCCCCACACAGCAGTGCTGGGCCGTCCAGTCCAGGCCCCGCCTCCTTACCAGCGCCTGTCGTCCGTCTCGCCTTGTTTCGCCGTGGCTAATTTCACTTGCAGGTCGAGCTCCTTGTCGCCTAGGCGAGCGGGGTAGCTAGTCCCGTTATGGGGCCCGCGGCCACCGCCCCGCGGCTCGCGGCCAGCATCGCAGCCCCGTCTAGCCCCCCCCACCCCCGGGATGCAGCAGTGCAGGAATGCTGAGAGTGGCTGCCTGCGCCTAGCGAGATAAGGCTATACTCGTGCCAGTGTTCCGGCGGTGGGGGGGCGGGGCATTGTGAGCAAGCCCGCGGCCATGTAGGAGCACCGTGGCGTCCCCGCGTCAGGTCCCAGCTGCCGCTCGCCCTTCTCAGTCCTGCCAAGGCGGGCAGCTGGTGGTGTTAGACCTGCTTGCGGAGCTGGGAGGAGCCTCGTCGTGCTTCCCATGTGATTAATGATGTGAATTACTTTGGGTGATGAGCCCAATAAGTGAACATTCTGTCAAATGTATTCAAGTATAGGCTGGGAAGTGGCATTCCTTGTCAATTTCTGCTACTAAGCCACCTTGGAGCAGCTGAGGAGACTGTAATGAAGCCTGTCCCCCTGTTAGAAATCGCAGTGGAAGGGCTTGGATTGCATTACATTTATTTATTTAGCAGATGCTTTTTATCTGATGTAGAGTTGAGAAAACTGGGTCAGACGGTCCCTGGAGAAATTTGATGTTAAGGGTTCAGGGGATGTTTGTGTGTGACCCATCAGTCCTCAGCCACGGAACCACACACTGTCTGGATTGCAGCTTTTTTTGAGTCCCAATACCCTTGGCAACAACTAGGCACTATTCCCAATTGGCCTGTTTGTGTTTGGTTCCGAAGATGCACTTGACGGCTGTAGTTCATAGTGATGATGGTAGTCTTGGTGTAAGCACTATTATTCCATATAGTCTTCCTACTGGTGGATCTATAAGGGCAATATAATGCAAAGGCCCACCTTTTCCATGGAAGCATTCACTTATGTTAGTTTCATTTGTTTTGTTTTTTTCATCCTTAATTGCTCTCTGTTGTTTCAGGTAAAAATTAGCCATGCGAGCCTGTGGTTTGAGGCCTGATTCAGGTGTGTCACATCTGTAACGTAAACACAAAATAACGCAATACCAGCTGTAAAGTTTGTGGAAAATCCATTAAACTCCGGTCTGTCCATTTGGTGTCCAAAACTGATAAAATGCTATGTATTTATGAATTTTGAGGAGTTGTCTTTACAGCCCAAGGGACTACATGAAAACATGTGCAAATTGACTCTTTGATCCTAGACTTGCCATTCTCTGGGGCATTGCTTGCCAGTGTGAGTGTGAAGGTCGCATCCATAACTCTGGAATTGTCTAGTTTTTTTTTTATAAATTGCATACAGTTTCACTGTGTAGTTCATGGGCACTGAAACAGGATGATGTTTTTAATTATACTCAAAGCTGTTCATGGCAATATTTATTTTAGCTAATTGCAGCCATTCCGTCAAGTACAGCTGGAGCGCTTTTTAACGTGGAGTCTGTTTTCAAAAGAGATGTGAAAGATTCATTTAGGGTGTGGGAGCGTTAGTGGAAGGGCCATTCAGGTGGTGACTGTCTAATGTCCCAGATTTTACCTCTTGGTTTCCCACATAAGTTTCCATAAGAATGACAATGTCACTGAGCAGTAATTTTATAATTGCTATTGGGCTTGTCATGAGGTCACAGGTCACGGGTTCTTCTGCATGTGAAGTTAATGGCTTCTTGTTTCTGCGTGTCGCCCCAGGAGATGGCCTTGTGATCATACCCCTGGCATCCTCAGTGCCCGATGGAACAATGCCAGTGTAGGCAGAGTAAAATCCATCTGTTCGAGGGACAGTTCTCTGTTGTTGCACCTGAATGCCTTACTTTACAGCTGGCGGCGTTGCGGTATGCTTTGGGTGGGGTGCCATGCCATTCAGCTTCCGAGGAGCGCCCAGGCTCAATGCAGAGGGTGCAGGACATTAGCTTGGGTGGAGCGTGAGCTTCATTTTAGTCATTGTTTTAATTTCTCGTCTGGCAGGTTTGACAGCGTCCACTGGAGAAGTGTCAAGGGTTGGCGGCGTGGCAGAGGGAAGGGGGGGTGGCACGGGGAAGTTCTGTACTGACGTGCCTGTGTCACTTGGGTGTAGAATCTTTGAAGGATGCACCCCCTTCCCCCTACTTGGGCAGACACCTCAGATTTTTTTCACTGGCCATTTCACGTTCTGTGACACCCCCCCCTCCCCCCTTACCTTTTTCCCCCTTTCAAAATTCAGTGATCAGTGTTCCGCAACCAAGTCTTTGGGGTTCTCCAGAAAGTCTTTGTTTTTCTCCATGCCAGTTCATCCTGGTAGGGAGCTGGGAGGGAGAAAAAATGTGAGGTCATCTGGGGGTCCGGGTCCTGGGGCCGAAACGCGGGGCCGCCTAGTGGTAAAACACGTCTTGTTTTTTTATGTCTCCTTGACCTTTTAATTGCCATTTTGCTTGCTTTGTATGTGCCGATCTTGGGACCGGCTGAGGATTGCGTGCTTCTGTGTATAGAGGGGCGTTAATCCTGGGATGCTGGGTCCTCCCAGCCAGAACTAGCATGTTATCCTGTGGACAGATGTGAAATGCAAGAGGCCTGATCCTATTAGGGCACTGTCAGGGGGGCTTAGCCTTGAAGTTGTTGGATGTGCTGTTTTAGGGCTAATATGAGCATATGTTTGGGGCAGTCCTAAGGGCCTAAACAAGTGTATGAGGGAGCCACCTGGCACACTGCCTGTGGGCGTGGTTTGGTTATAATAATTATGTGGAGGAGGGGCATGTTTGTGGTCTCCCTGTTTCCTCTGCTAACCCGCTGGAAGGTGTGTGTGTGTGTCTGTGTGTGTGTGTGAGTCATGGAAGAGGGTGCACCGACTTAAAAAGTGTGAGGAACTAAAAGGGAACGGAAATTGGGCCCCCAC
>JAODKL010000039.1:19035250-19061816 GCA_026780765.1 Petrocephalus schoutedeni
TGGGATTGCTGTGCCTTGATGATGATTGGTCTAGGATAAAGGCTGTTTGAGTAGGATGTTTTCCCTTTCCCTCTCATTTAAGTGTACTGAGGTATATCACAGTAATGCCTCTGAGCCTGACCAATGCCTGACTCTGTAAGAAGCCGCACAATAAGCTTCGATTGTGAGGCGTGCATGACTGTTTAGGTAAGAGCGCCTTTTCACTGCCATCATGGGCAGTGACGATGACGGGCTGTGCGTGTGGCCCTTCCGCAGGCCTCCGCCCCGGGGGAGGCCGGCAGCTCTCGGGCGGACACTCCCAGCACGGTGACGGAGACGGAGGGCGAGGCCGAGGTGGACCTGGACAGCTACCAGGGTGCCCTGGAGGAGGTGCTGACCTGGCTGCTGCTGGCCGAGGACACGCTGCACATGCAGGACGACGTCTCGGGCGACGTGGAGGAGGTGAAGGACCAGTTCCACACCCACGAGGTACAACCCCCCCCCCGATGCAAAACTCACACTGCCTTTCCCACAAGGGGGCAGAAACTATTTCTTAGTTTGCCAGTTTATCTGATACATTTATATAAAGTGATTTACAGTGTGAGGAAGGGTTACACGTCTCTCCCTGGGATTTGAACCCACAACCATATAGCAGCAGAATAGCCCCCACGATCACACACTATAGAATACAGAATAAGTTGTTTTGTCTTATGGGTTTGCTGGGTATGTTTTATGGGCCATGCATTACGGGTGTTTAGATCCAGGGTGAGGGCCCTCCTAGCCCCAGAGAGCCGGATCGCAATGTGAGGAATTCCAGGAATTCCCCGTGGCTGAGTGAGTGCTGGATTCCGGCTTGGTGCTGACATGCCTGGGGGGCGGGGGGTTGTTTTTCTACACGGGGGTGGAGATCTGTCAGTCGTGTGATGTTGGGATTGTTGGGGCTTGGAAATGGAAACGGAGACGCTGGAAACGGCACGTCGTCTTCACCGTGTTATGGCGGTGTTGTGTGTGTGTTTTTTTTTTAAATTCCTTTAAAACTTTGTGTTTTGTACCTTTCCTTTTGTGGTGAGATTCCTTATTCAGATCATCAGGTGCCTGAAAATTGCTATGTGCATGTGTGCGTGGGCCTGTTTTGCACTGAGTACAATTTGTAATTATATGTCATTCATGTCAGAATTCTCTCTGGGGAGAAAAGGGTGTGCAGCACATAGATTATACATGGAATGCATTCATAACAGTCTGTGTCTCACAAGAGTGAAGGAAAGTGTAAATTCACTTGTTGGTCACTTTCAAACACAGCTGCCTGGCTCTACTAGGCCTTAGTGAGGCCCGATTAGTGGATGGGAGTCAGGCTTCTGTGTTTCGGTACAGCCTGCCTGAGGTTGGAGATAGATGGATGTACCTTCTGACCTCTGACCCCTGACCTTGCGTGCCAATGCTGCGTTCCTGTCACTGATGTCTCCCACCTTGCCCCCGCCCCCCCGCAGGCATTCATGATGGAGCTGACGGCCCACCAGAGCAGCGTGGGCAACGTCCTACAGGCGGGCAACCAGCTCATTGCTCAGGGCAACCTGACCGAGGAAGAGGAGGATGAGATCCGTGAGCAGATGACCCTGCTGAACTCTCGCTGGGAGGGCCTCCGGGTGGCAAGCATGGATCGGCAGGCCAGGTGTGTGTGTGTGAGCGAGCATAGGGCGAGCCATTACTGGTGACCGTGGAGCATTCCGGAGGGTTAGGGGTCTTGCTCAAAGGGCCAATGGTGACCTTTCTGCTGAGGGGAGCCTCGAACCCGCGATCTTCCCGTCCCCCTCCATCCAAGCGTAAACTTGCCTCCTCAGCCCAGCTGCTGTGCTGCGCAGCATGCTGCTCCCTCTGGCTCGTCGTGCGTTTTTGCTGATGTCACATCCTGCACTCCCATATGTCATCTCCCCTATTCCCCCCCCCCTCCCCCCCCCCGCAGGCTCCACGAGGTCTTGATGGAGCTCCAGCACCTTCAGCTGCAGCAGCTGTCCGATTGGCTGACGCAGACGGAGGCTCGCATCCGCCACATGGAGGCTCAGCCCACCGCGGGGGACCTGGAGGGCTACCGCGCGCAGATAGAGGAGCACAAGGTGAGCCCCTGCGTATGGGTCAGCCCACCCCACTGATTGGCTGATGTGTGGAGGGGCGAGGTTTTATAATTCTGGGGCCCCACTCAAAAAAGCACATCCCTCTGATGTTTCAAAGACTAGCTAGCAGTTCTAGGGTCTAGGACCATCTAGATTCAGAATCTCGCAGGTAGTTAGCAAAACATGCTGCTTTAGCATCCCCTACATAAGGAATATGTTTATTTAATATTTAGTGTGGTGACAGTATATGGCCAGCAGGGGCCACACGCCGATGCGTGGTATGAGTGGCGGCAAATTCCGCCGGACGTATAGTATGTCTTTGCTATGTAGCGGGAATAACGACAATAGTGACTATCCACAGAGCTCGCTTTACCAGCAGGTAGCATGAGCCTAGTTAGGGTTAGCAAAGTAAGGCTGCTCATGACACAGGTGGCGTGATTTTTCTGAGCAAGCAGTGTAGTGTGCACAGGAGGAGGCTTTGGCCTGACCGAGACGTGGGCGTGGGAGCGGCTGGCTGCCGAGGGGGCCCGGGGGCTCGGGGCTGGCGCTCCAGTTTGGTCTGTGGGCCGAGGCCCCGGACGATCCAGTAGGCAGGAAGCACAGGCCGGGCTTTTGTTCCCTCAGCTGGTCCACAAGTGGCCATTATGCCCTGGCGAGGTCATGTGATCCTGGGGGTTTCGCATTTTATGTTGTCCCCCCCCACCCCCATTCATTTTAGAATTGAATTTGCTCTTCTGCAAATCTGTAATTCCCATTTGGAGGGAGAGGGAGAGAGAGAGAGAGAGAGAGAGAGAGCACCCGTCAGGTGTGTGACGTCACTGCCAACACATATCAGGCGTGTGACGTCACTCTTGTGGGAGGGCAGGTTACCAGGAGAGCTTGCCCTGTCCATGTGTGATGGCCGTTTACTCACTGAAATGGCTCCAGAAGAGTACTGGACCACTGTAGAAAAATGGTTTAAAAATGTACTTGAACAGCTTACTTTAATATGTATGTGTTCCGAAGTATCAGTGTTAACGGTTATTGTGCCGTGTTTCTGATGGAATGAATTAACTCAGAGTGTGATGATCACCCCTTCGACCAGGCATTGCAGAATGACCTGGAACTGGAGCAGGTGAAAGTGAACTCCCTGACCCACATGGTGGTGGTTGTGGATGAGAACAGCGGTGAGAGCGCCACCGCAGCGCTGGAGGACCAACTGCAGGTAAAATCATGGAGGCTTTTTTGAGCGAGAGATCAAACAAAGCTGTATTTTGTCAAGTGCACAAGTACAGGTACATTGGGGATGTTCGTTTTTGCATGTCCCATCGTGGAAACATACACATTTTAAAAGTTGAGAGCAAAGCTAAGGATGGGAAGGAATGTGAATTAACTTGTACAAAATTCCATGACAATGCTTGATAATGGACCTTTAACCTTTCAGTTTATGATTTGTTTTCCATTCGGGTTTTTAAAGGAATCAAAGGTTGAAGGTACTTTCGCAAAGCTGAGGGGGGTGGGGTGGGGGCGCAGTGCTTGCTAAGTGTTTTTGGGCCGTTGGCTGAGTCAGGATGCTGGTGTCCCCTCTCCGCTGAAGTGGGGGCTGAAGCTTTGCAGCTCTGGCCGCATGTGAGTGCTGACCTTGAGCCTGTGTGTGTGTGTGTGTGTGTGTGTGTGTGTGTGTGTGTGTGCGTGCGTGCGTGTGCAGGCGCTGGGTGAGCGATGGGCCGCCGTGTGCCGCTGGACAGAGGAACGCTGGCACAAGCTGCAGGACGTGCTGAACGTATGGCAGCAGCTTCTGGAGGACCAGGTGAGCAGGGGTGCACCTGCACAGCTGCCACGCTACCTGAAGGGGGCGCTGTTTTGGGGAGCCTGTACTGTTTCTGTGTTAGATCCTGCTTCTCCTGTGGCCTCAATGTCCTGTGGGACCAAAGGACCTCACAAGCATAGCAAATCAAAAGCATAGCATAGCCCAGCAAGCTTTTCCCCAGAGAAATGAGTGGACAGTCCTCACTGAGATAGGAATACAAACCTGTGTGTGTGTGTGTGTGTGTAGGTTTGCATAGATCACATTTGAGCACCAGAATGTCCCCAAAGTGTGGAAATTTCTGGTTTTACCATACTTTTGCAGACATCTTTTCAGGTCCCCATTTGGATAAACCTCAGTTTTATAAAAATCTCTGAATGGAATCAAAAAAAGCCAAAAGTCCTGTATTTGGGTTGGGTACTTATGGTTAAGGTTAGGGCTAGGTAAGGGTTAAGGTTGTCATGATTGGGATTAGGGTTTTTTTTTTTAATGGAAGGTCCCCATTTAGATGGGTAGGCAGGTGTGTGTGTGGCAGTACTGTTAGTTTACCCAACACATTAGATGCTCTGACCTGGAAAATGGTTGACAACTATGGTGGCTTTTTGCTTCTCAGAACCTCTTCAAAGCCTGGCTGTCGGAGAAGGAGATGATCCTGCAAAAGGTTCAGACCAGCAACTTCAAGGATCCCGGCGAGATCAACGTCAGTGTGCGCACTCTGGCCGTGAGTGTCGTCCCTCTGTCTCCCCGAGCTCTTATCCGGCCGTTTGCTCCTGTTGGCCCCGGACTTGCCGACTCGCGGTGCCCGCCGTATCCTGTCACTGTGGCGGTGACCTCTCACCTCTCCTCTGCCAGCTCCTGAAGGAAGACATGGAGAGCAAGCGGCGGACGCTGGACCAGCTGGCGGATGCGGGCCAGGACGTGTCGCTGCTCCTGCGGAGCGTGGAGGCCACGCAGCGGATCCAGGGCCAGACTGAGGAGCTGACGCAGAGGTGGGACAACCTGGTACAGGAGCTGGAGGACTCGTCCTATCAGGTAAGTCTCCTCTGAGGGTCTCTTGTGCCATCATGGGTTTGCTGGGTCTTTGGAAGCTCTCCTGTTCATTAGAGCAGTGTCATTGTCATCTGGAGAGCAGCAGCAGCACGGCCTCTGCAAAGGCAGAATAATATTCTCATGTTCACACTCACACCCCCCCCCCCGCCTTACAAACTCCTGTCAGGCTGAAGTTTACTTAGCGCATGTATTTTGTTTATAATCCATTCGCTTGATTCTGTTCTGATGTGGTACAGCTTCATCTTAGGCTGTGTGGAAGGCAGTGGGACAGGTGTATTTAGGTCACTCTAAACCCCCCCCCCATCACCTTCACAGTTGGCGGAGTCGCTGACCGAGGTGGGACTGCCTCAAGCAGATGAGACCGCCGTCCTGGAGAGCGTCACCACCATGACCACCATGACGAGCATGACCGCGGTGGCCACCGTGACGGAGCGCGTGTCGGCCCAGGAGCTGCCTCCCCCTCCCCCTGTGAAGAGACGGCAGCTGGACGAGGAGCAGGACGCCAGGCCGCGGTACGCTGCCGCGACTGTGACTGTGCCGAGACCGAAACCAGCAGCCGTGCCAGTCTCGACGCGGTCTCTGCTTCTAAACGTGGTTACTTTCCTGTAATGAATAATCTTTATTTTCCTGCTTAGGATGGAAAGTAACCTAGTGGAGATCATGAGCTGGCTGGGTGGATGGAAAGCCTCTGTTCAGGCTTTGGACCTGACGGATGATGAGATCCAGGAGACATCAGTTTTAAAGGAAAAGCTGAAGGTAAAAATCTACACACTGCAGTTTGTTCTCTCCTGATGCATTTAGTCTCCAGGTCATTAGGTGGCACTGCAGCACTGTCGTGATATGTTTCTTTGGTCTACCTTGTGTAGGTTGTGAAAGAGCAACTGGAGGAGAAGGCCCCCAAGGTGGCCCATGTGACCCAAGCAGGGCAGTCCTTGCTGGAGCGACTAGAGAGAGGTGCAGCTTCTGAACACATTACCCATGCTTTGACATTTTATTTTTACAGACATGGAGCATTCAGGATAATATCTGCACCTGTACCTTAAATGGAAAGTTAGCAAAAGACCTGAAACATTATTTCCATGGAGACTTTTGAGTTGCGTTTTGGGCCATGTGGAATTGTTCACGAAACAGCTTCTGGAATACTTCTTCCTGGACAAAGCCCCTCCGGCCGTTACCTGTGTTTAGTGGGTTAGCGTGGATACAGAACAGCAGTCCATACTGGTACCAATAAGACGCAAAGCCTGAAGTTAGTCTGTGTGTGGCACAGATATTCTGAGCCTAGTCACTGGGATTCACGATCGTGATGGAATGCAAACCAGATCACACTGATACATATTCAGGCTCTCGCGGCTAACAAAAAAATGGATGTGAAGCTTTGCTTGGGTCTGCTACGCAAGCAGTCGGCGGACATCTGGTAGCATTTTCAGTCCCATATCCAGTGTGTTAACCTCATGAAACCCCGCCCCCCTGCAGAGAGCCTGTCCACGGGAGACCTCAGAGCCCAGCTGTCTGCCGTCCGGGCAGAGTGGGAGAGCAGTCAGGGACTCCTCCTGCACCTGAAGGAGAAGCTAGACCTCCGGGACCGGATGAGCGCCGCCCGGCTGGAGCTGCGGTCCCTCGAGCAGGCCGTGAGCGGACTGGAGGACTGGCTGCAGGGGGCGCCCAGGGCCGACTCCGGGGACGACGAGGCCCAGCTGCGCTCCCAGCTGGCCACCTGTGAGGTCAGCAGACCCCTTTATCTGTGTCCCACCTGGAGGGACCCCCCCCCCCCCCCCCCCCAGTCCCTGAGAACTCGAGCAGGGAGCCTCTTGAGTACCGTCCAGCGTGGTCCACGAGCTGAGAGCGAGGAGACGCCATGTGGATTCTGATTTCGGGAGGGGGTGTTCATGCGGCAGCGAGATAAAACCCTCCGTCCAGCTGATAACTGCCCCCCCCCCCCACCTAACCCTCATTTGGGGAAACAAGGCTGATTGATGTGCGGCCTTGGGGGTGGTGGGGGGGGGGGCATTCCTGTACACTGGGATCAGCATGTGCTTTGGTGCCTGATTTAGTAGCCAAGGTGTAAAGCTGCATTCTATCAAGCCTTGGGTGCCTTATTTTTATATGTATGTTCCTCGCGGGAATTTGTTTGTTCTTATGTAGTGACTTATACTTTTGTTTTGTTTGCCTGAAAACCCGTGAACACCTTATATAAACATTAATTCCATTTTATGACAAAGCGGGTTAACTGAAAGGGAGTGCTGTAATCAGTGGTATGATTTTATTTTGTTGGGATGTAGATGTTTAAATGTCATGGGCCATTGGGTCTTCAGGCATTTTTTGGGTTAGCAGAGGGTTGCAGCCTTCTGATCCAGCCCGCGGGTCTCTGTTACAGGCCAGGCTGGTGGAGCTGCAGGCCCTCGGGCCCCGGACGGAGCAGCTGGCCCGCGAAGCCACAGCGCTGGCCCGCGAGCCGCGGGCGCCCGCCTCCCTGCAGCCCGGCGCGGTGGCGCTCGTCGCCCGTCACAGCGCCGCACTGGAGGGCTTGCAGAAGCGTGAGCAGGACTTGCAGGATGGTAGGTACTTAGGGGCGGGTTAGCCAATCGGCGGCGAGTACTCGGCACATGGTGTGGCGTCTCTCAATGCGGCATCGGGGTGACGGCGCACGGCCACGATCGGCCCATCAAGCGGTGGCAGCGTTTTCGAAAAGGGGATTTATAATCTGCCTCTGTTTTCGGGGGGGGGGCGGGGGAGACACCGAAACGCATTTATCTTTCTGACCTTAGAAGGGAAAGACGCTCGCACGGCCCCCGAGTTTAGGAGCCAGGCCAAAACACGCTGGGACATGGGGGGGTGGCCGGCCGCACGGAGCGGGCCTGTTGAGCGTGCCCCCGGGACCAGAGTAATAACAGCCCCCCCTGCGGTCTCGCTCGGTTACTGACCGCTGCCTCAACATCCGTGGGGCTGACGTGTCTGAGGTGGATGCTTCTGGAATCCTTCCATAGTTTGAAAAGGGAGCAGAGTAAAATTTGGCTTCAAAACACTCTTGGGGTTTTTTTTTTTTTAGTAGGGGGCTAGGGGAAGGCACTGAATACTGTGTTTGTGTTCCAGAACTCCGAGATCTAATCCACTGAAAATATTTGACTGCATGGTTCCTGAGTCATGGATTTAAAACAGTTACGGGTCTGTCGGGAGGTGTTTTTTTTTTTTTTTTAGCTATCCTCAGAAATCCATCTAGTGATTTACGCAGCTGCTTAGCGAGACGTATCCCAGGAAGCTGCACAGCCGCACTTTTATTTACATTAAGCCCCGCAAAGGAAAGCACGTCTCTCCTGTTTGTTTTCATTAGCATGTAATTATATTGCTAATGCAGCATTAACATGCTTGCAATCTAGGTCACGCCAAAGGAGCTCCTCTGCCCCCGTGTGGCGGTTTGTTGCATTTGGAGCTCATTTAAGTTTAAATGCCCCAAAAATAGGCCAGCTGAGAAAATAAATGAAATTACAACTGTTAAGGCAAAGTAGACCTGGAGTTTTTTCCCGTTCCGGCTTATTCAGCGGCACTGATCTTCGTGTGAGTTCTAATTCAGAGTCTGGTTCTGATGCTGACCGTGCCACAGTCCTCCTTTCATGGGTTTCCTGCGCTGTCGGCTTGTGTTCCAGCCCTGGCTGCCCGTCCCAGCCCAGAGGACCGCCGCTTTGTGCAGGAAATGGAACTCCGGATAGCGTCCCTGCGAGACAGCGTTGTGGACACCGGAACGGCCGCGGAAGCGGTGCAGAGCGCAGAGGTAAGGGCCAGAGCACCGGAAGGGCAGATCCGAAGGAGGGAGCCGCACGCCGCTGCTGTTCCTGGGTGTGTCTGATCGGAGGGGAGCGTTTTTCATGGCAAGGTCGTGTTGGTTGCACTCATGGGTAGGGCTTGGTAGTTCAGTGGCATTCTGGGTAATTAAGACATGGGCATTGTGGCTGTGGAATGCTTTCTGTGTCTTGTGATCAGCAGCGGTACGTACTGTAATGGTTTTGCGCGGCCGCTAGCTGTAATTCCCGTGCCTGCTCTCCCGCAGGCCCTGTGCCAGTCTCTGGAGCAGCGAGTGACCTCTGACCCCGTGGGGTGGAGCCAGCTGGCCAGCAGAGCTCAGGATGAGCTGGGGATGCTCCAGCCAGTCCTCGGGAGGTTAAAGGATGCTGAGGTACGCTGCCCCGTGACCCTCTCTGCGTGCCACACATGGGCCTCACGATCAGCTCGTCTGCTGTAATGCGGCTGTCCTATTACCTCGGCGACGTGGGGGTGGGGTGTGGCCCCTCACTGAAGCGCGTGACGCTTCTGCCGGCAGGAGAGGCTCGCACGGGTGGACTGCTGGCTGGACAGCGTGCAGGCACTGATGGCTAAGGATGGGGCTGCCGCCGGGGATGCTGGGAAGCTGCAGGAGGAGCTGGACCGGTGCACGGTCGGTGGTTACCTCATCTCTCAGGGGTGGTCACTTCAGCTGTGGTCTACTTATGCAAAAAATGAGCAGGCAGTGTGAAATTCAGCCACTTAGATTGTGGCATAAAACAAGTAACTTTTAAATTTAGACAGCTAAATCGAGAAAAGGAGGCTAAATCTGGAGCTTAATAACGGAGTGTATCCCAGCATGCACTGGCTATAGGGCCTGTTGTGTTTCCTGCGACATCCAAAGGAGGTGGGGGGGTGGGGGCCCCACTTGCTTTCAGGATCTACAGAGGCCTATCAGCGGGGGCCCCTGTTCTCTCTGCGGAAAAATCCTTCAGAATCCAGCACTTTGATATTCAGGAGAGGTGACAGGCTGACATCAGGCTCAGGGGTGTGATTAGCAGTAGATTGCTGTCATATCCACACTGAAGGGCTTCGGGGGGGGTAATCAACATGACGACTTTCTGAGTGACGACAGCAGGGACTTTTATTTTTATTTCTTGGCTTTTGAGTGTCCAGCATCGACCCCTGAGAGGGTGACCGGTGCTTTTGATGTCACCTCCATCCCCCACGTCCCACTGCAGGAGTTTGTGAACGACATGGAGGCCGTGGAGGCGGACCTAAAGCAGGCGGCCGGAGACGCGGCGGCGGTGCGGGCGTGCGCGGTGCCTGGCCTGGCCACATGGGGGCAGCCTAAGCTGGAAGAGTGTCAGAAGCGATGGGACAGGTTGAGCACACAGGTACAGGTGGCTTAAATGCTTCTGCCGGGGCCTGGCTTGTTCCTCTTGATGAGGGCATTTTTATCAATCTGTATGTCCCTTTAGGTGGGAATGTTTGATAATGTGAGTAACTTCCCTTCACTTATAACACAGTTTAGATATGCGCTGTGGTCATGTGTGTGCCTGGGAGGGCTTCTGTGTGCATGGGAACTTGACGGTGGGAATGAGGGGTGTAATGTTGTGTACTGCCCCCCCCCCCACCCCCCCGCAGTTGCAGAAACACCAGGAGCGGGCATGGGAGACCCAGGAGAGGACGCTGAACCTGAGGAAGGATCTGGCGGAGATGAGGGAGTGGATGGCGCAGGTCGATGAGGAGTTCCTGATGAGGGACTTTGAGTACAAGAGTCCAGAAGATCTGGAGGGAGCTCTGGAGGAGATGAAGGTGCGAGGCCGGGCACCGGCGTGTGTGCGCGTGTGCTTGGAGTGACATTCCAGCATGCTGATCTGAGATGGAAGCGTCCCTTGGAAAACAATAGGTGCCTGTGAGCTGCCAATCACCCGCTGGTAGCCAATTGGGAGTCGGGGGAGGGGCATAGCTGAAATGTCAGAAGGGATGTGACATAAAAGGAAATCTAGCCGCATCACTTTAAAACCGCCGGTCCATCTCATTTGGAATGAAATTGCCCAATAATCGATAAAGCCGTCACTAATCACTACAGTCCTTATATTGCTGTTACAAATCAGCGAGGCTGGTTTTATTGTTGCGTGTTACTGTCAATTTTCTTATGATAATTGCTATTTGAGACTGAAATTGGTTTTGATCAGAACATTTTATGTGCTTTTACTTCAGGAACAAAACACTTAAGTATTTTGATCCAATAGGTTACTACAGCGCATTGCTAAATTGATCTGAATTGTCAAATATGGGCTGAATTGAATCATATGGAGCCATTACTGAATCGCAGCCTGTTGAATGCTGATGTGCCGTGTAGCTGGCTGTGAATATAGAGGGTTGCCATATCATGTACAGGGCGAGATTCACGCTGTTAATGAACCTGGCTCTTCCCACCCTGTACTGTAGAGGGCGCCGGGAGTGGGGTGACAGGTGACGATGCTCTGGTTGTGTGTGCCTGCAGAGGGCCAAAGAGGATGTGCTACAGAAGGAGGTGCGAGTGAAGATACTGAAGGACAGCATCAACCTGTTGGTGGCAAAGTCGCCCCCTGGTGGCCAGGACCTGACTACAGAGCTGACAGGGGTTCTGAAGAACTACCAGAAACTGTGCGAGCGGTTTAAGAGTAAATGCCACACTCTGGAGGTACGGCTTAGAAAGGCATGCTGGGAAAGAGAAACTCTGCTTTAAAATGTATCCTATAACAAGCAGGTGCACAAACAACAACATGCAAACGATGTATCTCTGAATAATAATAACCATTTAGCACAATAAATCCCCCACTGAAACTACCTCTGAAAGTAATACTAATGCGGTGATTAGCAGCCTCTTTATTTAGTGTGAGTAGGCTGACCCCAGAGGAAGATGGTACATTACTGTTAAATCAAGAAATTAATTAAACTTTTCCTTTTATAGCGATTTGGTGGGATGTTCAAAGAGCAGATATCCTTAAACATGCTGTAGCCAGCAAAATGTCAGGGTTTAATGCCACAGGCTGGTTAGTGTATCGAGTGCCCTTTGCGTTGTGAGCACATGGGCTTGTTGGTGGGTGTTGCATGACATGAAGTGTAACTGCATTGAGGGTTTATGGCAGGGGTGGCCAATCTGATCCAGAAAGGGCCACTGTGTGTGCGGGTTTTCGCTGCAACTCCCTGATCAAATTACTATCCCAAAAACCTGCATACTTACCGGCCCTTTGCGGACAAGATTGGCCACCCCTGGTTTATGGGGTCTGTGTGTGACAGAGTGGGCGTGGCCTCCGTGGGTGTAATGGGCTTCCTGTGTCTGCCGCGGTAGGAGGTGTGGTCTTGCTGGATGGAGCTGCTACAGTACCTGGACCTGGAGAACAACTGGCTGAACAGCTTGGAGCAGCGGCTGCAAGCCTGCGAAGGGCTTCCAGAGAGCGGCCAGGCCGCCAATCAGGCGCTAGAGGTGGGCTTCCCCCCCACCACTGCACCTCTGTCAGCGCTTACTCCATGCACATTTCCTATCACACGGTTCCCGAGCTTCTTGGAGCCCAACCAGGACTGGGACTTCCTCCTAACGATATTCCCCCTTGCCCCCCCCCCCACCTCCCCACGAAATTTCCACAGGCCCTGGAGTCGGTCCTCCGGCACCCGAGCGACAACCGCACCCAGATCCGGGAGCTGGGCCAGACGCTGATTGATGGTGGCATCCTGGATGAGATCATCAGCGAGAAGCTCGAGGCTTTCAATGGCCGCTATGAGCAGCTCAGCCACCAGGTCAGCGACCTCAGGCCCCCCCCCCCCCAGCAGGAGGAAGAAGCCCCCTGCGCTGACCAGTTAGGGAGACGTGGCGCACTGCACGTTCCACTTGACCGGCAATACACTGTGTTGTGCTGTATGTGCTTGGTGACCAGGGACATAAGGCCTGGTCTTTAGATGTGTCACATGGCTGTCTTTGCTTAAGCTCTCTCTCGCCCCCTACAGGCTGTGAGCAGGCAGATATCCCTGGAGCAGCAGTTGCAGGCCCTGCGGGAAAATGAGCAGGTTCTACAGTCTCTGCAGGAGTCCCTCAGCCGGCTGGACCAGACTCTTACGTCTTACCTCACCGACCGGCTTGATGCCTTCCAGCTGCCTCAAGAGGCCCAGGTACGCAGAAATAGGACGCCCTCTACAGGCAGCACCATACAAGTGCGACAAACAGCCAATTACAATTTGCTTTATACTTTGGTTGCATAACACCATTGATGCTTCATGTAGGTGACCTGGAAACCATGGTAACAGTGGTGTGGATGGCCATGACCTCAGCATTTCCAAATCCCGCACTTAGATAAGCTCAGAACAGAGTAAATGTCTGGGGGTCATACCTACATCTCACTCTGCAAAAGTAATCTCCTTTTGCCCTGAGTTCTCCAAGACTCAGCAATTTAATTTAAAAAATGTTAAATGAATGCTTAAATAAAAAATCAGATCTCTTGCGGAGGAGTGTTACGGGTCTGACGCGTCCTCGCTCTCCTCGCAGAATATCCAGGCGGAGATCGCCGCCCTCGAGTCGCAGGTGGATGAGCTACGGAAGAGGGGCATTGGAGGCACCCTGGCCACCTCGCAGGAGGGAAAGGCGTCCCGTGGGGGCACCGTGCTGGACCAGCAGCAGGTCAGCATCTGCAGCCGCTTTGGGGGTCATTGTCGTGTCTGCTCAGGAAATAATTACCAATTAACATAACTTATTCCCTGTACAAACATTGTAGTCTAACAAAATTTCTTAATTGTTAAGGCATTAAGAGCCCAGCCGTAGCAGAGACCAGTAAGTCCAGAGATGTGAGATCTTTAGATGTTTGGCTGGTAGCTCTGTCTGATGTTGACCTCGCTTGCTTCACCTATGGGCGATCACATGGACCTTAATGGAAGCAGCCCTGTCCTCCTCCCTTTCAGAGGAAGCTCCGGGAGATCTCCACCAAGTTCCAGCTCTTCCAGAAGCCAGCCAACTTTGAGCAGCGCATGCTGGACTGCCGGCGCGTGCTGGAGGGCGCCAAGGCCGAGTTGCATGTACTGGACGCCAGCAGTGTGGAGCCCAAGGAGATCCAGGCCCACTTGAGCGAGTGCATGGTAAGCCTCACCCTCGCCGATGCTTTGCATGACCTTCTGAGCATGTGCATGGCAAGCCCTGCCCTCCCTGCTGCTTTGCATGACCTGAGCATGTGCATGGTAAGCCCTGCCCTCCCTGCTGCTTTGCATGACCCGAGCATGTGCATTGTAAGCCCCGCCCTCCCTGCTGCTTTGCATGACCTTCCGAGTGTGTGCATGGTAAACCCTGCCCTCCCTGCTGCTTTGCATGACCTTCCGAGCGTGTGCATGGCAAGCCCCGCCCTCCCTGCTGCCTTGCATGGCCTTCTGAGCATGTTCATGGTAAGCCCCGCCCTCCCTGATGATTTGCATGCCCTTCTGTGTGTGCATTATATGCCCCGCCCTCCCTGCTGCTTTGCATGGCCTTCTGAGTGTATGCATTGTAAGCCCTGCATACCCTGCTGCTTTGCATGGCCTTCTGAGCGTGTGCATTGTAAGCCCCGCCCACCCTGATGCTTCATGTACCTCCTGAAGTACACTTTGATGTACTACCTTTTAAGTCATTTCCTATCAGCTAATCCAGCACTGGCTGCTGAGTTGCTTTAGTGTATAAAATTTAAAAGCAGGGAAACAGTTGTGAGTGTTCAGAGCCAAATGTTTCCAATTAGCCTTTTTCCAGCCGTGTGGAGAGCATAAATTTGTGGAACGAGATGTTCAGAATTGACCGTGGTAATCTAAAATTTATATGTTAAAAATCTGCTGCAGTCATTATTAAAGAAATCGTGCATGGAGAGAAAATGCCTTAGAATCATCAAATTTCTGTCATGAGGTGACTGAGTTCTGTATTTCTGTGGACTGCTGGGAAACAGACTAGGATCTGTGCAGTGTTTAGCTTTGTCCTGACAGTGTTAAGTTACCCAGGCTCGGATGGTAGTATGGTATTACTGTGTACCATAAAATATATATAGAATGGGCCTCCGGCTGCTGGATAAAATGAACATCCTGAAGTACAATTTGATGGATGGCATCACTTGCACACGCTTTATTTTATTCATTCATTTGGGCATTCCTTTTCTACAGTTATATATATATATATATATAATCGTCACACGTTCTTGAGTTTGCCCTGTGCGTTTGTATCTGACCACTTTCTGTTCCTTTGCTGCTGTCTATTTCCACCTGTCTCACATTAACCCGTTCCCAATCAGACCCTCACATTCCCACCTTCCTCCCAATCAGAAACTCTACAAAGTGCTGAGTGAGGTGAAGCTGGAGGTGGAGACGGTGATCAAGACGGGCCGGCAGATCGTGCAGAAGCAGCAGACGGAGAACCCCAAGAATATGGACGAACAGCTGACCGCACTCAAGCTGCTCTACAATGACCTAGGCGCCCAGGTTAGCCGACGCCCACCTTCTGGGCCCCGCCCACTGTGCTGGCTGTTTTCGCAAATTAAATAAAACCATGCTGCTCCCAGGTGACGGAGGGCAAACAGGACTTGGAGAAGGCCCTGTCCCTGTCTCAGAAGGTTCAGAAGGAGAGCACGGCACTGCGGGTGTGGCTGGGGACCACGGAGGCAGTGCTTGACCAGAAAACATCTACTGGGAGCATGCCAGCTGACATAGATGGCGAGGTGGCCTGGGCCCATGTGAGTGACGTGAAATCCCTGTCAGCCTGTAGGGGGCAGTAACATATGAGGGAAATGCATAATATGTTACCCTATACTGGGTGGATGTTACGTATTATAAGTTATACTACAGGGTTGTTTATAACAGAACTGGTCTCATAGATCATTATTTAGTTCTGTGGATGTGATGCTGAGCAAAGTTCCAGATGCCCCACCCCCTCCCGGCCTGACATTAATTCCCAGTTTTAATCATGCATCTCTCACCCTCCCCAGGGGCTGCTGAAGGAGCTGGAGCGGCAGGAGGTGGAATTGCGCAGTGTTACTGAATGCAGCGCCGCCCTGCAGGCCTTGGTGGAGGGCAGCGAGCAGGAGCTGGAGGAGGGGCTCTGCCTGCTGAACGCCAGCTGGGCGCGGGTTCGCACCCTGGCAGAGGACTGGCTGAGCAGCGTGCTGGTGGGTTCGATGCCTGCCCTCCTGCAGCCTGGGAGCCGTTATGAAACTTTGGTCCTGGGCGAGGAGGTCGGGCTGGTAATAAGAAAGCGGCGTGCACCCGGAAGCCGGATTTCAGATCTACAGAGAGAACGCAATCAGGGGCCTCTGGGATCTGGAGTATTATGTTAAATCCTAGTTTTTAATTGGAACAAATGATTTGATTTCTCCGAAATGATACATTTCATTATATTAATAACAAGCAGTGTGCGCAGTGCTGGGGAGGCTCGCTAAAGCACGGCTTTTCTGGTGCAGCCGCTGACAGGCTTTGTAGCCAGGAGGCTTCGTTTCAGGGCGAGCAACTCTGCTAAACCCAGAGTAACCAGAAAGTAAAGTCTGACATCTAAGACACTTGGAAGTCTGGGTGCATTAGCGTGTCACCTGGAGCAACATAGTGCTGGTTAATTAGCATTCGAAATGTGAGTTTGTGTATTTGAGCATATTTAAATATGCATTTTTAAAACTGTAATTTTGAAGACTAAATGAACCACTCTGCCGGTGTGCAATTATGCTGCGGTAGGTATGCCCGCGTTAAAGCCTTGCAGCAAGGTGATTTTAACGAGCTTTGTTCTAATATGAAAAGCAGAACAATTCTGCCAAATGTGTTATTTTGAAGTCATTTCTTGTCAGAACCCAGCTCTAACTGTTCAGCTGCTATAGTGTATAAAATTTAAAAACAGGGAAACACTGTTTTGAGTGTTCAGAGCAAAATGTTTCCAATTAGCCTTTTCCCAGCCGTGCGGAGGCACGTGATGTTTAAAATAGACCGTGGTAATCTAAAATTTATATAATATAATCTAATATAATATAATATAATATAATATATAATATAATATAATATAATATAATCTAAAATAATCTAAAATTTATATAAAAAAAAAAATAAATAAATAAAATTTATATATCAAAAAACTACTGCAGTCATTACTAAAGATATCACGCATGGAGAGAAAATGCCTTAGAATCCTCAAATTTCTGCCGTGAGGTGACCGTGTTCCGTATTTCCAGTGACTGAGCCGTGGACTGTTGGTAAACAGACTAGGATCTTTGCAGAGATTTACAAAATACCATAATAGTGTTGTTTTTGAAAATAACGTTGAAATGCCATATACTGTGGTACAATGTCTTGATGGCCAACCGGTAGCCTTAAAGGTGGCTGTGTATGTGCCTTCTAGGGTTATGGTGTGCTGTTCTCACCCATGTTTGTTTTTTGTTTTGTTTGGACATACTTTGAAGTATATGGCCATCTTTGGTGCCATTGTTTTGTGGCGTATACTGTGACGTATATACTGTACAACCAGCTGTTTGTGTTAAGGCAAGGAGGATTGACCTACAGAGTGAGAACGTAGCTGAGTCTTGTATTGTGGAAAGGGTGTGCTGCAAGTCACACTTGAAATAGTTTTTAAAAATGATTTTTGGATGAATGTGGTATGTTTTTGCATCCCAGTTTTATGTTTGTTTTTAATATGCTTGTTAACATTCAAAGCTGGATGAACATACCGGTTGTGTTGGATGTTTCTGTGTGTTAGATGTAGGTTAGATGAAGCCCCCTACCCCAGTTTCTGGATGAACTGTAGTGCTCCATCGCGGAGGTGATCTTCTGACCAAGGGTCTAGTTTAGTCAGTTGTGCCACAGGAGAGGGTGAATCTATTTTTTGGGCCTGGTGCCAGGTGCTTACACTGCGGTTCTGCTGCGTGTTACAGAGCCTCAGAAATGAAATGGAGATCTACGACGAGAACCTGGCCCACATCAGCACCTGGCTGTACCAGACCGAGATCCATCTGGATGAGACTGAGAAGCTGGCAGCCTGTGAGAAGGAAGAGGTTGTTAAGGTGAGGGGGTGAAGGTCACATCTTCCCTCTTTGGGGGGGGGGGGGGGGGAACTGGAGCGGGAGAGTGTGATCACTGTGCTCCCCCCTCGATACTCAGAACTTGCTGGTGGAGTTGGAGGACATCAGCCTGAGGGTGGACAGCGTGAGAGACCAGGCCGTCATCCTCATGAGTGGCCGTGGAGCGGCCTGCAGAGAGGTGGTAGAACCTAAGCTGGCTGAGCTCAACCGCAACTTCGACAAGGTTTCCCAGCATATCAAAGCTGCCAAGGTGGGTGCAGACGCAGGGGAGGATGGTCCAGTGATGTGGAATGAGGGGTCCAGTCACTCTTCCTCCATAGGCGGAGGGGGTCTGCTCATGTTTGGTCCATCTCAGTAGAACGACCGACATTCAGATTTCTGTGGTGTCGTTGCACAATTTTGTGTGGCCCACATTTTCATAATTTGTTCATTAAGCAGAAGATGCTCTTTATTCAGAGACCAGGGACAGCAGTCTGCCTTACTGGCTTGGCTCCTTAACCTCTGTGCCACCTACTGGCTTGCCTACAGATGTCCACGACCTTGGAGGCTGCCGCCCAGGCGAATCAGCAGCCTCCGAAGCTTCCAGCCCTGGGGGCTGTAACTGCCAGCCAGCTACGGGACTTTGAGGAGGAGCTGACAGCCAGCCTGGACACCCTCGACCCCCAGGGCGAGTACGTGCAGCTGCTGGCCCAGGATGACGAGAAGGTAAGCCCTTCTGCGGGGGGTGGGGGAGCGGGGCTGGTGTCATCAGCAGTTTTACTCTCAGATCTGGTTCTTTTTTATTTTTATGCAATCTTTTAAACAACCACAACGGGAACATTAAAAGTTTTAATAAGTGTAAGGGATTAAATACTCATAAACTGACGAGGGCATCCCGGCTGGCCAGCACCTGGCCTGGTAGAAGCCTGGTAACGATTGCAAATGGAACAGGTTTCCGGTGAGGATACCAAAAGGGGAACAGCCTCCAGAATAATGGAGAAATCTGCTTTCGCAAGCATTGACATCAGCGGAGGAGACGATAATGGCTCCCGATGAAAGTGCCAGCTAAGCAGCTGAAATACTTCGCCTTATCTGGCCCTGTTACTCAAGCTGAAGTTCTGTCGTAACTTACGGTGGAAATCACATTATGCGGCAGGCAATTTGGGTGATATTTTCTCATTAATCACCATGCAACGTTAAGTTTCTAATATAGAAAATGATACTGTGTATGTAGTAATATGCATGGTTAAGACACTTATCAAAAAAAAAAATGGAAATTGCAGAACTGGTGCGATGTTCGGTATAGGATAAGGCTTCTGTCATATTCCTTCAAGAGGAGCAATTTGTTTATTTAGCAGGCGTTTCTACCCCAGGAAAGCAGGGTCAGACAGGTCCCAAAGCATTTGGGGCTTAAGGGCTTTGATCAAGGGCGCAAAGGTCATATTGCTCTGCCAACTTGGGGAATTTGAACTGGCGACCTTTGGATCACAGGCACAGCATCCAAACCCGACCCGCACTCCGCCGGCGAATGTCGCCTTGGCATTCCGTGCCCGGAAGCTAACGTGGTGCCGGTCACCGGGATCCCCGCCACAGTCCGCATCCTTACCTTAGGCGTGCCTTAGAATTCTGCGCCCCAGAAGCCAGACGAGGTGGCCAGTGACGAGGCCTGGCGCTTTAAGCCTTTGTGGCACCTGCTGACCATGGCTAGAGGCGGTGACCTTGGCGACGCCAAGGCTGCTTTGTGCGGGGCCATGAAGTGATGCGGGCAGGGAGCTCTGTGATGCTAGTGGCCAGCACTCCGCAACCTCAGAACTATGCCCCCCCCCCCACACACACACACAGATGGACGAGGAGAAGGTACGGGTAGAGGAGGTGCTGCGGAGGGGCGAGCTGGTCCTCCTCCAGATGACGGGCGACGGCAAGGACGAGCTGCGCAGACGGCTGCTCCGGCTGCAGACGCGCTACACCGGCCTGCGGGTGAGAGTCACTGGCAGTCAAAAGGAGCTCCTTGGAAAGCTCTGGTATATTCCCACTGGAGGTCACATTACTTCGAGAGAGAACACTTCTTCAAGGACCTGTAGAACGTCCCACATCATTGAGACCTGCCTATAGGCCGCACCTCCCTGTGACAGCCTGTGGGGGCAGTATCGTATATGGCTGGGGTTGGCAATCATATCCAGAAAGGGATGTACGCTCCCTAATTAGATTACTTATTAGAGGACTGATTGGTTGACGAATCCTCACATCTTGGTTTGAGCAGATGACCTGATTGTTGTCCCAAAAGTCCACATACACACTGGCCTCTTGCCGATGAGGTGGGTAGGGAGTCCCAATCTCTTGCCTGTTTTCATTTGAGTGTCCCTGGTTTGCAAACTGGTTTCTGTCCTTAAGCTGATGTCCTGGGTGCTTTGATCTTCCAGGAGCTGCGGGCAGTGAGAGAACACCGGGCTGAGCCAGTGGCACAGCAGGTGCCCCTCAGCTGGGTGGAGCGCCCCCTGGAGTCTCCTTTGGGACGGGGGGCCGAGGACAGTGTGGACGGTGACCTGCAGAGGGCACCCTCCCTCCTGCCCTCCGACTACCTTCTGGATATCAACAAGGCGCTGCTGGCTATGGCCGACATCGAGCTCATGCTCAACTCCTCGGAGCTCAGCAGTGGCCTTTATGAGGACTTCTCCTCTCAGGAGGATGCGCTGAAGGTTGGCTTGGATGCATTTCTGTAGATGCGATATTTATTTATTTTGCTTGAATGGGTCAATGGTGTAGATGTCTTTGCCTCTGTGGTGTGAGTGCGAGGCTACCTTAAGTACCAACAGCGACCTGGCTTCCTGGTTACTGGCCATGACGGGGGCTTGGTCCCCATGGTGGAGTATTGGCAGCCATGGTAGGCTGGCTTGTGTTACTCTGGGTCCGTTTCACAGCTGGGTCTGACATCCAAGATGGCATCCAAGTGTAGAGCAAGGCGAAAGTGGTGGGATTCTCTGGATTTTTACACACCTCTGCTGATTTGTAGTCCATCTCAGCAAGTAAATTCAGAGAAACGTCCCCGGTAGTGGACTTTGTACCTTAGTGGCTTGGTGGACCTTAATCGAGGAGCTGGGGTGGAGGGGTTTCTCTGCCGGGATTTGGCATTTTTTAAAATTTTAAAGGGATGAGCTGTGTTGCCAATGGTAACGGGGTCACCCGGGGTCGCAGAGCGTGAAGGACAGCCTGGAGAAGCTGGGGGAGCAGGTGACGACCCTCCACGAGCGGCACCCCGACGCCGTCCAGGAGGCTTCCCGGGCCGATGTGCTGCACATCGGGGATGCTCTGAGCCAGCTCAACGCCGAATGGGACCGCGTCAACCGTATGTACGAGGACCGCAAAGGGTGAGCGCTCATCGACCGCGTGGAACCTCACCACCCTTCATTTCCTTTTTACATTACATTACACTTTTTCAGAGTAATTTCCAGGAGGGGAAAACAAACTAAGCAGCTTTTTTTATAAATCGCATTTCCGAAGCATGTTGGGCAGGTAGCAATACACTTCTAGTCCTGTTCAGCCTGACCCAAGAGTCTTTAAGTGGGGCCATAATTCCCACAGAGGCCTGCTTTATAATTGGACAAGTATATGTTTTGAATCGTGAGTGACAGGAGAAGGGGCACTTAGGAGCCAATCAGCTTTAAGCTGGGCCCTGTGCCCCCTCCCCATTGTACACCTCTGCATCTCACAAATTTATTAGGAGATTGACTGTTTTACAGGTCGACTTCTCACCTGCAGGAAAGGTACTGCCTGCTATAGGGGCCTCGGCTAGGCAGCCTCCTGCTGTTGCTCCTGTGACCTCCCTGCAGTCCTGCCCTGATAGTGCCGAGTGCTGCAGGTCCAGGCTTTATTTTTGGGTTTACATTAATGGCACCGGGGCTGGTTTCCACATCCTGAGCCTTGAACATTATTCCCAGCTGTGCATCAGCTCCCTGAATATCGGTTTCCTCAGGATGACTGGAGACCTTCACTGACCGCCGGCTTTCAATCACATTAGCACCAGTGTGATAACATTTTGGTGAAAGACGTCTGTTGTGTTCTCGCTGGGGGCTGATTCCAGATTGTAAACATCGCTTTTCCCGGAAGCTTATAAAAATGAGTAATATTTAGGAGCATTCAGAATTTTATTCGCTGAACGGCCGTCTAGTTGCAGACATGGGGGTCTGTTGGCAACGCAGCGGCTGTCTGTGTTCAGGAACTTCGACCGTGCCGTCGATGAGTGGCACCACTTCCACTGTGACCTCAGCGACCTGGGCCAGTGGCTGGGCGAGGCGGAGCGGGCCCTGGCCGACACCCGGGGCCCCGACGGTGGCCTGGACCTGGAGAAGGCTCGGGGGCAGCAGGAGGTGAGGGCCCCCCCTATCTAAGTCAGGCAGCTCCTGCATGCGGTCCTGTGCGTGACCCTGTGTGTGCGTGTCTGTGTGTGTGAGAGCAGGACCTGGAGGAGGGCGTCCGGAGCCACCAGCCCATGCTCGCCCAGCTGACCCAGACAGGCGAGACCATTGTGGACCAGGTCCCGGCCCCAGACAGCAGCCTTCTGGAGGAGAAACTGGAGGCCCTCACCAGGAGGTGGAGTGCTGTCCAGAGGGAGGTGCAGGAACGCCGCCACAGGTGAGCCTCGCGGCTGGGCCGTGTTTAAGGGGCCGGTGACCCAGTGGGGATGGGCTCCCAGGGCCGAGAGGCTCAGCAGGAAGCAAGGTCTGCTCCTGCTTCTATGTAATGGTCTTTACACTGCGCCTCTGGTCATGCAGCAGGCTCTGACTGAGCATTGCACACGTGTTCATTTCTTAAGGACAGATATGTATTCATGCAAAGCGGGAAGTTGTAGATTATACCTAGTTATATTCTGCAAAGTTTATGTGCTGTGGTTACAAACTGTTGATTTATGAATATAAAATTAATCCCCATAACCTTGAGCCAAGTAAAATTCTATAAATTGTTGTTCACCTTATGTTTCTAATTTATCTTTAATCTTAATTAATTTTATTGGTGGCTGAATCCATTAAAAACTAAATCAAACTCTTACCTTATTTCTCATTATAAATATTATGAGCACAGGTTAAATAAAAGGCTGGGGAAAAGAATGAGTTTTTTTTATTTGTGTATGAAGCGGAAGTGTCAAGGTGTGTCCAGATTAGTGCTCCGTAAAGCTCATTATAGCTCATTAAAAAGGTTTTACTATAGATGGTCCTAATGTAGGTTGTAATCTGATCTGTTGGAGTTAGAATGTGCGTGCGTGCGCGTCTGACATGTTACTGTATCACTGACCCCATCCCTCTGCGGTTCCCAGGTTGGCTGTTGGGCACCCCCTGCTGGCTGACCTGGGCCAGCGCACAGAGGAGCTGGGCGTGTGGCTGGAGCAAGCTGGCTATGCTGTCCGCTCTCTGCCACCAGCTGCCAGCGATAAGAACCTGAAAGAGCTCAAGGTGGGGATCCCGAACCCCTGTTCCACGCCGGGACAGTCACCCGCCTACACTCTGCCCCTTCTGCCCCTGTCCGAGGCTCCAGGGGTCTATAAAACCCTCTGTGAATAGGGCTGATATCCCCTTAAATATGACAAATGGGCTGATGTATGAATGGCCACGCCCCCTTTGCATCCCATAATGCGTTTTGCTGTCTGCCGCTGCAGCTTCTTCACAAGCTCCAGCAATGCGCACAACAATGGACATCTGTAGGCTAATATAACCCTCCTTTCACCCAAAGATATGAAGGTAAAATTTTAGAGGGTTCAACAGATTGTCCCCTGCCTATGATTAATGGCACTGTGTGGTGGTGCATCCCCCCGCAGACCCTGGCGGAGGAACTGGACGCCCGAAACGAGCAGCTGACCTGGCTGAACAAGAACGTGCCACGCATCCTGGCCAGCCGGGACCTCAGCAGCCAGGAGAGAGAGCATCACGTGTCCCGGCTGAGGGCTATCAACATGAACTGGAGCCATGTATGAATCGAACGTGTGCTTTTGTCTGGCTTCTTTTTCCATTTTAGTGCACATATGACAGTGCGATTTGAAGTTAGCCTTAAAACGGTCAAACGCTTTATGGAGACGTTCCTGAAACATCAGAGTTTGCATGTCGATTTTGAAGATCCCGTCTCTCGGTCACCCGTTGCCCTCTAGGTGACGAGGGAGCTTCTGGACAAAGTGGGTGAGGTGGAGTCCGACCTGCAGGGTCACGCCCTCTTCCAGGACAAAATGAACCGCCTGAGCAGCTGGCTCCTGGTCACGCAGCAGGCCCTAACCCTGAGGGGTCCTGAGGAGAGCCAGGTGAACCCTCCTCTGAAGCATGGTGTCGTAAGTCTGTTCCTGGAAGTCTGGCCTCAGCGTTTACTAATGTCTCTGGGGTTCCCCAGCTGCTGGAGAGCTCTATGAAGGAGCACAAACGTGACCTGGAGGACCTCATCTCCAGGTCCATCCAGCTCCAGAAGCGACAGCAGTTACCTCCTCAGGAGAAGGTACTTATGCCTGGAGTCTGAACATCTAGTTAAGATGTAATCCAAAGCATGTCTATGAAGCAGATGTCTTCATTTTGTGTGTTCTGTGTGGCTTATTCCCCCCCCCAATCACAGAGCAAGGTGGAGCAGCTGGCAGCCGATTGGAAGGCGTTGGACACGAGGGTCCGGGAGATGCAGAAGCGGGTGGCCCCACAACCTCTCTCAGGTAATCCATAGCAAGGAGAGAACCAGAGGTTCATCTATCATTGATGGTTAACCTGCATTCAGTCTTCTAGCTGTTGCACGTTGTGGGTATTACTTGCATGTACCGTGTAACTCATGTTGAACCTGCCCAGTGCTGGGTGGCCCAGCTGTCAAGGGCTCGGTCTTTGGCAGGGTTTGATAGGATGCCCGTATGTTGCATTCACCCTGGTGGCCTTTTGTAAGCTTGACTGTTTTTGCCAGCGGCTGAGCCCCCAGAGATGGCGATGATAAACCTGCAGCAAATGGCTCCCCGAAGCCCTGAGCGCGTGGCCCCCGCTGACCTCAATGAGCGAGCCACCGAGCTCGCTGATTGGCTACTGCTCATCGACCAGATGCTCAAGTCCAACATCGTAACCGTGGGAGACGTGGAGGAAATCCAAACTACCGCCATGCATCTCGAGGTATGGCCTGACCTGACCCGATCGAAGGCTGTCACAGCGGCTTCTCCTGACTTTCAGGCATTGAATAACTGATCTAATGACTGTGCCCATGGTGACCAACGTAGTCCAAGCCGGCCAAACCTGACACTAACATGGCTCCCAGTAAATATAGGAGGCTTCTTTTCAAGGTTTTGAGATGAGATGCTTCAGCTTTGGGTGGATCATCCTTCACCACATGAGCTGTTGCTGGTTTGTTACATTACATGAGTAGAGTTGTGGTGGATTTTATGCCATAATTTAGTGTCTTAAACAAAGATGGTGTGGGCAGGTGACTAAGGGCGACCTGGAGCAGAGGCACCCACAGCTAGAGGACATCTTCACCCTGGCCCAGAATATCAAGAACAAAACCTCCAACCTGGACGTCCGCACATCCATCACAGAGAAGTGTAAGTGGACAGGGAGGCTCTGGGAAATATGGCTCATGTCAGTATTTCAGTGACGTGCCCCTATCGCCTGTACTTAAAGATAAAAATACTGGGCATAAAATTTAAAGACTGTCTTGTAAAGTGCAGTTATAGCCAGATTTTGTGACCGAGCCTACCTGTTTTCGCAGTGGAGAAGGTGCGCAGCCAATGGGACAGCACACAGCATGGCGTGGAGGCGCGCCTCCAGGAGCTGAATCAAATGATTGGTCATAGCAGCCAGTGGGCAGAGCAGCGGAAGGAAGTGGAGGCCTTGATTAGGCAAAATGAGGCTCGTCAGCAGAAGCTGCTGCAGCCGTCCCGGGAGTCCCTGACCAAACAGCTGAATGACAACAAGGTGAGAGCAGACTGTGAGTGAAGCCTCACTGTCCCCGATTCCAGGCCCTGGTCCTGGGGGATGTGCCCATAAGCCCACTGACCAAGTAATTAATTAATTGATTAATTTGTAAATGAAGACCATGGTATAGAATACTGGTTCTCAGCTCCCAACACCCCCCTACCCTGTATCTGGTGTTCCCGATTGCTTGAGTCGGGGGTTCCGGCAACTGGGAGGGAGAAAAAATGTGGATTGTTGGGGGGGGGGGGTCTGGGGACTGGTTTAGAATATTCAGGTTTATAACAACCGTTCTCACTTATTTACTGCTGTCCTGTGCAAGTTCAGAGTTCCAGAAGCACAGTAGCTGAAGCTCTCTGGGTGACTGTTTTGGCCATGAGAGGGGGGGCTGTGTCTATCCCATTACCTTCCTGCTTGTAATGTGCTCTGATGAGCCATAAAGTACCCCCCCCAGATATCACATGATATTCTCAGATATCACATGCACGCAGCCTTCTGCTCTGAAGGGAATGGCGACCTCATCTAATAGTGCCAGTCCTGTTTTGTTAATGAAGGATGGTAAAATGCCCCCCATGTGCCTGTAACAGTGTCATATTAGCAAAGCTGAGTTATCATCTTATGAACCCCTGTGATGTTGATGCAGTACCATTGGTCACCAACAGAGGGAACTTAAGTGTCACATATTTGCAGACTCTGGTTTTGTCAGAGATATTTATTATGATCCATCATATATGATCCATCATATATTCCCAGTGCTCCAATTTTAAATATTATTGTAATGGGCCCTAATTCCATTTGCAGCTTGTAAGGTGATTTCAGAATAATGGTGCGTTCCATTATACCTTGGAGGTCGGAATCCGAGTCAGAAACCGAGTTTGAGGCCGGAAGCGACGACATGCGCGCTCCCGTTTCTCGTAAAATCTGAGATTATCTCGGCGCAGCCCAGAGGACCCCGAGTTTGGTTTC
>JAODKL010000039.1:19083825-19110376 GCA_026780765.1 Petrocephalus schoutedeni
TGTGTGTGTGTGTGTGTGTGTGTGTGTGTGTGTGTGTGTGTGTGTGTGTGTGTGTGTGTGTGTGTGTGTGCGTGCGCACGCGCGGACACGTGCGTGTGAGATGGCGCCCTTTAGAGGCTGATTGATGCTATTGGATTGCGTGTTTGATTGGCATATGTGGAGTTTGGTCTACAGGGAAATTAAATGGGTTCACAGCAGCACCTGTATACCTGCCCCCCCCCCCCCCCCCAACCCGATGGGTTTATTTCCCATCTGTTATTTTCATGCACCCAAGCTTTCGTCCTTTGGGACCACACGAGGCAGACTGTCTCCCTCCCTGTACTCACTCCCCCACCAGCCCCTATCCGCTGTACTGAGAGGCTGTGTGGCTGTGGGGGGTGGGGTGGGTCGTCTCCTCTGCTTCGAATTCCCACTTGTCACCGATGCTCGGCATCCCACGTGCGAAGTGCCCCCTCCCCCTTGTTGGTTTCACTGTGACCTGTCCATGACTTCCTCATCAACCACTTGGTCACTGAACCTCACGGGCGTGCAGCTTTAAGCCCACGCGGGAATGGACTCCTGCAGCCTTTCTGACCCGCTGAGGGCGCGGTGGGCGGAGTCACATGTGCCAGATTTTGCATTGTCAGCATGTCTGCATTTTAAATCCACCAGCGGCGTTTATGGTTTCATGATTACCCTTTAAACACTTTTAGTGTGGCGTCCAGGTCTGGACTGGCCATCTGGTGGAATATTGGGCATTGGGCTGATGGGTTTGTTAGGTATCCACCCCCCATTCTGCAAATTTCACATGGGGCGGACACCAAAGTCCAGGTCCAGGATTTTTAATTTAGCCCAACCCAGATGGTGTCTGTGGTACAATGGATGGGTTTTGGCCAGAAGGGTTGAATGAAACCACAGCCCAATCAGAGCATGAGACTATGGTCAAGCTCGTTCGGCACACCACCCAATCACAGTGCGAGACTACAGTCAAGCTCGTTCGGCACACCACCCAATCACAATGCGAGACTACAGTCAAGCTCGTTCGGCACACCACCCAATCACAGTGCGAGACTACAGTCAAGCTAGTCCGGTACACCGCCCAATCACAGTGCGAGACTAGGATCACGCTAGTCCGGCACGCCGCCCAATCACAGCGCGAGACTAGGGTCAAGCTAGTCCGGCACAGCGCCCAATCACAGTGCGAGACTAGGGTCAAGCTACTCTGGCACACCGCCCAATCACAGCGCGAGGCTGTCTTGGGGGCATTTTCCTTCATGCAAAGTCAGTGGAAGCTGCTCTGTTAGATGCTCCAGGACTTGTGGAAGGTCCCGTCTTTCGGGCCCCTGGGTGCGGCCCATGGCTGCCCGTTGAGGGTTTTCCGTGGTGCCAGCCTCCATGTAGCCCTGAGGGTGCTGTGATGACTGGCTGTTTGCTGGTTGTGTTTTTCAGCCCTCTTGGACGGGCAGTTTTTACTGTTTTTTCCTCACACCTGCGGGGAGCCCCTGCCCCGCTCCTCTGCTGCCTCTCTCTATCGCCGCCCCTGTGGCCATGCCTCCTCTTACTCAGAAGCCCCCGCCAGTGCTTCCCTTGCATCTCTCACTCTCTGGACAGAAGCTGCCCCCCACCCCCCCATTTCTTTATCACATACCACATTCCTCTTTGAATATCTGTCCATCTCTGCATTCCTTCTCTTCCCCCGTCCTCTCCCTGCATTTCCAACTTTGTGCGTCATATCTGCCCCTCAGCGGTTCGCCACCCCGCCCACACCAGGGGCCTCGCATCGTGAAGACCGACTTCTCACCTAGCTGGATAGCTTGCCAAATTTAAGGTGCCCCAGTGTAAGTGGACTTTATCTTAGTTTACTTGTATTTAACCCAGACTACCTTAAATCTGGCAAGTTATCCTGCTAAGTGAGAAATCCTGCTCCGTGATACAAGCCCCAGTTGTGTAGTCCCTCGGTGAACATTGTGCTCCCCTCCATCTTTTTATACCGGCTCCTTCTGCCTGTGGTCATGCGGGGTCAGTTGTTTCCCGCTTTTCGCTTAGTCCCCCTTTCTGTTGGTTGCTAGACGTTTGCCGATACGCCTCCCACTCGGTCATCATGCTCCGAACATCCTCCTCGTTTCTGCTGAACTAGAAGCATGAGAGCTGATCCGCACTGGGAGGGCAAGACGTTTGCTTTATTTTGATGATGCAGTGGGCTGCCGATTCAGCCTTATTCCGAAACATTTCTAAGCATTTTTTTTTTCATATTGTGGACAAAAATACAGCTTCTTGAAGGCTGCCCTGTACACGCACGCACGCACGCTCTCAGGCACATGCGTGCCCTGGCTGTTTCTGTAGTTGCATCTAATAAAATGAACATATTGACAGTTATGAAACCAATAAATTGTTGCTTCACATAGGTATGACCCTTAGAAATGGACCCAACTCCTGAAAGTACATTTTGCGCCAGCATGGGGCGTAACATTCAAGTCTCGCCACTATATAGCTGCTGGTGTATGTCTGAGGGAAGGACTTCTGTGTCCTTTAGGAGAGGAGAGTGGCTTAGAAAAACTGCATTCATGTCTTAGAAATTGCCAGTGGAACAGCTTTGAACGAAACGCTATTGGGTTAGACGATGTAAACATACTGCCTTACAGCTCTGGTATGGACAACTTTAATGGTTCTGTGGGGAATTTGAAGTTTCCAGCAGTTTCCTTGTGAATGGCGCTGAAATGCAGCCTGGTCCTAGCTAAAGGTGGGATGCTGTGGCGAGCAGCATGGGTAGCACTTTTTAACTGGCCGAAAATGGAGCGCCGTGCTGTGAGTATTTGGCTCGGTCACTAGGTAACTCCTCTGCTTGTGGGTGGAGGAGAAAAAGGGAGGATTTAAAATTCCCATCAGGTGTGTCCGGCCGGGGACACGCAGTCGGGGTCTGATGGGAGGAGCTTGGGTGAGGAAATGGGAATACGCACATACACGGAGTCAGGCCTGGGTGTGTTCTGGCGGGTGGGGCAGCCACTGTTTATGTTCTCATCCCCAAAACTGGGCGCTATCGTCCAGACAGGAAGTGGAGCAACTGATGATAAGAGTGGAGTCCTGGCCACAGGAAATGACCCCCCCCCCCATGCTTCATGGAGTAGGATGAAGCTGTTGGATTTGGCTGCTGGGTTTGTTTGGAGCACATGTGCTTGATGGGGCCCCAGATTGCTTCCTTTGCTTTTATTCGAGAGGCGGTTTAATGAGGCAGTTGTGGGTTACTTGTTGAGGGCTGGGGGCATTTTGTTCACCGAAACACCTCCCTCCCTACCCAAACATACCAATCTGGAGAATTCAGCCTGGTCAGGAGTTGCCTGTTCCCCTTGTTCTGTGTGATGTTCCATAAGTGATGTGATGTGGTTGGTGTCCGGCTCACCACTTTGGTAATATTCCACCTCTCTCACTGTGATCTAAGCAAATCTCCGGGTCTTTGCTAGGTCAACACGCCCCACTCCTCCAACCAATCACAGCTTTCCTTTCCTCCGGCTCCGAATTCCATTGGATGCCAAAGGGGATGTCACTCCATTTAAAGGCGATGACCTCCGTGATGTCTGGGGTGCTTGCATATACTTTACTCTCGATGACCCTGAAATGGAATGAGAGCTGATGGTAAGGAAGTGTCAGGTGGAAGTCTGGTGTGGATGAACTGGCTTCTCTTCAGCTTCTGTGGAGAAGCTGCTGATGGGGGCTACCAGGTCTAATAGGCCAATTTCTGGGAGATGAATTTCCATCCTGTGGGTTGGTCTTCCTAAGAATTTTGCATGAGGGAACAAATTGTCCCCAGGAGACTGTTCAGGTCTGATGAAATATCTCAGATGCCGTCGGCTTACAGAGCTCTAAGCTTTGTGGGCAGTGAGCCACGCTGAGCGCGGTGGCTGGGTCCGCGGCTGGCTCAAGCCCCCCCACCCCGCAGCAGTGGGAGGAGATGTAATCTCACGCTGTACCCAGACATATTCTGAGTGACTGCTTCTGGCCCCTTGCTGGTAGATGGTCACTGCTGCTTTGAGTTGTGGCTGACCCCATGATGGTGCTGTGCTGGAGCAGGGGGGTGTTTCCCCTTCTGGCTGCTCAGAGGTAAATGTGCCCCGTGCCTCCAGCTGACCAATCGGGACCAGTTTTGATAATTTATCAAAAAACAATGAACATTAGGGCTAGGAGAATATTACCGGATGCCAACTCAGGTTTTATTGGCTGTTTACCTGAGTAGTGTGTGTATTGTGAGAGTTTGTTCCAAAAGAATGCTGAAGTGAGTCAGGTCATTTTGGGATGGCGGGGGGTATGAATGGGGGCTTTATTTGGGGGTGGGAGTGGAGCATACTTTAACTAAATGGTGTGGGGGAATTGAAGATGAAAGGGCTACAAGTGGGTGTGGGTTTGAGCATTGGGTTCTGGGAGTTGTGTAATGTTAGCATTTAGGTTCCGGTGTGTGACATCTGATCCCTGAATCTGCCCCCCCACCCCCAAACCTTACATGCTTCCAGCTCGCCATCCGTCACAAACAAAGGCCCGGTTTCAGCCGCTCTGGGACTGAGTGTCTCTGGGCATGTCGCCATTTTAGTCATCATCTCCTGTTTTAAGTTCCAAACACTTTTCTTGGGGTTTGGTAAGATGGCATATTTATAGACGAACAAGAGTTCGCTTTAACCAAAAAAAAAAAAAAGCCTTCATGTGAGAACCTCGTGAACGGGGGGCGCACTGGCGCTTATTTGGTGCCCGGCTTGTGGTTCTGTTTAGTTCTGTTTCATTTCTCTGTGGACCCCTGGCGGATTCTGACGGGGCTCCCGTCGTCTGGATCTGCGATTACACGCAGTGCTGGATCCGATTTCGATCAGTCTGCAGGCTGAACGCCAGGGGACGCCTGCTTGTGTCCCTTATGTCGGTCCTCGTTTTTAAAGTGAACTGGCCATACTGGCGTGCCCGTCCTTTTCGGTGTGCTGTGATTGAGAGGTCCAGTGTGGAATATCCACACCAACAAGCCCTATCCAGTTCTTTTTTTGTTTTGCCGTCTGGCTTGGTGGCTCTTCTGAGCTGCTCAGTCCTCTCCTCCTGTTTGGACGTGCTGTGGTCCTTTTTGTCCTCCTGTTTCCCGTCTAAGATGCAGGTGTCTGCTTAATGGAGTGGGTCCCACCCTAACAGAGAGGTCCTTCCCTGCCTGCCTCCTTGCCTTTCTTCCTCGTTCCTGGGAGTTATGGCACCTCGGCCCACTGCCCTGCGGCCTGGGGCTGCTGGGAAGTCGCACATGTAGTCTCCTCTTAGCTCCGTCCCTCCTGCTGTGACAGCGCCCAGCCCCCCCCCCACTTGTGCCCCGGTCACCGTTTCCAGACTGGCGTTCCGGTTTCCGAGCACAAAGGAGTCACAAACACGGTGAAACCACGCCACAAACCACGCTGACCGGGTGAACCAACCTCAGGCCCGTTTCCCCTGAGAACACCCCCCCCTCAATCCGACACCCTCTGTCCTCATTCATATTGACTGCCCTGGGGCAGGTCTGCAGACGTATGTTTTGAATTTTGGCAAAATTCCCCCCCCCCACTGATCCTACTCTGTAGTCTGAATAGCACATAGACATGAATTGTCAGTATAGAATGTTATACTTTGGGCCGGGGTTGGGGGGGGGGGGGGTTCCAGGCCTGTAAGAGTGCCAATGGTGAGAGCGGTTAGGGGAGTTTAAGCTCTGCCCAAAACCCTGGTGAGGGGCTACCTTTGGTACCTTCTCTCTGAAAGCGTTTGGGCTAAATCTTGCCGAGTTCAATAAGTGTGTGTAGATATGACTCGTGGGGGGAGGGAGGTAGGGTAGATGGAGTATCTCATAATGATGTCCGGTTCCTGACTGAGCCCACACTGGCTGTGAAAGTGGGTCCCGTGGTCCCTTATTATCCTCTGCGAGGCCCCTCCCTCCCATCTAGGCCTCAGGAAGTGGGTGTGTTTGCCGGGGAGGGGACAGGGCATAGCAGCCCCAGGGTGGGGGCTGGGCCGAGGGGCTGGAGAGTGAGAGTGGGGATACGTGGAACGCCCCCCCCCCCCTCATGTGTCGGTGGGCGTTAGAGCAGGAAAAGGGGGGGCACACTTTACCCTGTTTCCCGGTGACTCGCATTTACGAGCTGCACCGTGGACTTGTCGCACTAAGCCAGCCTGGACCCAGGAGCACTCGCTTTGACTGGTGTGGGAGAGGCCCAACTGACCTGGGCCCATTCCCCCTACCCCCGCCCCACCGCTGGGACAGAGGGTTTTTGTAAGTGAACCCAGCCGGCTGGGAGGGACGAAGGAGCCAGCAGTGGCAGGGAGGAGGTGCACGAGGAGAACTCAGAGCTGGCTGGAAACGTGGAGGGAAAAAGGCGCTTTTAATTAGCTACGGATCGCAGTGCAGCCCTGTGGACATGATGTGGGGGGTCAGGGGCCCCTGGCCAGACTCCGGTGGCCGCTGTGGACCCCGACACCACGGTGGACCTTCTCGGAGCAGGAGCACGCGTAGTTCTTAAAGGAACGGTCTGGAACTCGATCATGTGAAGAGCCCGCCACTCGACGATGATGATCGGTCTCAACTTCAGCTTGCAAGAACTGCTGAGGAAGTTTGAACAGGTATATAACCCGCTGCCCCCCCACCCCCTGCCCGCCTCTCCCCCCCTGGGGTGGCCAGAGAGCGACGGCGCGTGCCGCCACCAGGTCACGTTACGGCTCTGGCCAGCAGTGGAGTCCGGCGCAGTGAAAGCTCATTATAAACAAACACGGAAAGGTCACCCCCCCCGGGGGGGGCGGAGAGACCCGCTTTCCCGCCATCGCTCACTTCATGTCGTGCTGCCACTTGCGTCCTTTTGAAACTGGAACAGTCTAAATTTAATCGCGGGTGGTGGTGGTGATGGTGGGGGGGGGTGCTTTAAATGAGACAAGGCAATTATTTAATGTAATAAAGGTAGACTTTTTTCCTTATTGCCCTCTTAAATGTGTTATTTTGCCCGAGGCGCTGGGGCTGGGGGCACGCGGGGGGGTAAGAGCAATGCTCCCCAGGCCTGTGGACCTTTCAGGCGTGCAGAATTCCCTGTGAGGATCCCGGCGTTCAGCACAGCCAGCTTTCCGGATCCCACCCCTTTACAGATTATTACATACGTTTGCCATGTTTGCTAGCGCTGCGCGGCGTTGGGGCTTTCCTTTGTCTGCGCCACTTCTCGGGTTCAGAGGGCATGCAAGACCATCCTGCAATGACATATGCCATGCCAGTTTTCCTTTGACCACAGAGTTTGCCGCACGCACAGATGCTCACAGCTCATGACAGCGCCCCCTCCCGGTGGCCGGACGCACAGCGCTATTGGGCACAGCCTGGGCACAGCTGCACGCTAACCCTTAATGCTCTGTATGGAATTTCAGCTGTAAAGGGGAGGGCGATGGCAGGTAATGGATCCCATGGCTGCTCGCTGGTACAGTGGCGATCATGTCGGACAGCAGTGAGCTGCTGTGAATGGGCCCTTGTGCCGCCCCGTGGGTCCCCGTCCGACTGGGACTAACCCAGAGCTCGTTTTAATGGGACGTGTTGGCAGAGCCCTCCGCCTCCTTCTGCCACACTGCGATATTCCTCAAAGTAACGTGAAAATAACGGGTGTGGGCACTAGGGCACGACGAGCGGGAGTCTCCAGGAAGCAAGCTGGGGAATCCGCCAGCGGCCGGGAGGCTGCTTTACCCCCGATTTACTCCGAGAGGTACCTTCCAGGCCCGGGCCGCTCTCTGTAACAATTTGGAGAGGGGGCTATTTTTAGAGGCACCCTCCCTCCCTTGAGTATGTGACTGTGCGTGTCTAGAATTTCCCTCTGAAAGCTTTGCAGTCGCAGAAGTGCTGGACCTTTTAGCTGGCTACTTGCATATAGCTGGCTTTTTACCCTAAGGAAGGTTCCCGTTGCCTCCCCACACACGCTTAGATGATACTGAAGCCGAGCTCAGGAAATGCCCCCAAGGACGCTGTTCTGTGGGTGTGCAACGGTGTTGTGGGGGGGGGGTGGATTTCTGTATCGAGTCGTGCTGGGTGGGATTGTGTTGGGGGGGTGAGGGGAGCTTTGCATGTAGGCAGCTTGCCTGGTGTGAGGTGTGGCCCGGAAGAGGCTGGCCCAGCCGAGATACAGCCCAGCTCTCTGCTACCTGCTTCATTAGCCGGGCCAAAGCCGAGCAGTCATGCCATCCCTCCATGTTAATTATTAATTATTACCAAGTCCCTTAGCAGACGCGCTTTTCCTATTATATAGGGGGGGCTGAAATGTACAGATTCGTTGAGTTCAGGCTCTCGCAGACCAGCTGTTTTTAATCTTTCCCCTAAGTTAGGCTTTTGCTTGCATTTGCTTTCTAAGAACGATTCATGATTGGGGACTGTTGCATTAAATGCAGCTCTGACATGTCTGTTGCTGCACGTCTGGTGATGGACTCGATTTTGGCCGTCTTGTGGTTTCTCTTCGGTGTCCCAGCTGTGAAGGAGTCTTTGGGCATGGGAGCTGCCTGTGGATCCTGTGCTCCTGGGCCTTGCTTACTGTTCTTTCTCTTCACCCCTCCCCCACCCCTCACATGCAGGACATCCAGGCGGAGATCGATGCCCACAATGACATCTTTAAAAGTGTCGACGGTAACAGGTCCAAGATGGTCAAGTCCCTGGGCAGCACGGAGGAGGCCAACTTCCTGCAACAGCGGCTGGACGACATGAACCAGCGGTGGGGCGAGCTGAAGACCAAGTCTGCCAACATCCGGTGAGAAATTAAGTCCCCTCTGGCGGACTGTCAAAAGAAACGGGTCTCCAGCATCAGTCTTCCTGTCACTCTGAGCGACAAAGGGGATTTGCTTCCTGCCTGGCTGGTGTCATCCTATTGGTTTTGCACGTGAGGTTCTTTAAAATTTGATTGGGTGTCACACAGATGGGTGGGTCCTAGGTTTTGTGAGGTCAGAGCCTTTCACTGCTGGGTAGTGTCCATGGACTTTGGGTGAGGGTGATTTGGGTGATGTTCAGAGGTGGGATTTGATGTCTTTGATGACCCGGCCCCTTGGCCTCTCCTGCCTAGAGCCCACCTGGAGGTCAGCGCGGAGCGGTGGAGTCGGCTGCTGGCCCTCCTGGAGGAGCTGTGGAGGTGGCTGTGCCTGAAGGACGAGGAGCTGACCAAGCAGATGCCCATCGCGGGAGACCTGCCCAGCCTGCTGCAGCAGCACAATCACTGCTTGGTCAGTAGCCCCCAACGACCCCCTCCCACCCAAAAGTACCATTAGCCCTCGTCTGCCACCCTGCTCACCCACTCCCTTACTGATCCAGCCAGATCCATCCTGCGCCAACAAGCGTCCCATGGGTGTGGATAAGCGTCTCACCCAAGGCGCCTTACAGTGAGATCCTGAAATGCTAGTAGATTTAGCATCATTAGAGGATCACGCCCTGAGAGGTTTAAGGAGAAAGCTCATTTTTCAATTCAATTTTTGCTGCTGTTAAACCTCTCAGAAGTGTTGAGGTAGAATTATAATGCTCATGGAATAAATTGGTAATGGCACGGTCAGTTTTGTCGCAGGGTTTAGGAATGACTTCAGTTACTGTGCGGGGCCGTGCGTTTAGCCAGTCATTTCTGTAGCCACACATAGTCCTTATGGGTCTGGGGTCTGATTATGGGTTATTATGGCTGTGACTAATAATGTAAGGATGTCGGAACTGGAACCTGAAATAACTGATCATGGAATGTATCGCCCCTAGTCTTTTTGTATCCCACTTCTCACCGAGAGGGGTTTCAGTCTCCAGACTTTCGATTTTCTCTCTTCGCTGGCTATTCTTCACGGACAACGGCAGTTGCTCTCCTGGAAAGTGAGAGGATCAATCTTCATTTCAGCAAACTGTTAAGGAGCACAAAGAGAGAGAGTTAATTCTGACAAAGGTCTGTGTTAAAGGAAAGTCACCCCTCGTCCATTCTGAGGGGATTTGGCCCCTTGGCACGGGGGGGCAGGGGGGGACGTCACACTTGATAACCGGTTGGGTTCTGGATACATGAGAACCAGAGATGCTGAGAAGACAGTGGAGGGACTTGTGCCAGGACAGGATGGAGCTTTAATCGGATGAAGAGAGTGTGTGAGTGAGTGAAAGAGAGAAGAGGCGGAGCTTCCTACGGGGTTTAAACCAATGGGGTAGCCCTTGCGTTAGCCAATGATAAATGGAGTAATGTAATCCTTCCAGTGGCCTTCGAAGCCTTGGTTCTCCCACCTACATTCGTACACATACAGGGCAGGATGAGAAATTTGGGATTCTTTTATCCACAGAGACATCGTGAACTGAGAGGCCGTCTTTCAGCCGAGATGTGCCCTCTGTCAGCAGTCTCTTATTGCCCTCTCGGGGATCTCGGGTACCGCAGCTGATTTATGGACGGTGCTCCTCGGTTGTTTGGAGCCGGCGGGCATAGGAGGAGGATGCGTGAACTGCTGAATTTGTTTCCGTCTCCTTAGAGTAACCGCTTGTCGGATCAGGGCTGTGGTCTGTAACGGATGGACAGGGATGGTGGAGAGGCAGGTGGAGTGACCTGGTAATGATTTGCAGGGTAACTGTTACTTCAGCTGCACATTTTTAGGTTGACCGGTTAAGACAGTCCTGTGTCTCCTGGCCTCCTCGTCATTCATGACTTCCTTACATGAGGAACGGACCGCTATGTTCAAATTTATTCCTACAGTCTCCTTCCTAGTACTTTGGTCAGCTGGCTGGCGTGACATTTTCAATTCGAGAAGTCTGCACATGCATGCACGCTCACTTACATGTATGGCTACATGTATGGCATGTATTACAGTTTTATTACCTTGTCCTACCTAGTCTGTAGGGTTTGCAAACTACCCCAACACTTTTGAAGTGGCTAATTGTAGTTTTATGGTGGAATGATATAAATTTGCTGTAAGACTTCTTGCGTGAGCGTGAGTCTGAAAGTGTGAGAGTCACGCCAGACGCATGAGAGTCTGAAAGTGTGAGAGTCACGCCAGACGCATGAGAGTCTGAAAGTGTGAGAGTCACGCCATGCGTGAGGCCTGGTAACGCTGTGTGTTGCTTCTCTAATCTATGAAATTGGTTACCCTTCTTTCAGACACAGTGTCTTACAGCCCTGTCAAGTGGTATGTTCCTTCAGAACGTATAGGGTCCTGGATGTTGGGTTTGATCAGGCCTCTTGTTCCTCTCGCTGGGCTGTGCTTTGGAGAGAGTAAAAGCTGCAGCTTCTCTCCACAACAGCTTCTGGCCTTGAAGTCTTTCTTTTACAATATGCTGACGACGTCCCGATGTGTTGCCTGCCTGCTTGTTTATTCCGGAAAGGCTGCGTAGGATGACAATCGGCTGGAGGTGTTTGTTGTCCTCGCAGCACCTCCTGAAGATCGGGCTTGAGCGAGATTTTTACCTTTTGTATGGGCTGCCTCTCCATTCGTCCTCCCTTTAGCAAATACGTTTTCCTGGCCTGTCAAACAAAGTATTTAGTTAGCAAGTTGATACCCTCCTAATGTAGAATGGAGCTGTTGTATTGTATCAGTGTTCTCTGTAGCCTTCTCCAAAGCTCTTAGTGCTCGTTGTTGTTTGTCTCATTGTTACCAAATGGATTTTGATGCGGCTTAGTTAATTACAGAGCATGCTTGCACTTGATACCAAAGAATAATGTCAGTATGTAGACCCCATCCAGTTTCCAGTGTGGACTAGAAGTGGACCTATTCACCTCTTTAGTTAGTGAAGTAATTCAGATTAACTGTCCTGTTCAAAGGTACTGACCCCCCCCCCCCCCCCCCTTGCGCAATTTGGACACTTTGGGAATGTATTTTCTTTCTCCAGTATTTAAAAGAAAACATTGGGGGTTAATTGAAAAATTCTGTTTATTTGAACTGAGCCAGTACAGGGAGACAAACTGCTCTGCCTGTTTTTGATCAGTGTTTATCTACCAATTTTTGCATGTAATGGGTTGTATTAATCATGCATTTCATTATGGAAGGAAAGGGGAGCGGTGTGTTGTGTGAGTGATTAAACCCATCAGTCAGCGTTATTAAATTAGCAGAATGCTTGTCTTTGGTACATGCTAAATTGCACTAAAACAATCTCACCCCTTTGGGCCGTTTCATTATTCCGGCTTACAAGGCTATGCTCTGTCGCGTGCGCTCCTGCAGAATGCCAAGTGAATAGTGTAAATCACAAAATGCAATTCAGAGCAGCTTTTTTTGGGATAACAAAATTACTGCAACAGTATATCTGCTTGATGCTTTTGAAGTTTTTACGGACTGCTTTACAATATAATTATGGAATTACAGGCACTGCAGAAGTCACCTTGTAAATGTCTTGTATAGTGAAAGGCTTATACCCTGAAGCCCTTGTCTCCTGCAGTCAGAACGCTCAAATAAAACCCACATCTCTCCACCCTTCGTCCCAGAACGTCTGTTTAGATGTTTATCTACTTCATATTAATATTGATGCGTTTGCTGGGAACTTTGTTTAAAACTCTATTGTGGAAAGTAGTTTTGACTGCAATTCACTGCAGTTTCAGCCTCATACCTCTTAGTGATTACAATGAGAATGCATAAAACCCCAAACATTAACTGCAAGGCGGACTTGAACCCCCAGCTTACTGATGGCTCATAGTCGGTAGATTTGATGCTTTTTGAGATGAATCGAACCCTGATGGTTTCACCTCTTTGTCTTGCTGCCCGCCTTCTATCAAGGAGACATTGAACAATGCAGGCAGGCACCGATATTGAAGCTGTAGATGCTGCTATCGCCCGTGTCGGGAACTTAAATTAAGTTTTGGCTGAGTTTGGGCTGGCGTCCGTTCTGGGACCCTCTGCGCTATAAACGGCTGAAAATAGCCACCCCCTCCCTGGTGATTGCTATCTGCTGCGTGCCTTCTTATCAGCAGAAGGCATTCTGTGGGGCCAGGGGGAGGAGGGCTGGGGGGCTATGGCTTCGTCTACTGGAACCTTGTCTCTCAGGAGAGCAAGGCCAAGATTGCAGCTGGAGTAGAGGTTCCCGATTGTGGATCCATGCCGTTGGTTCTGAGTTCTTCCCTCCCAGTTCAGCCTGTGGACTGTCGGTCCTTGATGAGAGTACAGACCAGCCCGAGTGATGCCCTTATGTCGCGTTCGTTTACCTGTTTTAGTCACATGAAAGATGGACAGTCGCTGTGAGACCTCATTTTGATTTACGTGATGGTAGCCTGGCTGTAGCCTCTAACTCAGGTGTCAAGCTCCAGTCCTGGAGGGCCGGAGCCCTGCACATTTTTGGGTTTACCCTCATTTAACACACCTGATTCAACTCTTTGCAACTCATTGTGCTAATTACCACACAGCTCTTCAGCTCAATCGTTTGTGGTGGGACAGGTAAAGAGCTAAACTACACTACACTGGGCACCGGCCCTCCAGAGTTTGACATCCCCGCTCTAACTGAACAGGGGGGTGAAGCTTCTGGTGTCTTCTCAGAGGGTCCCGCATCATTCGAGGCTCTGAACCGCTCATTCCTGGGAATGTGGGAAATCTCCCCTCTCTAAGGTGCATGCTGCTACGTTGCCCGCCCCCTGGCTGCAGCAGGAGGGAGTGCGGCATTCCCCCGACGGCGGGCGAGCACAAAATAGTTGGATCGGTGTGAGGCGCATTTCTTAATATTCCTTACCGGTCTGATGTCACATAAAATCTCATTAATCCTTTGATGGCACAACAGCGGTTTAATCAAAGGATATCAGCAAATCTAAGAGCCCCTGGTCTGAAACCCCTTATCTGGCTTCCCCATTAGAGAATGCGGGACGTAGTTTTAGAGGCATAGTTCGTTTTTAAATGACACCATGTCATTTTATGCTTGTGCATGTGCCTCTACATGTCTTATTTTTTGTACATGCGTGTGCATTAGCGTGTCCACATGCTCGCCCAAGCGCATGGTGAGCCATTTATCTGCCCCCCCCGGGAACATTTTGGGGGGTTAAGGGCCTTGCTCAAGTGCCCAGCAGAGATCAGAGATGTGACTATTCTGCTGAGGCTGGGATTCAAATCAACAACCTTATGATCTCGGGCACAGTGCCATGGAAAAACCTGAAAAATGGGTCTCATCGGATCTTCTGACAGTGGTTTGCTTTAGGATCACCTCCTGAGAAGCCGTCTGCCTTTCTGCGCAGAGACTGTAGTAGTTGCACTTGCCCCCCTGTGCTGAGATCCACAGTAACCTCACGCTATAAGTGGGTCCGTGTCGCCGTCTGCTTCTCGCCCTCCCCGCAGCTCCTGCAGGGCGAGCTGAAGGAACGCGAGCCGCTGGTGCTCAGCACGTTGGAGCAGGCCCGCTCGTTTCTGGCTGAGCAGCCCATCGAAGGTCCAGAGGAGCCGGGCAGGAACCTGCAGCCAAAGACGGGTGAGCGGCACCATGAGGGGCGGGACGGCAGCCGTCTGGGGGAGGGCAGGGGTGCCAGTGGTACTGCCATCTGTGGGGGGTGGGGGGGTTTGTGCAGAGTTGAGAGAGAGTGTGAGAGAGAGCAGGATTTGAAATGTCTGAGGCTCATCAGCTATGCTGTTTATGTGCAGCACCCCACCCCCCCCAAAGCCGGGCCGTTCACAGAGGCGAGTACATGAGTGAGTTTTTATTTAAACCACCTACCATGAATAAGTAAAGACCCCTGGGCTGTTTTGGGAAGTGAGCTGGGATAAAGCCTGAGGTTTGGGAAGGTAGCAGGCTGGGGCCACGTCAGCCCATTCTCAGGTGCCGTCCCCAATCCAAGCTGGACTGGATAGGAAGCCCCCCCCCCCCCCTCCGTGACACCTGTAGGTGCCGTGCTGTGTCTCCATGACAGATTTAGCCCACCCCCAGCTTCCAGGGTTCCGCTCCACCTCAAATAACCTGAGCGAGACCTGCCTCCATGCTGTTTCCCATGGCCTCGCACCCGGGCTTTCTGCAGCATGGCGCCCAACACCCGCGCTTGTCTGCAGCCCACCTACCGGGCCGCTCCGCGTGGCGGATCGCGCTCCCCAGCTCCCGGAGAGGGCCTTCCCAAGGTGGCCAGATTGTGCGATGCCTGTTAAGGACTCACACTGGGGCAGCAGCTGATGATAGTGATTTTCTGGGGTCAAATGGGCCCCACACGTAATGGGGACCTGCTGTTTGACCTTTGTGGGAAGTGCGTGGGGTCGATGAAGAGCAGCTAGGGCTGTATAAATGAGCAAACCCAAGACGGGTCACAGCACAGACAATGAATCTGCCCGCCCCCCGCTCCCAGACCTGACTCCAGAAGAGCGGGCCCAGCGCGTGGCCAAGGCCATCCGCAAGCAGGCGACGGAGGTGGCCGAGCGCTGGGAGCGGCTGCGGGGGCACGCGGGGGCCTGGCTGCAGCAGCTGGAGCGCACCCTGGGCCGTCTGCAGGAGCTGCAGGGCGCCATGGACCGGCTGGAGCTGCCGCTGGCCCAGGCGGAGGACACGCGCGGCGCCTGGCAGCCCGTGGGCGACCTGCTCATCGACTCGCTGCAGGACCACATCGAGAAGACCATCGTGAGTCCGGAGGCCCACCTTCAAGCCCTCCAGTTGGGTGAGCTCCGTAGCTGTGACTGTTGATTGACAGGTCACCCCCCCCCCCACCCCCATGCTTTAACCAGGTCTTCAAGGAGGAGATCGCACCGCTGAAGAGGGACGTCCGGGCCGTGAATGAGCTCTCTGCCCAGCTGGTGCCCCTGGATGTCCAGCTGTCTGCCAGCACAACCCAGCAGCTAGACGACCTCAACGTGCGCTGGAAGCTCCTGGAGGTGAAGTGCACCTTCTCCCCCCCTGTCCTACCCCATACCCCCTACAACCTACCCCTGGGCCTTGGGGGAGCAGCTAAGTTCAGCATAGGCTCCAGCCCTGGGGCAGGCCTCTGGTCTGCATGCATGCATGAATGGGTGAATTGGGATATCAGTGCCGCCTGCTCAGGTCCCTGAAGGTCTGCTCCATAATCAGCAGACCCGGTACGCGGAGTTCATTCCTCCGAGCATCTTCTCTCACATCTGCTTAACTGTGACATTTATTTTCTTGAACCGGCTCCCTGTCACACCTCCACCGAGAGGACTCTGTTTGATTGGTGACCCACCGTATTCAACAAAGCAGGATTTCTTCATCACCCAGATAACTTGAGCCAAATGTAAGGATTGTCCAATAGGAGTGTCACTTTCCTCTCCTCCTATTGGTTATGTTTGACTTAAGTTATCCAGGGAACTGAGAAATGCTGCTTTGTGGAATAAACCCCCCCCCCCCCACCCCCGGTGTCACCTGAACCCCTTGGAGGAATGCATTTAGAGTGTTTTCACCGTGTTGTGGTTGTTTCCTGGAGCACAGCGGCCCCCTGAAGCCCCCGCTGTTGGGGGGTCTCGCCTCCCAGCATGCGGAGCACTCGTTACCGGCTCCCCCAGAGCTGTCTGTCTTGTTGGAGCCTGATGGTGCCGAAGGGCTCCCCGCCGGATGAGGCCGCGGGTTCCCTGCACCGAAATCCTCCCGTGGCCCCGGGGTGCTTCCAATTTATTGGACACTGTGGCTGACAGTGACCTTTTGGGCTTTAAGCTTATTTCTGGTTTAGTTTAGACCCCTCCCCCACCCCCCCCACCCCAAGAGACCGTACGTGAGTAAGGATTCTGTAACGTTTCTCTGACGCCTGCCTCCCTCTCACAGGCGGCTGTGGAGGAGCGGCTGAAGCAGCTGCAGGAGGCGCACCGGGACTTTGGCCCCGCCTCCCAGCACTTCCTGTCCAGTAAGTAGAGCTCCCCCCCCACCACCACCACCACTGACTTATTTCCTGTGTCCGATTTATGGGAATTCTCTGCCGAGAAACATGACCTGAAACTCCGAGGTTAATCTATGCCTCTCACATACTCTCCCCCCCACCTCCGGAAGATGGAGCAGTGATTGGGGGGGGGGGGGGGGTTGGAGTAACTGTGGCCCTTCATGTTGGGCAGCCCCCTGTCCTTTCCGGCCCTGTGTGGAGTCATGCTGAAACCCCCCAACCCCCCCTCAAGTGAATCATAATCAGAGTGGGCGGGGCCCCTCTGGTTGCGACAGCTCCAGACATCACTGTTACCACATTGTCAGCTCGTATTTATATATTGATTTGAGTTTCTGAAACGGGCTGCCGCTCGCTTGGCACGTCCTCTCCTTCTGGACCGCTCGGCACGCCCCGGAGGCACAATGGCGCGTTCTGGTGGACCGTCACTGTGGTGTAGCGCTGCCGCTTGTCCCTGGCGGCTTCCGGCGCGTGTCACCCGTGTCCCGTGCCACTGATCGCTGCGTTGTCACCTTGCTTAAACCCAGTCGTCAAGCTCATTGTCAGACGCCACAGTCCTGTGTGCGCTGCCGCGGTGGCGGATGCGGGGACTCGGGACGCTATATATTAGCCATTTACGAGGGTGTGGTGGGGGGCGGGGGGGGGGGGCAGATTTTATCCCCTGGATCGGACAATCGCGCAATGGCCTGTTCCGTGTGACCTAAGAATGGATGTCCCGTTTCTGCCCGACACCTCCTCAAATAATTAAGCGTTTCTAATTTGGAATATTCCTGCTCTATTCACAGCCTCCGTGCAGCTGCCGTGGCAAAGGGCCGTGTCGCAGAATAAGGTCCCATACTATATCAAGTAAGTCTTTCTCTCGCTGTTGTGGTTGTTCTTGTCATCACAGCTGAATATGGAAATTGGTAAAGGACCGTAAAAGAGGCGGCGGGCTTTCTGTGAGTCTGTGGGGTTATAATCTCTTCTGCACTTACCCGGGGAAAGGGGAGCTTTGCCAGGCTTTGGGGATTAATCTTATGTGAAGCTGTGCGTGTGTGCGTGGTTGTGTCTGTTTTTGTATGAGTGTGTGTGTGTGTGTGTGTGTGTGTGTGTGCGTGTGCACGCACGGTTGCATCTGCTTGCAGATGTGCCTGTTTGTGCATGTGTGTGCACAGATGCGCCTGTCTGTGCATGTGTGTGTGTAATCATTTGGTCCTGAGCCCTACTTCTTCCCCTCAAGTGCTCAGAAGTCAGTTGTATCTCCATCCATTTATACAGACTAGTCTGTGTAACTAATCACTGCCCCTCCTGCTTTATGTATTTGTCATACTGTGAAAGTGTTTATATCCTGTTAAGCATTTCATTTACTTGCTATATTATGCAGCCCCATTGAGAAGAAAAGAAATATGCTCAGCGTCGTCTCCACATTGATATTTTGTGATGTTTGGGAGGCACTGTTATTACAAGAAATGTAATGGAATTCTCCTAACTAATACCATGTGAGTGGTACTGAGTACTCCTGTCCACTAGAGGGAAGCACCTTTTTGTTGCAATGCATATATTATTATTTTTAGGAGACAAAACCTTGGGTCCTGTTTACCACCCGAGCTTCTGGTTTCGGAGCTGACTGCCGCCTGTGCCCGTTGTGCTTATGGCCTGGGCCGCGTCTGTCCGCTCTCCCGCCATTCCGCGGGGCCGTCTGTCCGCTCTCCCGCCATTCCGCGGGGCCGTCATTCTGTCCTTAGCTTCCGGTATCTTCTGCTGTCCAGCTAAGTGCCTGTTTGCTTACCGCACTGCCTGGCCAGTAAGGCTGATGGGTATTTCGGCAACCAATATAGCCAGAATATCAAGTGTTTTACCCATGACTGGGTAACGTTCCAAAACAAAATATCAATTTCCTCATAATCAGTCATGTGCACGTGTGCATTTGTAGGTAGATTGTTTGTGAATGCTAGGGGTGTTACTTGTATGCTAACAACATTTTCGCACTGTGATTTGCCCGTGATGATTATGAATATATCAGTAAGTTTACTTTCATATGTTGACAACCGTCTGCCAAACTGTTTTAAGTGTTTGGATCATACTTACGTCGTGTCTCTGGTTCTGCATTTGGATGATTAGCTGCTCATCTGGCAGGCCGCTCCAAGGTCTGGTACTGTGTGGGGACGTACTGAGCACGCAGACACTGCTTAACGCTCTCGTCTGCCCGATTTATTCTCTGTCATCTCTGCACGCCCGAGCAATTCAATGTCAATTGGTTCAGCGATGAAGTGAAACGATATGAAATGATGCTTTATTAGCCTCATGCAGGTTTGAGTACAGGTACATTGAGAAGCCTGTGTCCACATGTCTCATCATGCTCTCCTACACATACACACAAATATACAGGTGAGAGAGAAGCTTGGGGTTTGAGCTCCGATGCAGGCCATTTATCTGGAGCCCCTGGAGCTGGGGGCCCCAAAGGAGATGTGACTAATCTGCCGAGGTCGGGGCTCGAACCGGCAACCTTCTGATCGCAGGCACCACTGAGCTACACACCGTCCCAGAGTGGTGAGACTTAGAGCGGACATCTGTGTCAGATGAAGCCTCAGAGGTGACCCTGCATATGGCCTGAGGGCAGTTTATCTTGGGGTGACACACTTTGTAGCGTTTTCACGGTGCAACTGCAGTTGATAGTTGTTATCGCTTAAAGTCAGCTGTGCGAAAAACATCCAGGTGTTTTTCAAGGAGTGTATGCTGGGGGAAAACTAACAACTTGGAAAAATAATTTAGTGTGTGTGTGTGTGTGTGCGCGCGTTTTTACAATTATCACATTGTGTGGCCCAAGTTTCTCCACAATGTCATGTTAACCTGTAACTTTTTCCTTTCGGGGGGATTTTTTGGTCCCTACAAGGATAACCTCAGTTTTATAAAAATTCTGTGGATGGAATCAAATAACTTAAAATTCCAAAAGTCTTGTTTCGTTCGGTTACTTTGGGTTAAGGTTAGGGCTGGTAGGGGTTACGGTTGTCATATTTGGCATTAAGCTTATGCCCCTAAAAATGAATGGAGAGTCCCCACATAGTTATGAGTGTGTGTGTGTGTGTGTGTGTGTGTGTGTGTGTGTGACGAACGTGACTTGGGAGGGAGGTGGACGCTCGGCCATAATTTAAACACACCTCTCCCAATTTAAAGGGCCGGAGATCTTACTCTGCCACCGTTTCAGGGACGTGTGTAATTGGGCTTCTCATTGGTATTCATGAGTTTGCTGATACACAAATAGCCCCCTTATTGCGTCTCAGCCGTCTCCGGGATTGTGGCTAATGGCTCTGCCCGTTATTGATGTTTGCATTGATACACAAATAGGCTTACCATTTCATCCATACCATCACCGCTCCGTCCATTCAGTCCTGCTTCTTGACTTCGCAAAAGGATTATCTAAAGGCTATTATCTTCCGTAAAATGCTTCATTATACTTGAAAAGGTTAAGTGTAATACTTTCAGAATCTAATGTATTCTGTTGTCCTTTTGCTTTTCAAATGGAGTTTTCAGAGCCAGGAACATCCCGATAAGTACAATAAAAATCCCCCCTTCCCCCGCACGGTGGGATCTTGAGGGGGGTCACTAAGCATCCATAGCTGTCAAACATTTAAAGTATCGCTGAGATTGAGTGGAAATGACCATCTCATATTCAGCCCATCTGCAGCTCTGTGTTCAGGCCATGGGGGACTACTGTGTTGGGCGTTAATTCAGTGTTTCCCAATCTGGGAAATGTACCTGTTCATTAAAACACATTTTTTTTCAACCCATGGCTGTCAGTCTGACAGGCCACCTGCACAATGTCAGACTCCTCAGATTCTGAGGCCACCTCGCCGCACGACCCTGAGAGGTGGCGGATAGTAAGCTGGGGAAACGCAATGGGCGTGTGGTGAGAGCCTGTGCAGGGACGACGGCTCTTTGGGGAGCCTTTGGGATGAGCGTGGAGCTGCCGTGGACGGGGACACTTCGGCTGCGATCATGTGATACGAGGGGACGCGTGTATAGAGGTGACTGTGTGAGTGTCAGAGACGACTCGGAACATACCACCGTGCTGTCTGCAGGGGTGCCCTATGTTGTGGGGGGGTGGTTTCCAGATGAACTCGTTCGTAAGATTGTCAACAAGTGATCCATCTTCTTCATTGGTGTCTTGTCTCTTCAGCCACCAGACTCAGACGACTTGCTGGGACCATCCGAAGATGACGGAACTATTTCACTCCCTGGGTACGCCTGTCGCATGCACCCCCCTCCAGCCGGTCCTCCAGCCCTCCGCTACGGGCTAAAGGCCATCTTTCACATGTGGTCACACTCTTCTGATCTGACTTAACTGTACTAGTTTAGATGTTGACAGCTGCACAGATATAACCATGTGTTGCTTATCGATGGGGATACATTCTGAGAAATGCGTCATTAAGCCATTTTGTCGTTGTACGAATGTCACAGTATACATACACAAACCTATATGGTATAGCCTACTACATACCTAGGCTACAGTAAGCTGTTTTTTAAAAGTAGCAAGAGTGCACTGCAAAATAACGATAAAGTACAATATAGTAAATACATAAACCAGTAACAGTCATCATCAAGTACAATGTACCATACATAACATGTGCTATACTGCACGGTAGGTTTGTTTACATTATCATACAAACACTTGAGCAATGCGCTGCAACACAACATTACGACGGCTATGATGTCACCAGGCGATAGGAATTCGTCAGCTCCGTTATAATCACATGGGACCACCATTGTATATGTGGTCCGTCGCTGACAGAATTGTAACGCGGCGCATGACTCTACTGAGTTAGCCCTCGGGGAGTCTAAGCCAGTGATCAAGCATGTTGAGACTATCTGTCGAATACGACACGAATGCTGCGTGTTACTGGGGACCACGGAGGAAGCTTCCTGGGCCTGCGAACACGAGCAGGCTCCCGGGTCGAGGGCTGTCGCCTGTCCAGCGGCGTCCCCGTCACTGTCGTTTCTAGGTCGCAGAGTTAGCAGATTTTTGGGGGTGGAAATGCTATTCTCGGCTAATTTTTTTATTTTTTATTTTTTTTTGTTCTTTCTGACCCAGGCGTGGATTTATGTTTTTGCTCCTCCCAAATGTGGAAGCCTGAATGTTTGGTCAGTGGGTTTGCCAGCAGGGAGGGGAAGGCCGTAAGGCTGCGACGTTTTAACCTTTTGGATGACAACGCTTGTTATTCTGCCCACCTGCTGTTTAACCTTTGCGGAAGAGTGTTGAGCGTGCCAGCGCCTCCCGGTGGTCGGAACGCTCCCAGAGATCGAAGGCTGATCTCTGAGCGTGGCTGACTGCCTCGGGGTTGGTGTGAGGTGGCGGTAGGGGGGAGTGGAGGGTGATTGCCAGGTGAGGGGTGGAGGTTTTTGTGCTTTCACCAGATGTGGCTAATTAGAGGGAAATCTCTTTCATCTGTACCAGATGGTAGATCAAGCCTAGTTTTATTCAAGTGAAACTTTAATTAAGCTCCCGATTGGCTCAGCCTCCGGAAGGTGATGTCACGTAGCTCGATGGCACAGACCATGTGACATGACCACATCATCTGCCAAACATAACTCTGCCACAGCGATGGGCTTTAAATCCGATGCCGGAAGCCTTACCACCCACCTCACTGGTGCCCCCTGCTGGCCAACCTGCAGAATCGGCAGCTTATAACGCTGTTCCATCTATTTGCAATGTGACCCCTCCTGTGTACAAAGCATTCAGCTGTATCAGTAGCGCCCCCAAGGAGAGCTTCATAATGCTGAGCCTGGGGCGTGGGGCTAAATTCACCCTGAAGGGAATAGCCATTACAGTGCAGAGTTTTTAATCATGCACTCTAGCTTTAAGATGTCTGAGGATTTTGTCTTTCTGTACACAGAATGAGACTCATTCCTGGCTTCTAGGGTATGTGGGGAGGACAGTCTGACATTATTATGTCTGAGTGCATTGGACATGGCTGACTGGGCCACCTGGCCCACGGGGGGTGTGTGCATCTTCCCCGAGGGGTAGGGAGGGGTCCTATAGGGAACCCCCTGCAAAAGTATCTGAAGTTGCAAAAGTTTATAGACAGAAAGGTTTCTGCTATACGTCAGGCAAGTTTCTGGGGGTGGGCCTTATTGAACCGAATGCCCGACTACAAAATGTCCCCGGAACATGGAGCGAGGGGGCTGAATGGATCCTTGGGTGGCTGACCGGGTAACATGTCACATGTCTCTCTGCGGAAACTTCCGAAGTGGAAAGTGAGTGTTGCCCTTCCGGTGTCAGGAGGCCTGAAATCATCAAAATGCTTTTTTGTTTTTTGATTTTCGTTAACGTGCAGGTGACCTGAACAACGTGCGCTTCTCCGCCTACCGGACGGCCATGAAGATTCGGCGGCTCCAGAAGGCCCTGTGCTGTAAGTCTGGCTCCCCCCACTTCCCCCCATTTCCACTCCATCCATGTCTGCAAAAGTGATTCAGCGCTCCGGTGTCATCAGCGCTCGTAGTGATGCATTTCCTTAACAAGCCGTCTTACTGATACCCTTATCACTGTTCGGTTTACCTTCTGTGGTCCTAGTGTCCCATTTTTCTGCTGTGCTAGCAGACGTCATGTTCAATTCAATCAGTCCAGGTCCGTTACATGCATGACGGAAACGCTTCCGATAAATGTTTGTTGTTGGTCGTTTTGGGGTTGTGGTCGTTTTGCCACTTCAGCCGGGAGCCCAAATAAACCCCAGCTGCCGCCGCCCCCCCGTTCCAACGGAAAGGCCACCCCACTGTACCGCGCGCTTAGGTGTCCAGCGCACTGGAAAGGTTAATGGAACTGCCGCCGCGTTTAATGACTGAAGGAGAATTAGACGGGCAGCGAGTCGCGTCGCGGAGAGGCACAGCTGAGCACCGAGCTGGCGTTTAGTTACGGGGGGCATAAATCAGAGTGCATTACCCTAAGCGCACTACAGGATTATGGAGTTCAGGAGCGTCTGTGATGAGGGCAGCTGCTTCCTGGCTTCCCCGCCCGCCCTCCTCGTGGAAGCGGCTTCCGCATCAGCTCAGGGCCGTTGGGAAGGGGAGGGGGTCTGGACCCAGACAGAGGGAAGGTGCTGCTTTTTTTTGCCCATTCTTCATGTCTGCTTGGCCTCGTCAAGAGCAGTGCACGTCATAATGTTGCCCCTGTACATTTACTGTAGCTTTCTTGCAGTTGTAATGGGGCGGCATTTGACTTGGCGGGTTATGATCGGAAGCTTGTAGGTTCATATCCCATGACTGATTTCACCGAATTGCCCTTGAAAAAGACCCTTAACCCCTATTTGCTCCAGGGACTGGCTGACCCCGATTTCTCTCACTTGTACATGGCTTAGGATGAATATCTGCTAAATAAATGAAGGGCCTTTCTGCCCCCAAGTATAGCTAATATTTCTCTGTAAAGGACCTTGAATGGTCTCTGTCAGGTGCCTTGAATTGCATGAATGATGTTTTACAAATAAACACGCCTTCATTGTCAATGACAAGCATCACCCCGGGTAATGCAGGTATGTGTGGACAGTCGCCCATTATTTTGCCTGTGTAAGTCACTTACCCCCCACTCAGCTGTGAAATACACAGACGAGAATCCCATTTAACAGCTAATTAGGTTAGGCTTCCTCTGCTGGCTGGTGCTTTATAAATCAGGTCGACCCCGCCTTGTTCTCAAACACTCACTCACCCTCCAACAAGACTCAGTTTTCACAGCCGGGAAGAAAGAGGTAGAATACCGTGATTTTAGTTTTTAGTTTTAGCTTTCAGTTGTTGAGCCATCAAGCTTCCACTACATCCAGTATTAGTATTCCCCCAGAGTGACTGACCTCAGATCAGTATGGTCATTAACCTTATGACCAATATGCTGAGTCCAGGTGGGTTTGCACGGTCCCCACAGCTGAGCATGCAGCTTCATTAAATCCTCAGATAATCCTCCATCCAGCATGTGACTATGCCTTTCGAGTACCCATAGTGTCCATTAGCGACCAGCAACCGGCCAATTAGGACGCGAAGGTGCGGCCCGGTCGTCACCTCGGTCCAATTAAAAAGCGGGAACAGTGAGTGTTGGAGTGGATATAGAGAACTTCTTGCTCTGCTTGATTGCACTGGCATGGGGGTAATTAACTGGCACCCAAACGGAGAGTGTGAACAGGATGAGGCTCCCAGGACTAGTCAGCTTCCAGAAGCTGAGTGCTGGTCTGTAACCCCCCCCCCCCACACACACACGCACACACACACACGCGCACACGCACATTCTTCCATCTATTGATGTATGTGTACCTAATGTCTGTATTCTCTTCTGTGGTGCTTTGGCTCTGCATCAGAGCTTAAAAAAACTTGGGAAGTGCTGGAGCTCCCTGGCTCTGTCTGATGCATCACTTGGCCAGGTGGAGGTGTCATTTAGACTCCGCTTGGGTTGGGGTGCCTACAAGGATACGGAAATTTGAACACCATCAGTCACGCTTTATTTTTGCAGGTAAAATAACATTGCAATTTATTTAGCTCCTTCTACGTCTTTTGTACACGTACGAGAGCAGCTATATTGGAATCAGTTTTTTCAAATATTCTATATATTCATATATACTCTTGCACTGCCTTTTGGACACACATATAGAGGTGATGGTGCAGCTTGGGCTCCGAGTGCAGACTCAGCAATTTATCCAGCACGCCTGGGGCATTTTTCAGGGGGGAGTTTAAGGACCTTCTGATCACAGGCAGAGGCCCCGACCCACTGAGACACCGTGTCGTCATGCTGCATTTTATTTCTGAAAGACGTAAACCTAGAGAATTTTATCACTGTAGCCTTGCGATGGCCAAATATGGAGAATTATTTGCACCGTTTTAGTGGAAATGTGCACAGGGCTGTCAGTGATGTGCGAGACGCCACGTTCCCCGGGGGGAAGGAGACCAGAATGCTGATGATTTTGAGCTCATCCTGCTATCCGATGAGGTGTGGCAGAGATGCAGTACTCGTTGCCTTGATGGATTCTCAGCCAAAATGTTCTGGGAAGGTGCTTGTACCCTCAAATGATGCTTCTGTGGTTGACCTACCCAGCTGAACGCGGGAATGAAGTATGACTTTGGTGTGGTTAGAATCCTCAAATCCCGCCTCCTTTTCAGTGGACCTGCTGGACCTGAGCGTGGCCCAAGAAGTGTTCGACCAGCACCAGCTGGCCCAGAACAGCCAGCTCCTCAATGTCCCCGATGTCATCAACTGCTTGACCACCATCTACGACGGGCTGGAGCAGAAGCACAAGGACCTGGTCAACGTTCCGCTCTGCGTGGACATGTGTCTCAACTGGCTGCTCAACGTCTACGACACGTAGGCCTCTCCTCCTGGTCTTTGCGACGCTGAATGGTCTAAGCCCAGCTCTGGGGAAGGTTGCTTAGAGAAGATGATCAAACAGATCTCATCTTTCCTCACCCTCGCTGAATGTGACTTTGACTTCTGTCTTGTCTGGTATTAGGAATAGCATCAGCAATCTCTCTGTTCAATCCATTTGACAGAACATAAGGCTCTGAGTCTTTTAGCCAGCCTTATGTTAGAGGTGCGGACTAAACCAAGATCTCATCTCGATGACACCGCAGTGATTTGCTAATTTCTGTGTAGGGTTCTCTGGGTGTTTTGTTCGAGTGCTTGGTTGATGAATGGTTCGTGTTATGACCAGGAGGGGTCTGGTTTGGCTGCTGTAACAGACGGTCTCCCCTTCCACAGTGGCCGTAGTGGGAGGATTCGCGCGCTGTCCATGAAGATCGGACTGCTTTCGCTCTGCAAGGGGCACCTTGAAGAAAAATACAAATGTAAGCAGCACCTGCTCACCCACCCCCCCCCCCCCCCCCCC
>JAODKL010000039.1:19144494-19167134 GCA_026780765.1 Petrocephalus schoutedeni
TTTTGAAAAAAAAGTTGCTAGGGTAGTATGAAAAGTTGCTAAATCTAGCAACAAAATTGCTAAGTTGGCAACACTGGACGCGCCTAGCGTTTTCCTCGCGTTTTTAAGCGCGATATGTGAACGGCCCCTAATTTAAAATCGATTCAGAAAAAAAATGTTCTGTTGAATGCGTTCAGTTCTGGGCAAAGCGTCTGACTGTTGTTGGGGTATACACTTTGTGTTGGAAGTACTGCCCATAAATAAGCTGGGCAGTATCGTACAAGCAAAATCGTATTGTTATGCGCGTTTCTTCTGTTTATGTAACAGATTCAGACAAGAAGTGGGGTTATACCGTACGCGAGTGCCAGGTGTATTGTTTGATGGTGTCTCAATAAAGGCAGTCAATCGTGTGCACGTGTATGTGGAACAGTGTGCGCCTGTATGTGCCATCATGGTTGGTTAAGGTTGTGCTGCTTGGTTGTTTTTCTTGTTGACTTGCAAAGTCTAGTGCCACCCATTTTTGCAGTTATTGACTCATTAAGTAGAATGTCACGGTGGTCGTGTCTTTGGGCAGGTGTCTTCGGTTAGAGTTAGTTGGACCGTGGATGTTTCCTGGAGGCCCTAAGATCAGAAATTACTGCTCTTCAGACCCGTTGAGTACTTTTCAGACCTCGGGACCTTCCATGGAGCACATCCAGGCTTACCAAGGCGCCATGTGCAATGATGCCATTTTAGTCCAACAATTCATTTTTGCTTTACAACTGTTGTTGTTCTTGAATTCCTTTTTCAGCAACCCTCCATTATTTGGGCAGAGTAGCTTAATATGAATTAGCATTTAGCAACTGAGGGCACCGGACTGGCTATAATGCTCCCCATCAAACCGCTGTCACCAGCTGCTCATTAAAACACTGGCTTGATTTGCGATTTTGGGAAATGTTCTTTTCCTAAATTTGTTTTATGATCCTGGTATATCTAGGGAATCTGTGCCCGTGCTGAAAAAAAACAGACAAATGGAATACAATTATTACACTTGATAGCTTTTGCCGATGGGTGGTGCAGTGGTTAGCACTCACACCTCACATCTCTGCGACCTGGGTTTGAGTTTCCTCCAGGGTTCCCTGTGTGTGGAGGTTGTGTGTTCTCCCTGGGTCATCGCGGTGTTTCTTCTAGGTCAGGGGTGGCCAATCTTATTCGCAAAGGGCCGGCGTGTATGCAGGTTTTTGCCATAACCAGCTGTTCAAACCCAGGTCTGAGGACTCTGCAGCCAACCAGTCCTCTAATCTGTAATCAAATTAGGGACTTGCAGTGAAAACCCGCACACACAGCAGCCCTTTCTGAATAAGACTCTACCCTGCTCTAGGTTCACTGGTTTTCCCCCCTACTGTCCAGAAATATGCTGAGGCTAATTGGACTTACCAGATTGCCCGTAGGTGTGTGAGTGTGCCCTGTGATGGGCTGGCACTAGTCCTGGCTCATTCCCTGCCTTGTGCCCATAGCCTCTGGGATAGGCTCTGGCAACCCTGAACAGGACAAGCGGGTACAGAATGGATGGAACTTCTGAAGATCCCTTCAGTCTTGTCAGGGTAATGCATGTTTTTAATAAGTTGTCTTCCCCAATCATTCTGTTCCAGCGTTCTAATATATTCCAGTCAGGTAAAGCAGGTGTTCCCACAAAACCAGCTCCACAATTCTCATCAATGAGCTACCTCTTTCCTCCCAGCCAGGGGACCGTGTTTCTTACTTTTAATTTTATTTGGTTAAAAATCAATTACGCTTCAGCAGCCAATTATTTCCGAGCCGTTGCTCTGATTTTATCCTCGTATGCCGGATCAGTCGGTCCCCGGCTCCCAGAGAGGCCTTGAAATTTGGTGCGTGTGTTTAATTACAGGTATCCTCTTGAGGGTTTTACCGAGATATTGTAAAACATTATGATTCCCAGAATATCTGCCTTTCCCTGGCCGTGTTCATCCCCCACCCCCGCGGCCCTCTCCTGGCTAGTCCAGGAGATGGTTCTGAAAGATACAGAATTACCCTTAGCATGTGAGTCTCGTGCATCCTCAAGGTGGTACGATCTTAAAGGGTATGTCTTCGTAAAGGCATGATCACAATTGCCTCCAGCATACTCTCCAGGCACACAATTTAGGACCCCAACCCAGACAAATCCAATTATTTTGCAAAATTTTTTTAGGGCCCCTGTAGCTTGGAATCATCATAACTTTTCCCTCCATTTACACAGCCCCAGTTTCCAGGATGTATACCAGTATATTCCCAGTGCTTTCCCAGATCGGACACAGATCACCACAGCCCGTTTGGAATAAGCCGTCATATGAAAAATAAAGGCTGACTACAGTCTAATCTGTTGACTGACATACACCCACAATTTGTGAAATTTCAGCTTCCATTTGTTATGAAAAATACAGTAACTCGATTGTTACTTTATTGGACTATTCTGCCGCCTTTGTGGTGGTAAGGCATGAGAATTAAAAAGACAATGTTTTTTTTCTTCAGGTAAAGCACAAGAAATGATGGACAGTTGTTTTGTGTTCTGAAGCCTAACGCTGATCACAGAGTGATAAGATGATTACAGTGTTAAATGCTGTCAGTGATAACAACAGCCTGTTGATTGATGTTCTGATGTGGGAAACATAAAAAAACAAGGAGAATCCTGTCTGTATTTTTAAATTTCACAGTTTTAATTTAACCATCTGGGTTGTGTACACCGTCACCATGCAGATATCACCCGACTGACTCCATATGTCACTGCCACAGTGAAGGATGGTGCTGCTGATTGTGCTGATAGATGAGATAAAGATAATTAGTATCAGCAATTGATAAGCAGTCATCCCTCATTAATTTTGGTTACCCCAGCTGTTCTTGGAGCCAAGTACAGAAATGAGCAGGCCAATCTCTCATGGTCTATTGACGTGGCAGGTAGGTCAATGTGGCAATGTTACATGCAGCCAGTTAATGTCTTTCCCATCTTCTGCACCCGGAGAGAGAAGGGGACACTTACAGGACACACCAGAGGCACTCGGGGATGGAGAAGTCGTCGGGAATCTGATGAGGATAAAGTTTGACTACCTAAGTGTCAGGCAGCAATGGTGCACATAATCAGCCTCTATCCCGACAGGCAGTAATGTCAATATTCCATTGGATGCCGATGTACAAAACACAATGTCTTTGGCCCAGCTTTGAATATAACACTACGCACTTGACGCATGATAGCAGACGTTTGCACTTTTACCCGATTGGAACAAGATGGAAACATCCCCATTAAGTTTCAGGGCACATTTTCATCTGGTCAGCAAAAAAAGCATTTGATTAAGTTTTTAGGCTACTTGCTGTGCACGAATGTGCTCCGACTCGCACTGGCAGGCACTGAAAATGCCAAACGGAGATGCTGCTGTCTCCTTTGCTGCGTCTGCTGCTGCGCGGCACGATTAAATGGAACGGGCATCGCTTTTAGGGTGTACAATTAATGCTAAATCAAACTCCGAGCTGTGTGAGGGTGTGGATCTTTTAGAGGGACAAGGTTCAGGGATATGGGGTGATCAGGTAAACGGTCAATGCAGGTGGTTTCTGCTGTGCGTGTGTGCGTGTGCGAGTCACGTATATATTACATTGTGGGGTCTAATCATCCCCACAACGTGATAAAAACCTGCTGACGTTGTGGAGACCATTTTTTCAGTCCTCATAAGGGGAAACTCAGTTTTATAATAATGTGTGAATCACTTCAGTCGAAAAACTAAAAGTGCCAAAAGTCTTGTATTTTATTTGATTACTTACGGTTAGGATTAGGGCTGGGTGGGGGTTAAGGGTGTAATAGTTGGATTTGGGTTTTTTTCCTTAAAATGGAACTGATGGTCCCAACAAAGATATGTATGTGTACAGGTTGGTCCCACAGGTTATACTGACCTTTGCATATTGCTTACCTAGCTATTTATTCCATGAAGGCACCCACAAAAACTGCCCCCAATTCCATCCCTCCAACTCCCACTGTCTGAAAGATCTGTTCATTGTCACAAAGACATTTTTCACACCAACAAAAAATAATGGTGAAAAATAACATTTAAAAACTGCCTTGTTTGTTTATATTGTCTATAGCCAGAGAAACAATGCACTGGAAATGTGAAATTCCGGTAATATAGTTATTCGCTCGGTCAGTTGGGATAGGAAATCATTTATCTTCATTTGAGTAAATAGGTTTTTTATCTGACGGTTTATTATTACCCGCCAACAGATGTTATGTCTCATACAGCAGGGAATGTACATTTATTTCAGTAGAAGAATTGACCTCTTAAAACTAAATGGGTTCCCCCGATGCTCATTATAAGGTTTTAGTAAAATATTTCATTTGCAAATAAATTCAATTTTTTAATTTTGATTTTTGTAGAGAACTCTTAAAAACAAAGATTTTACAAGAATGGGATTAAACATTACATTACAGCCATTAATCCTATGAGGACAATGGAAAAGTGGGGGTCAAAAACAACCACGCTAATTATAGGGTAAAATTCCCCAGGTAGTCCAAGGCCTTCTGGCTGCCCAGACAGTCAGAAAAAAATAAATCGGGGGGGGGGGGGCATTTCAGGGGCATGCCTCAGTCTAACCAGGGCCAGTCTAACTTCACAGCAATTGGAGAGACTTCACAGCCATTGGAGACTTCACAGCCATTAGAGAGACTTCACAATGGAGAGATGGAGGGCCCTTCATATGAAATCTCCAAGAACAAGGCTGGAGAACCTCTTTAAACTGAGACCCCGGGTAAAGAGAGACTTGTGGGATTTTTGAAAGATGGGCAGATCACTCACAGATCATTCTAGCTTGAGATGGGGGGGGGGGGGTATTTCCATCAAAGGCCTCTGAGAGCTGAGGGACAATCTCGGACAAATGCCCCAGGTCAGAGGCACGGGGCAAAAAACTACTCCCTAGAGGAGAGACAAAGTGCCCCAAAAAGACCTCATCTTACCCGGGTGCAATATGGAGAAGCAGCCAGAACATAACAAACCGACAAAGCAAAGACTGCAATGCTGAAATAGGGCCAGGATCTGTTCTACCTGTTCTGGTTTGAGCACGTTAATTGGCCTCCTTGGATAAACAGGGACTTGATCTTTCAGAGACGTACAAATAAGAAGAATGATTCATGAGCCTGTCCTGAATGTATCACCCTGTGACAAGACGTAACAGTGCTTCCTACAGTATTTAGATCTTTTTGGCCGACTGGGTGGGATTTGTGATCCTTAAAAGTGAGGGATTTCAGCTGTCTAAACTACTACAAGTAAACATAAGATGTTTTAACATTTCTGTTACATGAAAGGTAAGAAATAGCCGCATTATGCGGCATTTCTGGGCTTTATATAGGATGTCTACCTTGGACATGAAGTCAAAGGACAGGTGTTAAAGTGCCACCTGAGTGTCATGCTGATTCTGAAAAACAAACTTTGAGGGCCTCAGAGTTAAAAGCAGATAATGAGTCGTTACCTCTGAATAACGGAACTTCAGTTCAGGGATTGGGAGCAATTTTGAGCCATCCACTTCTTTTTTATGCTATTGGAACAGCTCTCTAAGGAGATTATGGCCAGAGTGTCATTAGTTCCCATTGAAATGTACAACTGAGTGTCAGCATATGAATGGAAATTAATTTTATGCTTTTGAATTTTCTTGGGTGGCAGCACAGAACAATGCTTGTCTAAATACCAAACCCTGTGGGACTCTATATTTGACAAGCATCATTGGTGACATGCTACAGTTGTTCATTTTCTGAATAAGAGAAGAAGTAGAGGCACAGTGCAGAATAAAGCTTGACAATTACCTCATGTATAGAAAAATGTTCCCTTTCTATCTCCAACGTGATAAAAAATACAATCTTTTCAAAGAATGCACCACTGAAATCTAACTTACTGAAGTTCTAACTTAAAAATATGACAGGCTGGATATATAGGAATAGCAAAAAAAATTTTGTAGCAAGGTTCATAATATACAATCAATATATAACTTGGAGATATTGAGACACCGACCCGCAGCTGCTGGACTGCCACCGGGGCCGCCGAGTCCAGGTTGGGCCAGGCAAGGGCTGTGCGCTCTCATTGGCTTTAAAATGATTTATTACCACGAAGCAGAATGTCGTACGCAGAATGTCTGCAGGCAAGCAGCAGACATGTGGGCAGCAAGCAAACAGCGCACAGCTAGCAAACAGCGCGCAGCTGTACGCTCTGATTACCAGGGATGCCAGTTTCGCTCAGGCTGCTGGAGTGAGACTCACCAGTCTGCACACGCATGTAACAGATTTGTTACGTTGCAATCCCTAGTCTGTAGGCTTTGCGAACTGCCCCAACGCTTTTGATACGGCTAATTTAGGTTTATAATGGGATAATATGGATTTGCCGTAAGATTTCTTGCGAGAGTCTGAAGGCGCGAGTGTCACGCCCTGAATTACGGGAACCGGTACGCTAAATGAGACTACCCGAAAGCGAAGTGTTCTTCGGCATAAAAGCTTTTCCGAACTTATAATAATTCCGTTTGAACAAGAGATAGAAAGTTCTGTTTCAGAAAGTTCAGGTCGAGACCAAGATTTCGTCCCAACCGTTTGAGCATAAAGAGCCACAGTCACAGTGCTCCAGTGGTCTTGGTCTGGATTTTAACTTTCCGAACTTGCACTATCCTCCTCGATTGAACCATATCTATTACTGAGGGATACACCAGAAAAGCACCGGTGGTTTTGTGAAGGCTTTTTAAAAATGCCCGTTATTCCCCCATTTGGATCAACTCTCTAAGAACATAACTATGGAGTCTGAAGAGGAGGAACAGGAGGAAGATTTCTGCAAGTTCTCAGAAGAGGTATGCCCCCACTTTTAAATGTCTGCTTTTCAGTTCTTTTAAAAACGCGACAGATAAAATTACCCAGATTTTAATTATACGACATTTCGAAAAATGACGAACATTAGCCGTGGTCATGATGAGAAGGTGGGGTGTCAGCTCAGGCTTAGGGTCAATGCGGACGAATCGCGTAGTGCGCATGCGCGGGATCTCAGTGCCGTCAGTGCTGTCTGTCCAGAGGGAGTACTGAGACGCATTGAGAGAATAATAAATAAACAGGTCTATCAGATTATAAATATATAAATAATGCACGTGTCCCCATCTATCTCCCTTAGTGTTGAAAGGCAAACTAGGAACCCTATAGCCAGAGGCCACTGAGGTGACATTCATGTAGAAAAATGAGCACGCCGTCTCCCATTTCCAGAGAAGGAAATGCTTTCCCATATATTACTGCCTGAGAAGCTGAGTCTAATGATGGCAGAGTTTCGGTGAAAGAGTGTTCGATTGTATAAATCCAAGGAGACAGTTTCCCCGCCTGTCAAACTCAACACATGCATTTTGAAATGGACTGGTTGTAAATTTTGCTTTTCCATATGCCCCACACCATTCTCATATTACTGTTTCTCCTTCACTTAGAAATTAAACTACCTGGCTAATAAATGTACAGCTATGGGGGTCCCATTGATTAATTAATCAAGCTATTTCATCCATATGTGCCATTATGGGCTCACTGAGCCGTGGAAAATTGGGCGCTAGAATTTTAGGTTTGTTATAAATCTAATAGGCTAATACAAGTGGACTGGAGCTTTTCAGCTCTGATGGCATGATTACAACAACAATGGAGTTTCCATCAAGTGCTTAAGGAGTGGCTGAAAATTCTACAATATTCAGGATTACCTCAGTTACTGCCCAGCCAACAGGTGTAGTAGACTGCAGCGATTTGTGCCTAATCCATACAAGAACATGATTTCTGCAAAATCAATTAACTACAGCGATTTATAAGACGGAAGATGGACACTGATAAAGGATTTTGAGCAGAATATGTTTCGTAGTCCACCTTCTGAGGAAGCGTCTTTTTCTGCAACATACAATGAAACAAGGATTGCATGCTGGTTGAAATGTCAGGAGCTCATGTTGTCAGCAAACTTGTAGCATTTATGAGCTAGTTTTTCTAAGTGAGTATGAAATTTAGCATAACAACAGGACGGGGAGAGGATCCATGTGCGGGACCCACCAATATTTCTTCAGCATCGGCCTTCGACCACAGGCAGAGGGTGGAGAACCGTACAAAAGCAACAGAAGACACACGGATCCAAACCATGATCCTCATCCATTCATGTTCATTGAAACAAACAGCCAGTGTGTGGGAGGCTTCGTGCTTCATGAGGCTCTGACTGAACTCCAGCTGTTTTTATTCCGTTCTGAATAAGCTGACGACACTAAAGCTGGTGTGTCTTATCACTAGGGTTGGTGTACCAGTTGGGCATGGTTGGATGGATGCTTGGCTCAATGCAGGCGTCTCACACAGGGCTATTCACATGCCATTAGGTATGGGATCATGGTTCTGTTTTTCGTAATCTCACCTTCAAATATGTATTATCAGTGGCCGGGGTTCTACCTTCCACGGTCTAATTTGGAACCGTCCCCTACTGGGAAATGTGGTGAGCGCTAGTGGTGGGAGAAATGAGGCAGAATTATTTTCTGATGCCAGCCACTGATTGGTTTAACCCTGACTGATTGACAGTGCATGGACGTATTGCAGTTGCTGCTCTTGGAGTCCATTTTTTTTCCATTTGTGGAAAATTGTTTCCTTTACAATGATTGTGTTTTTCCTCTCAGAAAGTTTTCTTCTATTTCTTCAGTGTCCTCTGCTTGGTCCTTGGCAAGAACTGGACTTTACTTTCTGCCTGAATGAATAAATCTTATTTCTAGTGCTGTGGTACCCTGCCGTGTGCTCCTGGCTGTATCTCTGATGACCGTGCAACAGCACAAAGTCCTTATTCTCAGGATGTTTGGCCCCAGAACTGTGTCTGTATTCTTTAACCTGCTGGTTACTCTGAGGACATGATGTCTGAACTACATGCCTTGTGGTTGCATTCATCTGTTGAAGGTATTCCATGAACTTCTACATGAACTTCCCTAGTGATCAGTCTCAGAACAAGTTTCTGCAGTCAGTGAGTGTCAATTCAAAAATTTTTACCATGTATTGTCTCTGGTGCTCATGAAGCATTTATACTTCAGAAACGATATACAAAGTATTGCAAATTTAAATTATCTACCCACTATTCATCAAGCAAGATAAAAAAAAAAACATAAAAAGTAGCAAATGGTTATCATCTGGATGAGTTTCCATAAATAAATTTCCTATTTCATTTTCAAAGAGAACGACGTGTATAATACTGATTAAACCCTGGTGACTACATTTTAAAAAGAGAACCAATAATGTAGTTTTCCAGATGAAAGGGTTTCCTTTAAAATTTTACAAATATATATATATATATATAGTACAAAGTTACCAGGATTTGGGGCAAATAAGTCAATGAACACATACCTTGTATTAAACTGTTACTGCATGACCTTGTTTCTAGTGAGCGAGTGTGTGTGTGTGTGTGTGTGTGTGTGTGTGTGTGTGTGTCAGACCAAGAGATGGCTTTGGTAAACAGCAGCTAGTAGCAGAGGGTGACAGGCTTTTTTCGGGGAAGTAGCTGCATACACTTGCATATGATTACTGCCGGTCTATAAGTGGGGCAGCTGCCTTGCTCTCCGTAAGCTGGCAAACCTGCAGTGCATCAGCGCTGATGGCAGCTGGGGCCTGACTGCGAGGGGCTGCCGCCTGCCTACGGCTCAGTAGGACTTAAGTAAAGATGCATGGAGCTGAAGAACTGGATTCTGATATGCTGTCAGTCGCTGCCTGGGCCGACCTCTCCCTTCCCATTGGTTACTCTGCTGGTTCCTATTAGGTTGAACCAGGTAGTGATTGGTAGCCATCAATCATCTTGGGTTTGCAGGCCTCTTTTCTCTCCCTACCAGCGGAATCATGGGATGGCGATTCAGTCCTGCCCCTGTGATGCAGTTCCTTTCCCGAAATGGACCGTAGAAGCGTTGGCGGTGCCCTCCTACCCGTGTGTCCTCACCTGGGAGCGCGCAGAGGAGCGGACAGCCAGGACGCTGATGGGCTCCAGTCTCAATATAAACGTTCTACTGGAAAGGTGAACATGAGCATCATCAAACCCTGGCTATAAGCAGCCCGATGAATCACTGAAAAATAGTAGTAATATACAGAAGCCTGGCTGGACTTATACAACACAGAAAAGCCACTTTGCACAAAAAAAAAACATGGTAATAGTAGAGATCCAAGCGAAAAGAGAATTCGTTTCCAGAAAATGCATAATTAAGGTGATTTGAGGACTCGTTCAGAAAATCTGAAATGTAATTTTGAGCAAGTGGAAAAACAGACTTTCCCGGGGCATTAAAATTCACCGGCTCCTTATTTCCTCACCTCCACGTTTTATATATTTTTCTGCTTATTATCTTCTTATTTCTATGCCTGACATTCGGAGAGGTGTCCCCACTCATCTCTGCAAATAAGCGGCGATATCTGCACACACGCTGTCCCTGCCTCCCGATATCGGGCTCAGTGATCTGGCAGAGAGCGATGGGGTTTGTTATGGTGACCCGTAGAGGTCACGCTGGTCAGTCTGCGATAGCATCCGGGCCTTGTCATCGGCTGGCACCCACACCACTGTTGTGCAGACAGCCCTCGGCCTGCCTACGCCCTTGGCCCTCGCAGTGTGGAGATCTCCCCGCTGGCGTGTATGCTGCCTGTAATTTCCCAGGGCTTACCCTTATCATACAGCCAGTCATTATTTTTGAGGTTCATAAAGGTTATGAAAAAGATTTCATCCCTGCTGTACTGACTAGACACAGCTGACTGCTGGATATGGCCCTGAACTGGTTCACCCCAAGAGATGATATATATCAGCTTTTATTGATGAAAAAGTTTAGATCATTCTTTAACAAATTATATTTATATAATATTGTGCAAAGGTCTGATTTTCATGTTGGTGTCTAATTTTGATATGTCTGTCATGATAATACCTGTCTGAAACTTGGAGAACAGAAGAAATTCTTTTTTGTGTTGCTGTTAAATAATATTGTTATTTTTAAATATTGTTAAATATTGTTAAATATATATATATATATATATATATATATATGTGTGTGTGTGTGTATGTATGTATGTATGTGTGTGTATATATATATATATATATATAGTCTTTTTTTTTAAGAAATATACATTTACTACATGGGCTAAATTGCTTTTAACATTTTCTTCGGCTGCCTAAGACTTTTACGCAGTACGGTACTGTATATAAATGTATAAAATCTGCTAATAAAATTGGATATTTAGTGGCTTCACCAAAAGAACACTTCTGAAATATCCTGTTGGGTGACTTACGTATGAAGTATGCAGTGTTGTGTTTAGGCTGATTGCCTCGAACAGGAGGGCAAAATCCAAGGCCCTCTGCATGATATGATTTTAGTGAGTGTTGAATTATTTAATAGCTGGCAGTGTTTGTTTGTGGCCTGCAATTGGCTTCAGTCTGTATTTTTATTTTATTTTTTGTAGTTTTTTGTACTAAACCACACACTGATTGTATTGTGTCCAGCTCTTCTGGAGAGTGATGTCACTGATGGGTGGTGGATTAACCAGTCATATTCATAGACGGGTGGTGGATTAACCAGTCATGTCTTTAGAAGGACTTGCTTGGAAACAAATGTGGCAGCAAGGGCACCTTCCATGTATTAACTGACCTTTTGTGCCCCCCCCCCCCCCCCCCCCCCGTGGCTTACAGCAGATGGTGCAGAACCCAGAGGAATTTATTTTTCCCAGTCTGTATAGTATGGGCAGTGGTGGCCTCCTGGGAGGGCAAAAGGTTAAAATGATGAATATAACGCATGGCTTTTTGAGCACTTGACATAAGGAAGCAATCAGGCAGGTGAAGCCATACCCAGCCTCTGTGATGAATAGCCTTCCGTAGCAGACAGCTGCGAGGTAATAGACCTAGCCGGAAGATGTATGGGGGATTTATGGCTAAAAATACTGTCCGGGCAAACGGCAGCCGGTACTGAGATATGTCCGCGGCTGCTGTTAGCTGGCGAGTGAGGTGTCAACTCCCCACGGGTGCCTTGGTCACCCCTGATGGAGCATAATGTTCACGCAAACAAGCCTCGTAATCACTGGGTAATAGCACAAAGATCCTCACAGACACCGTGCAGAGTCGGGAGACAGGAGCCATAGGCAGGGCTGTAGCCGTGAGGCTGCAGCTGCACCCTGAGCTCGTCGGACTCGATCCTGCAAGTTGCTGAATAACATAAACAAGTGTTTCGATTCCGCTGTGTATTTTTGTGTGGTTTATTCGCATTGATTTTTTATTTTTTTTTTAACTGCAATCTTCATTATGTTGCTTTAAGCAAAATCAATAGCAGAAGTTACTCATGCATCACAGTGATGATGTAACAGTGTTATAGGGTAGCTGTTCTGATTTCTGCTTAAAATACAGCACTTTGGGCCAGCAGAGGGTTGTAGGTGTAGCGTTGGCTGTTGCCTGAAGCTTGCTCCCCTGATGCATACCACTCTGAGGTTTGTGTCTCTAAAGTCAGCTGTGCTGACCGGGAGCCTGTATCACGAAGCAGGATTTCTCGCTGAAAGGTTATAAGTTCATGTCTCAGGAAGTGAATAATAGACGAGCCGAACTAATGAAAAATGCAAACTGACTTTTGTTCTCATGTATTTATGCCTTTGGTAACACTTTACTGGAAGGGGCACACATGCCTCGTAATATTTAGCTACTACTGAAGTACAAATCATGAACAAATATAGTCGTCGCCTGAGATAAGAGACGTCATGATTCATTAATAGCAAACAAACGTGAGATCAATATTTCACTTGTTATTCATGACTTATCCCTTCAGTGGTTCACACATGTTTACAGAATTAATAGATATAGTAAGAGATATGGTAACTGAGAGAGAACATGATTCATGATTCATTAATGATGAATTAACATGAGATCAGTATGTAGCTAAGACATAGTTTGTAGCTAATTAATACATAAGCAATAGCATAATACTATATCATTTGTGCCCCATCATGTAATATGTTACCATGTCAGTTATACAGTGTGTGTATATTGAAGTTTTACCCCATTACCAAGATAAACTTCAGATAATCTTCAGATACTGATGTTTAAGACTGTGGTTCTGTGGTGCTGGGCTAGGGCAGGGAATCAGGATTAACGGGCAGAAGCTAATGAGCCTCTGAGTTGGTCTTCACCCCAGAAGACTCCAGCCAAGAAGCTCCCAGTTCCTTTAGCTGGACCCACTGTCGTCCTCTCCTCCCTCTCCAGAGTGTAATTTTGTCTGTCTTGATTTAAAAAATGAGCCACTGCATTAAAAGCATTCATTTGTCTGCTCCGGTGTCACATGGGCTGGTGATGACCCCCCCCTGCCTGTCCACCATAGGGAGGGTTAGGGTTTTATGGAAAAGCGGTTTGCTCTGAAGAAGGACATTCAGCACAGACGGGTCCAAATCTCCTGCCAGTAATACCATGACGTCAACACGCAAATGCCTTTGTATTTAATGATTTTGGTTACACTTTACTTAAGGGTGCTTTATGACAGCTACAGTATGACGCCAACATAAGCCCTCCATGACAGCCGACATAACTTGTCTGAAGCATTCATTAATTTTTAGGTTTGTTCTAACTTTGTGGCTGTCATAAATGTTGACATAGGGAACTAGACACAGGACTTATATTGGTATCATGTAGCTGTCATAGAGTAGTTAAGTAAAGTGTAACCATAATTTTCCATAGTTACCGTCATAGTCTACATCTAAAACCCCAGCGTGGTCAGTGGAGCATTTCTCTTTAATGTGGACAAACTGTAATTGAATGATGTTGTTTTTACCGGTCCTATAAGGTCACGTTAGAATCTGGGAAGTGAATCCTACTCGATGCCGATTTGCCTGGCAAACACCAAATCACACCAGCTGTGGATTATATTAAAATCAGGTAAATAACGATGGATTGTTAAGAGGAACCACGCCCACCATGAGAGGGTTAAGGTAGGCGTGAGCATGCAGTGTGAGAACACGCCCACCATGAGAGGGTTAGGGTTAGGCGTAAGCATGCAGTGTGAGAACACGCCCACCATAAGAGGGTTAGGGTTAGGCGTGAGCATGCAGTGTGAGAACACGCCCACCATGAGAGGGTTAAGGTAGGCGTGAGCATGCAGCGTGAGAACACGCCCACCATAAGAGGGTCAGGGTTAGGCGTGAGCATGCAGTGCGAGAACATGCCCACCATGAGAGGGTTAGGCGCGAGCATGCAGCGTGAGAACACGCCCACCACTAGAGGGTTAGGGTTAGGCGTGAGCATGCAGTGTGAGAACACGCCCACCATGAGAGGGTTAGGGTTAAGCGCGAGCATGCAGCGTGAGAACACGCCCAGCATGTGAGGGTTAATACGCTGCAGACTTGCCAAAGCCCCCGGAAAGCTGAGCGGCTCTGATTTGTACACCAGCGGAGCTGATAACGCCTTGTAGGGACTGGATGTAATCGCAGGGAGATAAACATTGCTGCTGTGTTTCAAGTCATTTTCTTTAAAAAAAAAAGAAACCCAATTTCTTTCTAAGGGCAGGAGCTCCAGCTTAGATATCACAGTTGTATGCCTGGTGTTCAGTTCATGGGGGCCGGTCTGACACCCCCTGGTGGCAGGGCAAATTAACACTGCTGCGCCACTGTGGGAAGGGACTAATCGGCTTGGCTATATCTGCTTTGGCTGGCTGCTGTCCTGTTCCACTCAGTCTCTGGTTGGTGAGGCTCCTCTAGTCATTCTACAGAGCAATTCGATTGGTGCAGGAAAAAGTGCCCGTTATTCAACGTCATTCAATCAAATGAACACGCATCAAGTGAAGGAGGAGAGCCCCAGCAAACACTAGCAGGGGATATACTGCTTTTAACATGGATACATTCATTTATCCAAAGCAATTCATAGTAAGAGGAAGGGTTTCTCCTTCCTGGGATTTGAATTCACAACCTCTGTATTATTAGCATAATGCTCCACTTGTTGAGTTACAGATGCTCTGTACTAATATCCAATAGGACACGCAACAAGTAAGATGTATTACAGTATTAAAATTCAATTTTAGTCTGTAATAAAAAAAATACTACAGAAAATAAGATTTACAATACAGATTGTATGAATTATCTTCTGCATTGCTCCTGTTTTAAATGAAGACTCTTCCAGATGAGGCCATAGACTGGCTGGTCGCTGCCCGCAGCCACGCCGGAGCGGCTGGGCCTGGCGGTAACCCGGGGTGTGCACGGCCCTAGCAGTCACACGGCCGCAGTGGCGCGTCCCTCCGGGGCTGTCGGGGGGAACCCGGGGTGTGCACGGCCCTAGCAGTCACACGCCCGCCGCGGCGCGTCCCGCCGGGGCTGTCGGGGGGCCAGGGTGCGCACTGTTTCGTTTCAGTCACCCGATTTAAGCCTTTCTCCTTTGAAGTTTCTGGGTAGTGGCCTCTTCCTTCACAGGATTTACCTGTTAGGTCAGAGGAGCGTTCCTTTTCATAGGAGCCTCGCTTCAGCTTAACAGGCGTCTGGATGTTGTGATGGAATACGCTCCTGTGCTGCTGAAAACATCACCGGCCCGAATAAGCGAGGCACTGAGGACTCTGCGTCGACTTATACATTTTTATCAAAAAATGACACAGCACAGCTGGCCGTAGCCTGGACTTATTTATTTATTTACTTATTATGATTTATCTGCAGTGAGTCACAAGTTCTGTTCGGTGTGGAGATTGGCTCTGAGAGTATATCTAGCATTTTCCTGACCCCCCTACCCTAATCCTCAGAGTATCACACTGATAGCAACGTCCTGAAGGACCCACCAAAAAGCCTAATTACTGCAGCCTCTGTGCCCCACTCACTCTCCTTAAGTGTCCATCAGCCTGTTTGCCACACATCTCGCTTCAGGGACATAGAACAAGCATTAGTGCTGAGACACTAAGTGAGGTTAAAGCGGTACACGGCGGCAGGTAATGGGGCGGATGGACCGGCACCGAGCAGGACAGCAGGGTTTGTTGACAAGCACGGGCTTTCTTGAACAGAAAAAAGACAGGGGACGAGGGCCCTTTAAGAATGGTAAACCAGCAAAATCTTTGCAGGGATTTACAAACTCCTGAAACACAGCTAACCAGGCTCTCACAAGCGGAAAACATGGAGACATCGTCCCCTGGGCTTTACCCAATCAGCCTGCAACCCCTGCTCCCAGAGCACCCAGCCGCTGCTCTAAATAATCCTAACAAGATATTTAGGCTAACAAGGGCTAGCTGGGATTCAGGGAGCCACCCACAGGGAATCATTCCGCCAACTTCTGGCTCACAGTATTTATCTGCGCATAAACCTGATGCAGAAGGCCAATCACTATTGTGGGCTGTTAAGGCTCAAATTAGCAAGCTGTCTATACAATGTACACTGTATTTACATCTGTCTGCACATATAACTGTGTTCACTCCACTGCATGCCACAGACATGCACACATTTGCTTTGATATTTGGAGTCACCCATATCCACACCTGTATTTAGACTAAACTGCAGTCACTCCAGTATACCAGGCAATCTGCATGCACTCCTCTCTCTGCATGGCTGGGCAGTAAATCTATTGACGGTGATTCCACCTTTCTGGCAAATGATGTATGATTGTTAATCATTCATAAGTGAATCTGACTGACAACAGTAGTCAGATTAAATTAGTGTCATCTGTTATGTTGGCTTAAGCAAGCCAGGTCTTGGCAGAAGGAGTATTTTTTTCGGGGCTATTGATTGAAAGAATTAAATTGTGCATTCACTGTGTGCGAGAACTCTTGTGTGAGGATAAAATAACAAAGGGTCCTTAAGGAAACAAAGGATCAATTAAGAAATCAAAAGCGTATAAAAATATCCTGAATTAATTTCTATAGTACAGTTGTTCTCAGCCATAGCTAGACAGGAGCACACGCAGAATTTGAGCCAGGCACTTAGGAATCTGGGGTCCAGCCAGCGGAGCTGACACTCCCAAACTTCTGGAGGAAGTCCTCGCGGGCTCGAAGTAGGGCCTCTTCATCTATGTAGACCGCCGCCCTTCTGGCAGTCACGTAGTACTGCACCTTTCTCAGGCTCCAGCCCAGCACGTACATGAGGAGGCCGCAGACGGCGGCAGAGGCGCGGCCCACCCCGGCATTACAGTGCACGTACACGGTGTGTCCCTTCTTCAGCAAGCCGTACAGGATGAATACGGCCTGGGGGAGCATGCGTATCCTTCCTGTAGAAGCAGAGGCAGTCTAAGGTGAGACAAAATCTCTCCCTACCCCCTATGCGGCATTAGCATATTCTGTCCCAGCCAGGATAAGGGCGAGATAAGAGCCCTGCCCCTATCTTGTTCTGGTGCCATTAGGCGATCACTGCGAGGTGGCTGTGGAGCAGCAGGCCGCGCCGTGATCCTCTGCAGCCGCCGCCGTTCCACATTCCCGGGTAAGTGGGCCACTGTTTATGTCGATAAGATGTCACACTCTGTTTGTTCTCTAAGCTCTGTCCCCCCCCACCCCCTGCATCTGAGGCTATTCTGGGAGTATTAAGGAAGATGTGTGCAGAAGTTGTGGCAGAGTTTTTTTTTTTTTTTTTGTGAAACTTGAAGTAAACAATCAACTAGAGTAGAGCGCTGCAGGCGGCTGGAGTTAATCAACCCCCCCCCCCCACCACCACCCACCCCCCGAAAGCCTCGTCCTTACCCTGGGTACTCATGTCTGGTGTGGGGATCCACACATACACCAGGCCGCAGTCCTTGTACAGCAGCTCCATGCTGTCGGGGGTGACGTCCTCGGCCCGCTGCAGCCGGCAGCCCTGGCAGTTGTTGACCACGTCCCACTCCGTCTGGAAGTTCAGCACGGCCGTGACGGCCAGCTCGTGCTTCATCTTCACCGTCACGTGCTCCAATTGGCGAGGGCAGCTGCCCAGCCAGAGCCGGGGAAGGATCCTGGGGGTGGGAGAGACGGGCTCCAGAGGGGGGCCAAAGCAAAGCAAAACACAACCTACCCAGGGCACAGACAGTCGGTATTCACCATGTTTCTTAAATAACCAGCTTATTTTGATGAATACCACTGGCACATCCATCCATTTCCTGTGACCACTTCTCCTATTCAGAGTCGCGGGGGTCCAGAGCCTATCCCGGAGGCTACAGGCACAAGGCGGAACAACCCAGGATGGGGCACCAACCCACCACAGGGCACAGTCACACACCATCCACTCACACATGCACTCACACATACATGTGTAACGCAAACGTTTACATAAATGCAGTCTCATCCATGTCTGGCTGCGAACGTTTTTTGGCATCCTTCCACGTGGCAATGAAGTGCATTTTATTTATCGCAGCTTTTCTCTGAAGAATCAGCCCTTGAATTTGAATGGAATGATGGCTTAGAGGCGCTGCTTAGGGGAGCGGTTGTCGGTGGCTTTTCCTTGTCGTCAGTATTGGGTGGGGTAAATTAACAACTAGCTATTGCACTGTCACTTTGTGATGATGGTTCATCTCCGGGTGGGGGAGCATGTTAATGTCTTCCTGCTCTGTTGAGTAACTCTGGCCTGGCAGTATTCCATTATTTGTTTGAATCGGAGGAGGACAGATGGGGGGGTGGCGGGCTGGGGTGAGTGTAGCCGCTGTGGGAGTACGGACACACCGCCTGCCTTAAGTGGCTGCTTAAAAACGCAATGTTTAGATTTATGTTCCGCCTATGGGTGCTGTAAAAAAGGCTCAGCGGGCAAGACCAAACCTGTCATCTGGCCACATTCACGCGGAACTGAATGCATCTTCCATTAATGAAAATTGGCCGTGTTTTCCGAGAGCTGAAAGGGTACCCGGGATAATGCATGAGCCCGTCTTTTTCAAGCACTCCACTCCGTTGACTTACAAAGAGTACAGACTTTCATTCATGCCTGGGAGGTGCAGCCCCACTGTTAATGATACAGAAGAAGCCTTTTATTCGCCCACAGAGCCAGATGTTCAAAATGTTAAAAGTATAGACGGTTCCGTGTGGAAACAGGAAAGCTAATTCCCGAGTATAACAGCACACCGAGAAGGAGCCTTTGCATATCTGAATCCCAGCCCCCTTCACGCCCTGCCCACCAGCCCCTTCCCTCTGCCTTCACCGGGCCCGTGAAGCCTGTTTACGCCATCATCAGCGTGGCACGTAAAGTTGCAGGGAGGTAACATCCTCCCGGGAAAGGCCTCTCCCAGTTAATGTAACTGCAGGGGCAGAACTGGAGGGCTGAGCCTGGAAGCCGTGATTCTGAGAAATGCTGTTCCCACCAGCCCCCACCGCTCTGCAGGGAGCAGGCCAACTGAATTAAGCGTCTCCTTCCATCTCCACCCAACGGGAACTTTATTGCGAAGACGATACCGGCAATACTGCCGCTTGCTCATTACTGGAGCATGCAGAAAAGAAATCTCCTTCGGTTAAAAAGATAAATAGTAAAAACGACACACCGACAATGTACGGGGGCCTACACGCCTTATTACAGGGAGAGGAAAGTCGGCCAAAATTCAGTGGTGTGGCACAGAGGCGTGAGGAGAGCGAGTGTCATCTGGGGTTTCTGACGGCTGAGACGTCTCCAGCACAGCACGGGCCTCAGTCAAGGTTGCGGCTTTAGGTTGGTTGAACCGTTGATTGGGAAGAAACCAAGACCCATTCCCAGTATTCCACCCGGCTGCTGACATGAGTGAAGCTGCTTTTTTTTTTCTGCATGCACTCTTGTCAGAAGACCCACTCGGGAAATTGTACAAGTGAGTTTAATAATGTTGTAAGGGTTTCTGCCCAAGGGAATAATTGTTTCAGTAGGAAGTTCTAGAAAAACTTTGGGTCCATCACCAGTGAACTGATGTTGAGTTAATCGTGAGTTAATCGACATGCCAGGGTTTGAAACAAAAATCGCCAAGACACAGTATGCTAACATGCAGACCTCATATTTATTATTTAAGGATTCAGACTGTGCGTCCAGAGCTGTTTTGCAGTGATGTACACTCTCAGAAAAAAGGGTACCAATTTGTACCTTTGCTTGTCACTGGGGCTGTACCCACAAGGGTCTTGTACCTTTTAAGATACATAAATGGACTATGAGGGACTGTTTTGTACCATTGGGGGTACATTAATGTTGTTTGTACCTTGGGGATTCATTTATGTGCCATATAAGGTGCGATTACCTACAGCTAAGGGTACAATTGGCAGACCCTCAGGTTACAGCCCCAGTGACAAGCAAAGGTACAAATTGGTACCCTATTTTCTGAGAGCATATTGTCATAATGCGATAAAGGTATTATTCCTGTCCTGCTGTTTGCTTGCCGTTTATGTGAACAAATGGTTGGTTCGGAGTATGTGTGGGCATTTAACACAGCTGTCCGTTAGACAGGAAGTCTTTCAGGGTGTATCTTGTTTGGGGCAGACAGGAAGGGTAACTCTTCAAGCAGAGGTAGGATAAAGGAGAGTATCAGGGTCACAGAGTGGTCCTTCTGCAGATGCCGCGTCGCCTGCTAAAGCAGCCAGATGTCGGCAGATGAAAAGTCCATAAACCTGCTTTTGTATCCAATTCCCGATGTCTGTATTAGTTGAGTACTTTCCGGCTCTTTTAGTGTTTTAGAAATGACTTGTTAGCTTCTTTATCAACTTGTGGCTGAGAGTATTTATGGGCAGGGAACTGAGGGACCTATTTTATCTTGGACTTGTCTCGGGCCCGGGACAGATCTCCTGCCAATGTGTCACCAGGGGTGCCGGTTGCCAGGACCCAATTTTATTTAGAAGATCTGTTGGAAAAGAGGTTGCCAGTCCTTCCAGGTTGATAAAAGTAAAAGCAAAGTTTAGTTAGTATGCTTTTTTATCCTTCCCCAACCTCAAATTTGGATGACCATTCTGTTAATGAGAAATGTACAGGTCCGGTCTCAGCATCGCCTCCGCTAGAACTCCGACCCAGGCTTAGAACCCGGAGCCGGACAGCAGGCAGAGTGGTGTCCTCGCTCCTGGCTGAGCCGCCTTTCACATGCCCTTGCGAGCTTCCAGACAGCCCAACCCGGCTTCATCTGTCCCCATTAAACAATAAAAGATCTCAGTCATTTGCAGGAGGAAAGACTAAATATTCATGACTTCCCGGACGTTTCCGGAAATCAATTTGGGGTCTTAGCGCCTGTAATCGGCTGCCTTTTTTAATAGATTTGGTGGGGTGGTAGCAGAAGAGCGATCCTGGAGGAGGCCAAAGGACACGGCTCGATTGAGCCACCTGTCCCCTAATGAAAGCCAAGGGGCGTGACGTGGCTGTGATGGAACTATCGGTGATTCTGAATTTTCAGGCCAGGAATAATTAGAGGGCTCCATTAAGACTTTTTTTTTGGTGGAAGTATGGATATTTCACCACGTGAACTGAGGCGCCATAATAATTCTCAGCAATAATTACGAGGTCGATCTCTTAATTATTTTCCGTGTCTTCGCGCGGTTCTTGCGTCACGCTTCGTGCATAATTACAGATCGGATATTCCGAAGCAAAGGAGGCAGCAGAACTGTGCTAAAAAGGACGCACTGCGAGCCACATAAAAACCACGGCAAACTGCCACCCTAATGAGCCCAGCCAAGGCTGCCTCTTTCGCAAAGACCATTAAATCGCGTCCCACTTTGCAGAAAGCTTACCGCCTTAGAGACCTTATTAATTTCGTCGCATTAAAAGTTGTGTACACGGCAGTTTCATCACAGTATGGCAGACAGACGGAAGCCCGTGACTGCAGACATTACAACTGGAAAAAGTAATCCTCCAAAAATACGACGAAATCTCAGAACATCCCTTTATTGTTTTGCGTCCGTTTAAATAGCTGCCTTTTAAAGTCTTGAATGGGTTTATTTATACCACAGTGCAGTGTCTCCAGCCAGATCTGCAGCTTTATAAAATGTGCCGCGTGACTCTGAAAGCGCTCCAGATGCATTCTTCATAAATGCTGTAATGAGAATTTCACACCCAAAGCAACAAAGGCAGCATTTGGCCAAACAGTTGGTTAATGGAGTGGATTTACGGACTGCTGGGTTAACAAGCAGTGTCGTTACCAGCACTTGATGCGGAGAGTTTGCCAGACTAGATTAATTGGATTAGATTGAGTTTGACAGCAGATGGATATGGGTTCCAACCCCAGTTAAATGAAAGGCTTAGAATCTATGTGATTACTGTAACAGATCCAATCTCCTGACTATGGGCTCTGTTCAAGCATCACAGTCCTTTATGCCACAGTAAACATGGGGCTAGTATGGGCTGCCTCCCCTGTACTGGGCATGCACTAAGGCACAAAATGCCAGAGCTGGTTTTTTTTTTTTAGTTTTTTATTTATATATTTTATCATGCAGCAGTTTCTAGAATGGGGCAGTTGTAACGTAGACACTTAATTCCTCCAATAAATACCTGTCCTTCCTTGTAGTCTCTGGAGAAGCAGCCAGATTAGGCGGCACAGAGCAGCCAAGCAACTGCAGGGCAGCATGTGTGAAGGCGGGAAGGGAGGGCCCTATAATGTAGTCTGCCAGGGAGTCACTGTACCCATCTGTTGCAGGACATGCAGGCAACAAAAAGTCCAGTGCACCCACCAGTCACTGTACCCATCTGTTGCAGGACATGCAGGCAACAAAAAGTCCAGTGCACCCACCAGTCACTGTACCCATCTGTTGCAGGACATGCAGGCAACAAAAAGTCCAGTGCACCCACCAGTCACTGTACCCATCTG
>JAODKL010000039.1:19167234-19196029 GCA_026780765.1 Petrocephalus schoutedeni
ACATGCGGGCAACAAAAAGTCCAGTGCACCCACCAGTCACTGTACCCATCTGCCGCAGGACATGCGGGCAACAAAAAGTCCAGTGCACCCACCAGTCACTGTACCCATCTGCCGCAGGACATGCGGGCAACAAAAACTCCAGTGCACCCACCAGTCACTGTACCCATCTGCTGCAGGACATGCGGGCAACAAAAACTCCAGTGCACCCACCAGTCACTGTACCCATCTGCTGCAGGACATGCAGGCAACAAAAAGTCCAGTGCACCCACCAGTCACTGTACCCATCTGCTGCAGGACATGCAGGCAACAAAAAATCCAGTGCACCCACCAGTTACTATACCCATCTGCCGCAGGACATGCAGGGGTGTGGGTGAACCTGCACAGTTTTCCAGCAGGAATTACAGCTGTAGCCCCGGGCTTTAGTGCAGTTTGATGTGGTGGTTTTCCATCGTGTGAGTTACAGACTGCCTGAGCGGCAAGCAGTACATCTGCAGGATGGCAGATGCCTTGTGTGGTGTGATAAAGATGCAGATTTTACATCACTTTTCATTGTTTGGACTGTAATTTTATGTAAAGCAAGTTTTAACTAGATGTGATTCCTCAGCCCTGGTTTGGTCCATTGGTTTTACATAATGAACAGCAGCCAGCGCAGGCTGTACCTGGAGAAGTGCATGGCGTGATGGCCAGCTACGCTGAAGTAGAAGCTGGTGGTGTGCTGCATCTCGTCGGTGTGCCCGCTCGCCTCAATCCAGTGGCCGATTGGGTGGCAGTAAATTCCATCCACCATGTTGCTGTCATCAAAAACACAGCAGCGGTCGTGATGGGGACCGTTGCCTAGAGACAGCAGTCAGAACCACAAAATTAACTTTTCTGCAGTGTATCGTAATAACAACAAAATGTAGAGTCTAATTAAAATACCAACAGGTATAATAGGAATGAGAGTAAAGATGGAATGTATCCTGGTTGCACCATTTTAACAATATAAACACCCGAAACAGCTTTCCACCCAGTGCCAGTGTGATGGCTAAAGCTGGCGGCAGTTGGAAAGGCAGGGAGCCTCTAAGCAAGATCTGTCAGGAAAACGCGGTGTTACACGTGGCTAAATTACCAAGCCATGTTTCAGCACAGGACTCTTGGTTCAAAAAAAAAAGGAGCTGTAAATCAGCTGCATTGTCTTTTCTGCACATTGAAACACACGTTTGGAATTTTCGGTGTGGTGTTTTGCACATTGTAATTAAAACAATGCAAAACAGCAAAGCAGCGCCAATTAGGGGAAATCAGAAGGATGTGCTGTATCGAAGGTGCTTTTCGTTTCCTCCCGGTCAAATGAGCTCCCAGCATTCAGCCAGTGGCTTTTACGTCGCTTAATTACGAGATTTTACGGGATTTTCTGGCCAGTGATTTAGAACAGAATAAACTGCAGAGCGGTTTGCAGTGCTGGCGGGCAAATAGCCCTGGGCAGAAACTCGCATGTCGGAGGGCTTCTGTGCACAGACGGGAGGAGAGCGCATATCTTACATGCGCAGCTGTTCTGCGTGGTATATTTACGCCAGTCGCACAAAACGAAATAATTTGCTGTCTTCCAATTCTCCCAATAAACAGAGGAAACCAGGGCTGCTCGCAGCGGGCCAGTTAATAGAAAGAAAAACTACATTATATATACATACTTCACATTACTTTTGATTTACCAAAGGTGAAATAGTGCTTTTGTAATTTCCTAGAGAGCACCTTGTGGTTTGATTGATTGAACCCAACAGAGGCAACAGGTGCAGAAGGACGGAGACGCAAAGGGCCCCCAAGCCGCTGCGGGGCTGATCGATGCATTACGGGCCCCTAATATGACAAGTGTTTGTCAAGGAAATGACGGGAAAGGTCCGTCATAAATCATCCCAGGAGCTCGGCGCTCTGCATGGGAGCGCCGCTGGCCGCTTCGTCAGGTCCCCGCAGCCAGAGTGCGGGATAGACCGTAACGAATGCCCTGACAATCTGGTGCCCGTTTGAAATTTACGAAGGAGTCGGTGGTACAGTAACACAGTTCTGAAGCGCCGACAGGTCGCCAGGTTTGCAAGCGGATGAAGGTCGGATATTTGCCTACGCCTCGCCCCTGTTCAGGACCAAGGACAGCGCCCCCTGTCGCCTTTTCGCGGCGCCCGTTCTTTACAAGCCAAAGCGAAATTAAGGAACTTAATAAAAGTTCCCGTTCTAACGGCCCCTTTCCCTAAACTTCCACCCACGCGTTATGGGCATTATTAACTGAAGACACGCGTAGACTTCATAGGCTACTTAATTCATGCATGTACTTATTTTCTTTGAGATGCAAAAATGAAAAACAGGGTTATTTATAATCATTGCTATGGATGACCCAATTTATAATTCAAAGGATCATAAGTCGCACAGACGCCAGTTGAAAAACAGAGTGTGTTATGCTCGTTTGGCACAATGCTACGAGATTATTTATGAATAAAAGAATTAATAATAAATGCAACGAGAATAATTAAATGCAGTGTTTATTAAGAGATTGTCAGCAGTACCGAAGCGAGGTGAAGAGTTTTTCCCATTGGCTACATTGAACAGATGACATATTGACAAGACGTCGTGATGAACGTTGTATCAAATGACAGCCGCTTATTTGTATACTTCTCGTTATTTTAACACCCATGTGCGCCGGTGGCATTAAAGAGTAGCCTCTGAGAGCGTGAGTATAATGGTATAATGAATATTTTGAGTTGTCCCACTTTAATAGTGAAGTTCACGATCGGCAGTGCTGTGTAGAGGGAGACCGTATTCTGGTCAACTGTTGACGAGGCCTGTGCGCTGTAAAATAATCATGTGAGAAAAAATCAGAAGTGTTACGTCTGTAATGGAAGGTAGTGCGTGAAGGAGCAGGTGCAAACAAAAGACAGGGATGAGGTAGGTCTGTGGGTGGATAAGGACACTGGGCGTGTACGAGTCAGTGTAAGCCCGTGTTTGGAAAGGAAGCCCGTCTCCGGAGTACCACTTTCCAATTATGAAGGTTTGTCGCCGTCTACTGGTGAAAACAGCGCACTGCTTTAAAATAAACTGCGTCTTTTACTCGTACTACTGTGGTAACCGAAGTTCCAACGCAAAGTTACATAGATCGCAATGTTTTTTTCTTTTTTGTTTTCCAGCATGTCATAGAATATATTTTTTAAATTGATAAACATAAACAAAAAATAGCCTTAAAGCTTTAACCTTGAACGACTCAATGTCACAATACAATAAAACAGTATTTCGAATATTTTAATGCATCGTATTTAATTTATATTTATATTTAATTTATATTAGCTTATATTAGACAATCAAAATATAATGTCAAGACTAGTGACAAAACATGATAAAAAAAAATAACTTGCAGTGGTACCTTCCCAGATGAGGTTTCCGCCCACCCGTTTAACGAACTTAAACCAGTGTTTTTCGGTGTACGGCTCCGCCAGCAGGACCTCGCCGGTCCAGAGGCAAGGCTCGCAGGTCGATAGCACCCTCCTCGTCGGCGTCATCGGCACCGCCCTCGCCGGATCCCAGTGCCCCATCTCCGGACGGGAGCCCAGCATCAGTATTTCCACGTCTTTGCATTCCGGGGTCAGAACCACGCCGAACCTGAACAGCAGCATCTCTCTTGTTCTTTAAGAGAGTATGATAATAAACAAGACCGCTAGCCTTCTTACTCCCAGCTTCTATATATAATTACAAATTACAGTCAGCTGATTTTTTTTTTCCAGATGTAGTTCCGAAATGGAGGAAGTATGATTACTTGTACCTGCCCGTATCTGTGAATGCGTTCGTTTGGATGCCGCACTTGTCTGCGATACGCTCATTAATCACCGAAACATCCTTTTTCTTTTCCGTTTATTAATCTGAGCGCACACTTGGCTAAATGGGGCAGCCAAGGTCGAAAGTGAGCGCTACCGAAGCCGGGAGGGGACAATTTTGTGTTTGTGTTTTAAAGAAACTGAGAAATGTGGCGAAATTGTGATTTTGAACGAAAGAACGCTTTCCGTCTGACGTCCTTCCCAACTCGGGCGAAATTAAGCTGCGCTTCCGTTCGATACCGAATCGATACCTTTCAGAATAAAGCGCGTTAATATGTTTGCAAATGGCACCATCTAGTGGCTTGGAAGAGCAACTGCCATTTAAATGGCTCCTGCAGTGTGGAATGACGAAGGCGGGCGGCTTCTTGTAGCTGTAAACTGAAGAGGGCAACGTGATATCCCACAGAGGTCGCTGGTGCACACGCCAACATTTAGGGAGGCATCATGTTCTGGTGGTTTTTAGCCATTCAGATGCAGCCAGACATTTTATGGATGGTATGGCAGGAGGGTCACTGGGTACACATCCCAAATGCACTATGGTACGTGTTGTCTATCAAAGGCTGTACTATGTGTTTTAAACTGAGCACCCAAACAAGGCTTAACAAAGTACACAGTTTCGAGAGGTTATGATGGTACGTTTCTTTTATTCAACAGCACTGAAATTCCATGCATCAACGTGAGACCACAACAAGAAAGGTTAGATTATTGTTTCTCTATTACCATAGTGAGGGGAAGACTTTGAGAGAACACACATTTAGCCAGTTGCTCCTAGCAGCAGTTCTCAGTAATATCCTCCAAGCCATTGGCCTGACAGTGATGACTCTCTAGATGCCATCACACACATGATGCTCCTGTCTTTCAGGAGGCTCCTCTGTCCCACCTGGGGATCATCTCAAGGGCCCGTGCTGCCCTTAGCTTAGCCGGTGAGCTACCGTCTATGGAAAGTAACAAGGCACAAGTAGAGGACCGTGACTCGGCTCCCCATAGACTCCGCTTTCTCATACCAAAGATCTTTACTTAGATGAATTTCACTCAGAACCTAAGTACCCTTCAATCATTTCATGACCCTCATCTCACTGACACAGAATGCTGTTTGCTTGAAGTATGTCCTGTGGATACAATGTGCATGTTGAGCTATGTCAGAATGACTATTGCTGTATGAAAGAAATGAACAAAGCAACTTTAGAGTACAGATCTCTTAATACACTACGGGCATCTTTAGTGTCTGACAAATGTGCACTATAAAAACAAAGTAAACGTTACAGTCAGTAAAGTGCTTGGTGATCTTTATAATAAATGTTTAATTATTGCTTAACAGGAAAACCAGATGCACCAGAAAAAGAGCAGACGTATAAAAGAAAGACACGGGAGCAGATTCGGTTTGAGAGGGTCCCATCCGGTTTGTCCTGCGATGCCCGGCTTCACGGGGAGAAAAAGCCGACTTAAAAAATTCAAGCTTTAGAGAACATTTCATCTAGCGATTCATCTGTCCTCCAAGCCCAAAACGAGAGAACGCGCGGCGGCAGGCACACACTGGTGGAATTACACGCTCATCCACAACGGATTGCTTTTTTTTTTTGGTTTGGTTTGGTCAGACTCGTGAAAGACAAAAATCCTCAAGGGTCCTGCTTCGGGAGAGTCCGCACGGCTCTCTGAACATCACTGGAGTGACCCGAAACAAGGGCACTTTCTAACAAAGCAAGCCATGCGAGATAATGGCATGTCACTGGTGTCCGACCCGGGGACCGGGGTGCGGCTTCTCCACCACGCCCAGACAGTCAGGTGTTATTTCTAACATTAAGGCTCCTCCTTTTGACTTCACTGCTACACAGTACTAACTTTTTAATATAAAAAATAAATTTAACGACAATATTTATTTACACAGTGATAGATTAAAGTATTCGATAAAAGGTAGCACATTAGAAACAGCGCCCCCCTTGTGGAGCCTCCGGGTGCTGGACGTGACGGGGAAGGTGGCGTTACGACACCGGCTTGAGGACTGAGCGCAGGGAGCGGCCCTCCTTGGTGAGCTCCCGCGTGAAGCACATGCAGGGCAGCGGCACGGCCTCCAGGCGGCGCTCCACCGCGTTGAAGCGGCACTCCTTCAGGTGGTCAGCCATGCTGGCGATGTCGGCGAACTTCCAGTCCCTCACCGTGCTGAAGGAGGTGCTGAAGCGCCACACCTGGCGGGGCAGAGCGAGAGGCGGAGAGCGGGCGTTAGTGCAGGGGTCTCCGCTGGCCCCCCGCGCCTCTCAGATGGGGCCGCGGGCATATCTGGGGCCACAGACCCGGCAGGCCGCCGGCCAATGGCTGTGAAAGAACAGTACTGTGCAGACGCCTTAGGCAGTCAAAGACAACGGCGTTTAAATGATCTACATGTTGGTGCAGGACAGTCCGTTAAAGTCTCTAAAGCGTTCTCCTAAACCCCAGCATTTGCCGCAACCGTCCGACATGCCCAGGAATTCTTTGACTCGTCCACTAATCCCTCAATCGGCTAATCGATACCTCGTTGACTTATTGCATTAAATTCAATGTCACCAACGAATCAATTCATTACCAAACACATGGGATTGCTGGGGTGCCCCTGAGAGCTTTGGCGACGCTTATCTAGCCCTCCAATAGGATATTAGTAGCTTTTTGGAAAAGAGAAGAAATTCTTGGTAGTGTTTATAGTGTTACTGTTAATTTGCGCATGTCTTAAATGTTCTATTATGCTTTTTTCCCTCTGCAAATATACACTTACTACCCAGGTGATTAGCCTTAAACGTCTTCTTAGATTGCCAAAGACACTTGCACAGTACTTTAAATCTGTAATAAAGGAGTATAGTAGGTTGAGCAGTGAGCGTGTCTAGCCACATGACCACACTTATGACGTCACACATCCGGCAGCGTCCCACCTTGTCTTTGATCTGCCACGAGGGGAACCCGGCTCCACCCTGCAGCCGCTTCTCCCAGAGCAGAACCACCATGCCCCGCGTCTGCAGCAGGCTGCCGCAGAGCTCCCTCATCGTCCGGGACACGCGGGACAGCTGGCACAGGCTGAAGCCGTCCAGGAAGCCGGCGATGTGCTGCAGCACCTCGAAGGGCAGGCCACAGAGCCGGTCGGCACGGTCGCCGGGCGCCGTGTCCCCCCGGGGGACCGGGCCGGGCTGCACCCCGAAGGACCGCAGGTGCCGGTCGTGGACGACCCTGGAGCCCTGCGCGGAGGGAGAGAGCCGGCGCTGCGAGAAGGTGCAGCCGTAGTAGGCGAGCGGACAGCGCCTCTCCATCCAGCCATTCAGCCCCGCGTGGATGTCCCCGTGGACGTTCTTGAAGTGAGAGGAGAACTCGTCCCTTCTGAAAAGCTGCCCGCACACGAAGGTAAACATGGAGCGCTGCTTGGTCTGGTACCGGGCCACGCACTCCAGAACCAGGTCTAGCCTCAGAGTGTGGAACGGGCTGGGATTGGTCAGCTGTGGGTTGGCGTGGTCGCAGGCGGACGCCGAGGCGATGTCCCCCACCATGGTGCTGGTAGCCAGTATGGCGGCGGGGAAGGAGAAGGTCTGGGTGCCAAAGTCCACGCGGTAGCCGTCCACGAATCTACTGTCAGAGATCCCTCGGCCGCCGGGAGAGTCTCCCAGGCAGAAGAGCAAGGCTGCTGTGATCAGGTCAATCCCGTGGAGGCCCATCGGATCGTCCGGCACCTCCAGGTCAGACGTGTCCACTGCTTTGTCCTCCATTTTGGCTCGAAATGGATATGGGTCAGTGAACATAGCCCTGCGGCCATTGAAGGCAAACACGCCCATCCCTCTGAGGGCCTGGAGGTTCTGCAGCTTTCGCTCAAACCACTGCTCCTCAAACTCCACCGGCGAGTGCTCCTCGTTCTCCTCACCGTCGGCAAGGGGAACGGGCAGCAGAGGTGGTGGAGGCGGGGCCCCAGAGGGCTCCTGGGTTTCCATGGCTACAGAATCCATCAGCATCTCTGGCGTCCCGCCAGGCCGCTCCGAATCCCGATACCCGATACCGGCATCTGAGCATCTGGGCTCCCTTGCCCTTAATTCCATGTCATCCAGGTCCACCTCAGTCTGGGCACTGCCTTTGCAGAAGCCATTGCAAAGCACCTCCTCCTTGTCCTTCATGGTCAGACCCTCTTTACTCTTCTCCTCCATGACGTCCAAGAGTTCAAGAAATTGGTTCTGCTCCATCCGCAGCTTGTCATCCCCCCCGCCTTCGGCCGCGTGGTCCCTCCCGCCCACTGCCCCCGGCTCACAGCCAAGCTCATTGGCACTGCTGTCCATCACGGCGGCTTTTTCCGCTTGGGGAGCTTCCGCTTGTGACTCACCACGGAGCTCCCCATTCCTTTCTGCATCCCTGCTGCCACCAGCCTCACTGATCTGGCCCATGTCCTTGGTGGCACTACTGAGGATACCCAGGGCAGCCACCAGACTCCTGCTGGTCTCTGCTGTGGCTTGGTAGAGTTTGCTATACGACTCCTCGTCCAGGCCATTGATCCCGTTAGCGATCTTGTCCCTCGCCGACGTCGAGGCCGGCGCCTTCTCGCCCGCGCCCGGCTGCTTCTCAGCAAGCCGCGACATCGCCGTCGCCACCTTCAGGGACTCTAAAAGCATCCGCTGGTCCTGCAGGGCCAGCGCCATGTCCAGCTGCTCCACCTCGTCCACGTCCTTGCTCAGGCTCTCGTAGGACGTGCGGTCCGCGTAGCTGACTGGCCAACGGTTCCACTCCATGGTGCAGCAGACCACGCTGGCCGGGCAGACCTCCAGGTGCTCGGCGACTTTGTTCCGCGCCACCGTGAAGGGGCAGCCGGAGCCGCGGTTCAGGCACGGCACGCGCTCCAGCGAGCAGAGCAGCTGGTGCTCGGCCGCCTTGCACGCGTGGAACACGGCCCCGCAGACCAGCGTGCAGCCCATCAGCTCGCAGGCCTTGCCCGGCTCTGGCCTCACCATGCACCGCCGGCTCACGCAGCCCATGCAATGGAGGTGCTGAGTCTCTGTCTCAGGGGGCGGAGCCTCTGCAACGTGGGAAGGGCAGTCACCTTAAAGACCATAAACACAGAGGACGGAACGCACGATATTGCGATGCTTTTCAATTTACCTTTTGCCTGCGTGACATCGGTGGGTTCCATTCTCGGATCCCTGAAACGTGGAAAGAAATGTAAAATTATTATTTTTAAAACTGCATTTTACCCATGATAAACAGGCGTGCCAAAATAGCGAAGCCCTACAGCTCTGACCCGGTCAGACAAGCCCCCGGCCTGAAGGCTCCCTCCACCCATGCCCACCTTCGTATATTCAATGTACTGGCAGAGAGTAATTGATGGGGGGAACCGGGGCAACATGCGAGTATGAAGGATGGAAAAACTGTTGACACTAAATTTGTCTGATGGCCCGTGGAGAATGTCAGACCCCTCAATCACCCCAACTGCTTGTTCTTCCGCTTAGTGTGAGACAAAATGAAATGGGCCGATGCAATCGGAGAGCAGTGACCTATCAAGAGGCAGCGGAGTAATGGGAGCGTGAAAGGACGAGTCTGATTCAAAGGCCTTTCCTCTAGAGCAGGGGTGGGCAATCTTATCCGCAAAGGGCCGTCACGTGTGCAGGCTTTCGCTGCAACTCCCTAATTAGATCACTAATTAGAGGACTGATTGGCTGAACAGTCCTCACACCTGGGTTTGAACAGCTGACCCAAAGGTTATCCCGAAAACCTGCATACACACCGGCTCTTTGCAGTTAAGACTGCCCACCCCTGTCTTAAAGGAACACTTGGATACACATTTTTGCATCCCCGTCAGACAGTCCACATTTTTGCTCCCTTCAAGCTCCCCGTCAGACAGTCCACATTTTTGCTCCCTTCAAGCTCCCAGTCAGACAGTCCACATTTTTGCTCCCTCCCAGTAAGTATCTCAACCTTTGAGGTTCAGCTGGGTTGTTTTAAAATATATGAAGGGATAAACTGCACTAGGTGGCCCAGAAGGCAGGACAGGACTTGCTGTACTTGTGAGGGCCACATGACCTCACCAGTATAGCTATCCTCAAAAAACGTGACCAGTGGGGATATTTTTTCAGTCCTCACTACTTCAGATTATTTTATAAAAAAATCTTTGAATGCAATTAAAAAAGTAAAAGATATTAATACAAATGTGCGTGTGTAGCTGACAATGCACAGGTCCCACTCCAAAAGAGATGCTGTAATACAAAACAGCTATCTATAAATTGGCAGCACCGATCCAGGGAGCTTTGTGCTGCCTGGGATAGGCTCTTGGTTGCAATTAGAAGATGGATGAGACCTGGGTCTGCTTTCTTTCTGAAGCTATAGAAAGATTTACACAGCTGCACAGCCTGAAATCTTATTTACTTCAACATAACAGCTCACTGTGCACAAATCCTGCATTCCACAAGTTCCAGAACTTTTCTTGGCAAATCCCCTTGTTTAAAAATATATATGACTCCCACCACCACCTTATCTGAGAACTACAGTAGAAATTATGACAGAAGTCTCCAATCAATTAAATTTATTTTAAATACTGAATCTTTAAATGAGAACACATTCCCAAGCGCCCATATATAATTCCGTGATATATAACATCCATACGGGATTCACAGTTTTCATGCAGCAGACTAGCAGCAAGCTTGGCCGCGGCCTTCACCTTCCCACACCCGTCTATCGCCGCCTTTGTTATACATTCATTAGCACGCTTATTAATAGCCTTGCCAGAGCGCAACAGGTGAGCCGTGCGGCGGCGCTCCTCTGGGGCCCGATCCATCTCAGCCGCCGCATCTGCACCACATCTGGGCAGATGGGTCACGGAGCGGTACCCGGGTCTGCCCGGGGGCACCGCACGCCCACCGAGCCCGGTCCCAGTCCCCGCTGCCTGGCAGGTGGAAACGCGACACTCGTCACTCATGCGGGCGGGCGGACGGACGGACGGCGATCCGCCGCGGGGCTGCAGCTCGGCGCCGTGTAAATTATTCACAGTTATGGTGCCTGTCATCCGGGGCGTCCGCGCCCTTGCCCGTCACAGCCGGAGCCGGCCGCGGTGGCCCCGCTGGCCCCGCTTTCCGCCCTCACAGCCGCCGCCGCCCATGTCACTTTCGCTTTTCCAACTTCTGCTGGAAGTTTTAGAGGCGGAGGGAGCGGCGTGCACGCGCCTCGGAGCGCCCGGCGGGGACGCGCAGAAGCCCGATCCGGCTACCGGGCCGGCGGGGCTGCGCTGCCAGCGGACAAAGAACGCGGAACTCGGCCGGTCGGGCCGCGGCGGACCTCCGGCTGGACCTCGGGCAGGGTCCCCCGCGGAGCGCGGCATCCCGGCAGTCCGGCTCCGCCGTTAGGGGGCTGCCCGAGCCCTCCGCAGCCTTACGGGCGAGCCGGAGCGCTGCAGACGCCGCTTACCGTGCCAGTGCGCTGGGCTGGATTCCCCCGGCGGCCCGGTGCGATCGGCCGCCCGCCCTGCGTACGCGCCGCGCCCGTGTAGCTCCACACGCTTCTCCGCCAGCTCCGCCCGCTCCGCCGTGTTCTCCGCAGCGGCGCTCCGCGCTCGGCTCCCCCGGAATCCCGCTGCCGCAGCCCCCCAGTCGGGCTCCTCTCTGTGCTTTTTTTTTGTGCCGTGGGACGCTGCTGTATGACGTCACCACGCAGCGGTCGAAGTTCGGCGAGAGAGGCGATAAATTTAAAGGGGCAACGCGTCGATTTCCTTCGACCCTGCCAACCCCGGGAATTAGTACTCGGGGGCAGGGGCGCCGTAAAGAGGGGGAAAGCCAGGACGATCCCACGGCCCACTGAATGACAGGGGCATTAAAATATTTGGAACCTAATTGGATTGATCTGGGTCGGGGGCCTAATATAATATACTTTCACGGGGCCCAGAATCTTTAACAGCACCCCTGCAGTGGCGCAAACAGGCAGGCCAATCAAGATAAGTGGTAGGGTACTGAACAGATTAAATTGAAAGGGGAGTTGAAAGGGGTGAAAGGCTCTTTTACTGCCCCCCCCCCCCAAAAAAAAAATAACAAAGAAATATATATATATAGTTGTTTAAATCCTACAAATAAATACACACCAGTCTAAAGAATGTGTCCTCATTCATTGTCATTAAAATAAGATCCCCCCCCAACATACATCTCTAGTGACTCTGCTTAATGAAAGTAAATGAAAACCAAATTCACTCAAAGGACACATCCCACGTTTGTGGTATTTTAAGCCTATGATGATGAATTTGCTAGGCGTCTGTGTAGGGTCCAGTAAAAAGAATGTTGCACCAGTTTATGTTTCACTGAGATTTAGATGTCCTAAAAGTCACATATATGCTTGGGCCCCATGATTGTAGAGGATCCAAGTCCTATTCTGTTGTGCTTAAGTGCCAATGAAGTCTTTCTGGCGTCCCTGGGTTTCTGTTAACAAAATACAACATAATGTGTGGCAATGCCCACCTCACTTTGTGCTAACGAATTTTCTAGCTAGAACAGTATAGTGTACACTTCATTGCATAAACACAAACACCATCTGAACTAACTAGCTGGTTGTCCATCTGGCCAACACACCAATGTGCCTCTAAAGTAAAATATCAGTCTCCTCTTGCTGGAGAAACTGTAAGCCAACTGGGCCCACATAGCAGAAATTGGCATAGAAACAATATTTCTAGCTTGGCAGGACTATGCTGACTTGTGTCCACCACCCACCCCTATCCAAAGCCCAGTTTTGTTCCAACCAGTGATGGAGAACATCTCTGTCTTGTGGTCTTGGTTTCTGTAACTACATTCAGAGTACGCTTGCATCCTCTGGAGATCTAGCACATTGATAAATCACTTCTGAAGCGCTAGGTGTCGAGGGCACATGCAGTTGAAATGTGTTTCGTCCCAACTGCATGGTCATGTGACAAGGTCTGTAAAGGACTTGTGCCATTGATATGCTGCAAAAGTCCCTGAGAGGCTGCAGCGGCATGACTGGATGGTGGCATTTAAAGGGCCTTTCCATTTGATGCCTGCCCCTACCTCAGCTTCTTCCAGCTTCCAGCTACGTTTCCTTCAGTCATTCTAGCTATAATTTCACTCAGAAACTGTGTGCCACAGCCGCACATCCATTCCTGCCATCCAAACAAGGTCTGTGTGTGTTTTGAAGGTGACAGTCTCATTTTCCCTTTCTTAACTGTGTGTGCAAATCAAGGATTTGTGAGAGCAGCCATCCTTTCATCTCAGTGGATGAAAGCCTTCCCTGCATTGCTGATCATAGGTCGGGGACAGCATGCACCTGGCAGGTGACTATAAGGACAACCGATTAGAAACCAGGTTATTAATGCAGAAGAGATGGCATTGCTTAGCAACAGGCTTCCTCGGTAATGGGATGTTTCTGCCCAGTCAACGGATGCAGGCAGCTACACAAGAATTAGCACACAACGGTGACTTTGGTTTGACTGGAAGGCCATCTTGAATCAGGTGTCTGCAGACAGTAGGACATAACCATATTTCAATACTTTTGAGCTTGTAAGTGTCCAGTGATTGTCAAAACAATAGAAATTTTAATTACACTGCCTGGCCAAAAAAAGGGTTGCACACTTTAATATTGCTTTGGACCGGCCTTAGCTTTGATTATGGTGCACATTGGTCCTTGCATTGTTTCCATGTGCTTATGCAACATCACAGCACTTTTTCCCATCCAGATTTGCACTCATTTTTCACAGAGATCTTGTATTGCTGATAGGTGAGTCAAACCACTGCGTAAAGTCGTCTTCAGCACATCCCATAGACTTTCATTGGGGTTAAGGTCAAGACGTTGAGGTGGCCAATTCACATGTGACGATGGTTCCTCATGCTCCCTGAAGGACTCTCCGACAGTTCGAGCCTGATGAATCTTGGCATTCTCATCCTGTGATATGCCCATTAGGAAAGAAATAATCCATTGGTGGGATAAGCTGCCCATTCAGTAGATTCAGGTACTCAGCTGACTTCACTTTACTGCTGCAGTCATTGGCTCAGGGTTGTTAAGCTTGGATCCCAGCCTTGCTCTGCTCTGCTTGGTGTTTGCATACTCTTCCCCTGGGTATCCCCTGGTATTCTCCTGCCATGGGGCATAGCATATTTTGCCAGCTGGGCTGGGGGTGTTCCCTCAGTACATTTTTCAGGGCTCCCCCCTGACTCCCCTGGCTATGGGTCCTGCCTCTTGCATTCTGAAAACATGCAGTTAGAGGTGTTGGTGTGGCCAGCAGCTTAGCCCACCCTGTGGTCGGTGTGGATCCCAATGCCCCAGTGCAGTGACCGGGACACTGTGCTGTAAAAATGGTGCCGTCCTTCGAATGAGACGTAAAACCCAGGTCCTGGCTCACTGAGGCGGTAAAAGATTCTTTGGTGTCTTTTCGAAAGCGTGGAGGGTGGAGTCCGATGCCCTGGCTAAAATTGCCCACTGTGGCCCTAGCAAATCTGGCCTCCCCGGTATCTAATTGGTGACTTCTCTCCTGCCCCTTCACCCCCAGAGCTACTGTGTGATAGAACAGAGCTCAAGGAAAGTTCTGGATAAGCTCCAGGCACTAGTGGTTAGAAGATGACTGAATGGTCGGCTAATTCCTCAAGTCTTCTATTAACTTCTGCTAATTGGATGCTGACTGGAAGTTTTAAGCCCTGCCTTACCAGAAAATGACAAAAGAAAAAAATGAAAAAGGCTTCATATTTTTTGGTAATGTTTTAATATAATGTATAAAGGATGCTATTTTCAGACATGTACACATTACTAACTCCTTTGGCAATCAGAATCTGTATTTATCCACACAATTAATATTCACACAAGCAAGATGCTGAATAGAATTTGTTCAAATGGCTGAAAAGGGTGGCTTTTGTATTCCGCTTTCACAGAGTTTAGGGGGGAAACTGAATAAGCATTCAAATCTAGGGCTGATTAAAAGAAAAGCGGGTGAGAGAAGGTGGTGCCAATAGACGCCTTCAAATGCAGTCGCCATTTATCAGTGGTGGCTGATAATACCAGGCTGGAGTTATTAGGACTCAGGGTTTATTAGGGGGTATGTTTATTTGTCTAATCCCGGCTGATTGAAACGAAAGGTCAATGACAGAGCCGTGAAATAAAGCATCACACTTGCAGGTTTGCAGGCCTGGTTGGAACACGAGACAGAAGTGATGCTGAATCCAGACAAAGACTTTAATTAGATCATCCCCCTGTAAGCCTCCTGTACACCTCGGGCAGCTTTCAGCCGCCCGGTCCCCATCACTGCCTCCCGGCTGTTACCGGGGAAACCGGGTGACACTTCTCTGTTTTTCTCAAAGGTGCTCTGCCCTGACTAATGAGCGGAGAGGAGACACTGCGTCCGAAACTCGCCAGTGATGTTTACGCAGCGACAAACCGGAGAGTCAAAAAAAGACAGTTTTGCATTCATTTGATCATGCCTGCCCATTTGGCTGTTAAATGGCCAATGGACCAATACATAGCAATTATAATAAAGTGTGACCTTGGTGTGGTTAAAACTGAAAGTGGGAAATAAAACCAAAAAATTGCTGCCTTATTATCTAACTGTTTTTGTAGCTAATATCTGCTGAAATTCACCCGGATGTCCTTCAGCCAGTGATCGTGTGACTTGTCTTTACAGGCCATCGTTTCGGAGACCCAAGAGCAGAGTCTTGGCAGGAGACAACAGTTTTTTATGCTATTGTCTTCACGTGAGGGGCATCCTCTCCCTGCAGGACACGCAAAGAATCGCCTCAGAAAACTGTGCAGGAGAAACACCCCTAATCCACACAGACCTCTGTTCATCTGCTTTGCGGAGGAACAATTTCCACTTTTTTTTTGTTTAATTGGTTTTCTTCACTGAAATTGATCTCTGAGCCTGACGGCCTAATCACTGCTTGTGAAAATAGAAAAAAAACCTCAGCGTCCAGACTGCAGGCGTGGACACAGTTCAAAGTGGCAGTCTGGGCCATAGATAAGGATTCTGCTCGTGCTGCCCCCTGCTGGTGTTAGATGGAGAAGCAACTCCTTGAGTGCCTGGACTGCTGCTTGGTAACACAGCTGGTTTCATCTTGCTTCTGCGTGAACAGCTGTGATATTGTTGTGGCTCTTCGCAGGATCATTATTCATCTTCAGTTTTCTAACTTCCATGGTGGGACACATCTGCTGCAGTAGATCAGGTGAAGTACCTAACCCAAAAGTACATTAAGAAAGCCCGTCCGAAGGCTGCAGCCTTTACTGCACCGGTCCCAGGCTGTGGCTGTCTTTGTTCTTACATACAAATGCACCAGCATACTTGATAAATTACTGCTTGTTCTGGATGAAACTGAATGAAAAAACAAGCCATTAAGATTTCTGGCTCCTAATGAAGCTCTCAGTGTTTGGTACTGTATCCTGGCCACTCATGCTGGGCACTGGGCCTGCTCCTGACTGTGGGCATAATTGTCTGTGATTTTGTCCCTCTCCATCCCCCTCCTCTCTTGGTTTTATCCCTTTCCACTCACACCCCCCCCCTTCCGTTCTGCCACCCGTCTCTCAGATGAAGGAGGTTTTATTCCCACCCTCGTTCCTGATCTATCGGCCAGCCCAATCGCTATTCAGCCTCAGGGTTAGTAGTCGCTTGCAGTGAGTCCTGTTTTGTTTGTTGCTCAGGCCAACTGGCATGTGGGGTAGGGAGTTATTAGCAGATGATTTTTGATTGGCTGCAGGGGAGGAAGTGAAATCCCCCATTCAGAGGAATGGATACTTCAAGTATCATATAAATCTCAGACATTATTATTTTTTTAAAAATCTGCTTGCCTTGGTGGGTGCTTGATGCGTACCCAAGAACTGGATTAGACTGGGCATACAAAGCCATAAATTAGCTGTACCCTGCCTTCCATGGATCAGGCAGACCCTTATGTGAATAAGCAAGTCCAGACCATCAAATAAGGTCTTTTAAATTGTGATACTGAAAATGGTAAAACCGCGAGACAGCGTCCCCCCCTCTCTAGGTGGCCTAAGGCTAAATATAAATATCTAGACCTGTGTGGGAGGCTTGGGCAGCTGGCATTTTGTGCGCGTAGAATACGCTTTTATGAAACGCCTGTTAAACCCCATTCATCCACCAGGGGGAGTCAAAATACAACCTCAGCCCTGAAGTGGGGTTATTTCTTTAGTCGTGTAGCTTAACCCTGCCATATGCTTCCTAGTTAGCCATGTGTAGTGCTAGTCTTCAGGCATGCAGTGTTTGTTTAAGGCACACAGAACCTGCCCGGTTCCGGATTACCTTATTCAGGTATTATGCATGTTTGACATTTGACATGCGAGATTATCAGTGCCATGTCAACAGCTGGCCCGGTTCTGGGAGTCCTCGCGAGCGACAAGTATAGACAATGGCCATGGCAATTACTGATGCTGGGAGCCCGGGAAGCTGTGTGCAGAGGGTCTCCAGGGGCTGGAGGAGCAGGGCGTGGCTGATGTGTGGGGTGTGGGCGTGGCCAACCACAACCCCCCACCGCCCCCGGCCCTCACCGATCACAGGCATCGAACTGACCCAGGTGTCCCTCGGAGAGACCTTTAGAGATATGTGTCACTGGGTCTCCTAAATTACTCTCCACCCCCCCAATCTGGGGGCAATGTAGGCCCCTCAGGAGACATCACTGTCCATGGAGCCGGCCCTGTCCTTTGGACCCGTCGTGGCCACTTTGGATCAGTGTCAGAGCCGAACCCTGGAGGGAGTGGCAGGCATGGGCATTGGCGTTCCAGCGCTGTCTCAACTGGGTTTTAGGCTCCGCATCTGATTCACATCACAGGCTGTGTCATCCGCGGCGGGATGCCAGCGGGGCCCCAGGACCGGTTTGGACTCGATTCCTGTCCGCTTTCCCCTCCCCAGGACATCAGTGAGCTGCAGAAACTCTTTTCCATCCAACTCTGACCTCTCCCCTTTGCTTAAAAGTGACAGAAACAAAAAAGAAAACAGCAAAAAATAGACATAAGGGACGGCTGCATTTTTCTTCCCTAAATGTTCATGTGATTTCCTTCTCCCCACAGAGCGGATTCCTCCTGGAGTGGACTGCCCAAGCTCAGTCAGGGGCTCGCCTTGGCGGCAGCCTCTTCCACATGGACATACTAACAATGTCACGGTACTCTGGAGTGTCACATGGCCATGTCAGTGCAGAATTCAGCTCCCTGATATCTCTCAGGGCATCATGTGATGTCGACCGGCTGACTCTGCCCATCTCTGCTTTGCAATTGCTTTAGTTTCTCAAACTCCCTGAATTATATGTAAAAATAACAGTTAAGCTTGAATCTTTAGTCTGAAGGACATCATCTGAAAGGGAAAAAGTAAAAACCCAGGAAAGGGTCGAGTACAGAAATCCCTCAGCCTTTTGTGTGATGATTGGAAAAAAAAATGCTGTGCACTGTACAGCCAGGCTTATAACAGGCTTATATCACAGCTATATGCCGACCTTCAGCCATCAAGGTCGGATTTCAGGCTTGGACTCGGCAGCGACTGAGTGACAGTTACCACGGAGACGGCGCTCACCGTCGCCGGAGATACTGTGTCCTGGTCCTGCCCTCTTTTAACCTTCCCATCGCTGCACCTTTTATCGGTGGGACGGGGGTCCGGCAGGTGAGAACGGAGCAGCTTCCCTTCAGAGGAGCAGCGAGATCCGGTCCGTGATGAGCTTCGGTACAGCAGGACCTCTCCGTCCAGGGATTGCAAAACATCGCCACCCCCCCCCCCCGGGTCGCACAGCTTTAATGCACTCCATCACAGGCTGCAAAACAAACTATTTCAGTCACAGAAAGACTGTGAATTAAAATGTCTTCTTCTTGGCACAGAGTCCTACTTAACAACCACAATTCCGAAAGCATTGTCGTTGATGGTATAATAAGCAAGTTGTCTCTATACATCAGCCCAGCTCCATGAGTGGGGCAGGAGGGGCTGGCCTCCAGGCCTCAAGGTGACTCAAGGTCATCATCATCGCTTGAATTCCGCGCCTTGGTTTCCCCCCCTCTGTGAAACACACTCAGGCCACATGCATTATCCTGTTAATCTTCCTTTCCGTCTTCCATGCCTCTGGGCTAAATTACTGCCAAATCAGCCGTTAAAATCACCAAGCGTATCTCCACCTCCTCGCTGACGGCATGCCTCCGTCGCCTCTCTCCGTCGGCCGGCCGCCAGCATCACCTGTTTTTCTGCGCCGTGGACGTTTCTATCCATCGATTTCCTGTAGTTACGTGGCCCCTCTCTGTTTTCCAGTGCTGCTAATGCTGTTTGCTCTGCAGATCCTCCCTCCGGCCATACGGGGCAGCGTGCCACTGGCCGTCGTCTCGGAAATCGGAAGGGCAGCCTTAACTCTGGACATTAAGGATCAGATTGCCGGCGCTGGATGTCTGGAGCCTCTGGCGCGGTTCTTGCACTCAGGCTCATCGATGCGATGGCTCCATGACTTCACGGGACTGGTGTGTAGCTTCATCAGGACCAGGCTTCTGAGATGGAGCTTACAGATGCACCCTACACATGATGCCTGCTCTCAGTTATAATGAATCATTTCTTACTTAGGAGATACTTTTTTCCAAAGCATAGCTTGTCATTTCTCTGCTTTTCGTATTCACAACCTTTTTACCCTTTGTGACCGCGATTCAAACAAGTCAATAGAAGATGCATGGATGGATGGATGGGTACATTTTTACTGAAGCAGTTCTCGCCTCACTTTCTTTCACCTATCTGTATGTAGACAGGAGTTCAGTGAACCCAAACAACGGTCACACCTCCAACCCCCCACCATGCGTGTGTGTGTGTGTGTGTGTGAGGGTCGCGGGGGCAGAGGCCCTGACATACAAGGCGCTTGACAAAAGAGTGTGCCATCAAGCCTTTGCTTTTCACAGGGTGTTAAATATAGCCAGCACCAGAGGGTGGTGTCGGTCCATCTTAAAATGATGTTTTCCCTTTCGGTGACTTAGAGGCTAAATGTTAGCGATGGAGGTGCTGCCTGACATAGCTTTAGAGCATTTATTTCATTGCAATGTGCTTTGATTTTCAGGGAATGTGTTTAACCCCTTAAAGTACATTTTCATTTTAATGTTTTTTGCTGAGATTATCATAAGAAATGAAGATAAATCTAGATTCTATTCTATTCTATATCTCTATCTGTGATCTGACTTCCAGATCAATATGTAAGCAAGGTGATGTGCTAATGTGTGAGGAAGGAGACTATATCCGCTCTTACTTTTTCTTTTCTCACATTAGAAGTGTGAATGTCCTTTACTGCGATACACCACTGTGACTGGTGAGCAGTTACAAACACATTTCCTCAGCTTGAAATTCATTCGGGCCGTCATCGGGAAACTGAAACACATTTATTACAGTTGGGCTCAAGATCTTCAGGCATATTAAACACAAAGGCAGGGCGAGAGGTAACACCAGACAGGGGATCGAAACACCATGCCTGGGAATTACTTAAGTGCATCTCTGGGCACTGACTGAGGTGGATGAGACTGCATAAAACACTGATATTTCGCCAGCCCCCACCCGCCTCGGGTAAGTGTTTATGCAGTGGGCTGTGTTTATCCCAGACGGCGCCGAAAATGGACGGCCATATTGAGGGGTTGAAAAGGCGATGGGGGAGGAATGCAGGATACGTCGGGCGCAGCTGGTCTGCTTGCCGCGTGCTCGGAGCGAAACGACGTTGGGAGTGTGACGTCCGGGCGAGATGCGGAGGCGTGATGTCTGTCTGCGGAGGGAGGGGCGAAACTCCACTGCCTCCCTTCCGAAGGGCATGAAGCGGCGCGGTATTTAAGCACCTTTCCCGCTAGGCCTGTCTTTAAGCGCTCAGCGGGGTGACGTACCCCACCCACCGCCCCAGCAAGCATCTCACTAGATTTTACGGGTCTCTTCATTCTGCACGCCGTTGTCTGTGTTGCCCTGGTGTGCTGTGCATGGTGTGGCCAGCCAACATTTTCCGTCACTAAGATGCGGACGTCCATCTCCGCTCATTATCTTTAAAGTGACAGACGCCCTTTTTTGAGGGTCTCGGTGATGGTGCAGGAGTGGAGGTGAACACCGGGGGTCGCCAGTGCGCCGAAGCCCCACCGGCGCATGGACGTGCTGAACTTGGAGTCATGCTTGTCATCCACTTTTCCTCCCCTCTCTGATTTCTGCGCGCGGCTGGCTAGTCACGGTGCAGTGGGCCTGCAGTCGGGTAACGGCGTCTGGCACCCGTGCTGAATCACTGACACGGCAGCTGAGACCTGTTGGTGTCTGCCCTACCTTTGCCGGCACACACAACCTGGCACCCCCCCAGGCTCTGATGTGGCACATCTGGCTGCCCCCCCCACCCGGCCCACACGTCACCTTACCATCATCACTGTCACCAGCTCTCCAACCCCCCCCCAACTTGCTTATACAGTACGCATTCTTTCTGCCCCCTCCCTTTCTTTTAATCCTTTGCCACGACTGTCCTGTGTCTCCAGCTCATTAGCATAGCGGCATGAATCATACGGGAGCGGCTGAGTGTCTCTGTCTTCTGAGAGAGGATGCAAAGCCTTGGGCCTGGCGCGCGTCCCTCCGTCTGCCCGGGAATGGCACCCCACCCCCCACCCCTCCCACCGCACACTGTAGAAAATATTGTTTTTTTCCCCCATCTTTAATATTTGAACTGTAAAGTCGTACTTTATACCTCTTACCTCTCCCCAGAATCACCCCCCCCCAAAGTATTTGGGATGGTGTTTCTCTGTATACTATTCACAAGCACGAGACGGGGGTGCACGCTCACGGCTGCGCGCGCCGAGCAGGAAATGCGCGGCTTGTGTGGGGCAGCGTGGCGGCTGGAGCAGGTGGTCTCCGGCGGGTGCGTTGGCGCGCTTACAGGCATCCCTCTTACGGGTGATGGACGCCTACCGGCGGACGGGTGACTGTGTGCGTTAATGCATGTGGGGGGAGGGGGGGGGGGCTCTGCTAATTTCCACATGGGCAGGTTAGGTCCACCAGGGAGGGATCGATGGCCTCAGCTAAGAGAGACCACGTACTCTGCCGTAAGAGAATGTAGCTGCCGTTCTCGCCTGGGGGGTGGTTGTTAGGGGTTGTGTGTCCCTTGCCAGTACAGCGAAGTGGGGGTGGATTTTTTCGCCAGTCAGGTGCAACAAGGATGGGTACCAAGGGAGCTGCAGTATGACAAATGAGCGGATTGTCGGTGGGGGTGTGAAACTAGAGGAACACATGCCTGGTGCCCTCTGCTTCTGAGTGTGCAGGTTGGCGATCGGGGCGTGGGGGGTTGTGGGTTGCTGAGAGCGACAGGAACCGTGGAAAGACAAAACCAACGTGTCGGGGCTCTGGAGTGGGAATGCTGACCACCCCCAAACACGACCCGAGAAGCAGTCTCGTGGGGACAGAGAGCCATCAGGGGCGAGACACCACGTGTCCCCGGTGATAAAGCAGAGCGAAGAGTAGACAGGTGCCCTAACCCTGCCCTCCCGCGACTGTGGTGACATTCATGTTAAATCCTAAGGTATTTTGTAGTACAAAAGAATGCTTTCTTTTGCATGACTTCAATCCAGGCAAGCAATTTTCTCTTTTTCGTAATCTAACACTATAATGTAAAATAAAAAAATATATACACATTTAATCTGATTTCCCACCTCTTCTCCTCGGGGGGGTTAATATATACAAATGTACGATATAAAGCAAATGTCTGCTTGGGAGTTTGATACAAATACAGTGGTGGCGGATGATTCTAGTACGTAAGGACTGAGCCTTCAATCGGATAAGCCTCATTCAATCCGTCAGACACCCCTCACCCCTCCACGTTTATCATTCGGGTCAGAATTACTCAGCTGACAGACCTGAGAGCCCCCCAAGTCAACCTGGGCGGAGGGGGGGCTTTGTGTAGAGACCCACACTGGTCCCACTTCAGTTTTTAATTCCTACAGATGAATATAGCGAGTATATACACTCTCAGAAAACCGGGTACCAATTTGTACCTTCGCTTGTCACTGGGGTTGTGCCCTTAGGGTCTGCCAATTGTACCCTTAGCTGTAAGTAATTGCACCTTATATGGTACAGAAATGAATCCCCAAGGTACAAACAACATTAATGTACCCTCAATGGTACAAAACAGTTCCTCATAGTCCATTTCTGTATCTTAAAAGGTACAAGACCCTTGTGGGTACAGCCCCAGTGACAAGCAAAGGTACAAATTGGTACCCTTTTTTCTGTAACTATATTCTGAGAGTGTATATATGAGTATAACGCTGAACTCTCTCTGAAAGGGATTCCTTACTTGCGGCCGAAAAGGTTGTTGCAGCAAGACCGTATTGGCGGGGTGAATTTACGGTACTGGATCTGCTACCGTCTTGCAGTTTGACAGGTAATCAGCAGTCTACCTGTTCCGTAGCCCCGGCCGTCACGCATGGGCCTGGGGGGGAATGCCGGCGGCCCTCTGCGTGTGCGGACCCCTAGCCCCCGCACGCCCACCCCGGGCACGCACGCCCGGCCGGACTCTCCGGCTTCTAATCGCCCTCCTCCTCGCAGCGATCTACGCGCGTCCTTCCTCCGGCATCGGGGGCACTCTGCAGTTTCTGTGACCCGATTTTCCTGATGTAGTGATTTACTGATAAAGGAGGGGGGCACTCGCGTTCTCACTGTGGAGAGAGGGAAAAAAAAGAAAAAGAGAAATCATCCGCTCATCCAGCGCCAGAAACGGCAGAAAGTGTCTTAGACGAGGACTAGGCGCTCCGGAGGACGGGGAAGCGGGCGATGCCTCTCCGATGCAGGTACGTCCAAGTTCGCGCAGCGGCTGAGAAACGCGCGTCTCCGCGACGCGGTGACACGCACCGACCTGGCCGCAGCCCGCCGCCCGGACGGACCGCTCCACGCTGGCAGCCGCTGATATTCCTTATTTCCTCGACTGTGATCAGTCAAGCCGCCACGGACTGCGAGCGCTGCCTCCGAATTACGGGAAACGGAAATCGATCACTATTGTCTGATGGGCTGGCGCGGCGCTGTTAGCGCACGTTATCGTAACGCGTGCTTGATTGATTTCACCGTTTTATTTTATTTTAATATATTGCCCAGTCAAAAAAAAACAAGCGTTTTGTGATCAGCACATTTCCAGTGTTTCACGATAACAACAGTGGTGACGGCAGACTGGTGACTGTAAATCCGTGCTCACTTTTGATGTGTACATATAGACATTTTATTGTCCTTTATTTAGTTTCGCCTTAAGCAATGTAATTTTTAAAATTTATTATAGATACGCTTTACCTGTAATAAACGGATTTATGTTTATTTGGATGATAATCGCGGTTGGCGTCTATACATAGCGCTGTCCAGCGTGCTGAAAGCTGCCTTTCGTAAACTCATCCTAATAAGCAAAAGGAGACCGACATCATTACGATTTCTCCTGGAATACCGAGTAACCACTGCAGTTTTCCCCAAGTGTGAGATGGTAGGATGGTGAAGTGTGCCTTGATATACGCTATAAGCTGTTTCAAGCGTGGTTTACAAATGCAACACACATTCAGTTACACCCGACAGCTAATTTATACATTAAAATGCGGTATAGGCAAAGTTTCACTTTGGTGCCAAGCGGCTCTTAGCTTTCCCCAATATTTAACATGCATGTTTTCGATCAACACGCTTGATTTGTAAGAGAAGTCCAAGTTTTATATTTCAAGACGTGTACGTAGCATTTTTTTATGTTTTATTCTTGTAACGTGTTAAAACTGCCTGCATTCCTGTGCTGTTCTTCTGCGTTTTCACGAAGCATCTAGCTCATACCGACTTTCTTTTCAGCAGGTATTCTAAAACTTTGGGAAATTCCTTTTGCAAAGCATGGTTACTCCGAATCTGGATCTAAAGTAAGACGGCCAGCGTTCATAATCGGCTTCGACAGACGGATGTTATGCAAATTTAGATAAAAGCCTGGAAGCAATGTGGAGTATCAAGATGAATCTGCTAGCGCTGGTTTTCTTCCCAGCGGTATGCTTTGATATATGTGCTTGCGCCAGTAACATACACGAAAGGTCAGTGGTGCCTCGATCCGTGTCCCGATCTGTAGCACGAATGAATGGAGATATTATTATCGGAGCCCTTTTCTCCGTCCATCACCAACCGTCAGCCGAGAAGGTTGCCGAGAGAAAATGCGGGGAAGTCCGGGAACAGTACGGCATCCAAAGGGTGGAGGCAATGTTTCATACCCTGGACCGTATCAATTCGGATCCGAACCTTCTACCTAACATCAGCCTGGGCTGTGAGATTAGGGACTCCTGTTGGCATTCGTCGGTGGCACTGGAACAAAGTATCGAGTTTATACGGGATTCGCTCGTTTCTGTACGGGACGACAAGGAGGGCTCCAAGGCATGCGTGGACGGGACACCTCTGAAAGACCTCCCGGCGTCCAAGAAGCCCATCGCCGGCGTCATCGGTCCCGGCTCCAGTTCGGTGGCGATCCAGGTTCAAAATCTGCTGCAGCTTTTCAACATCCCCCAGATCGCCTACTCGGCGACCAGCATCGACCTCAGCGATAAGACACTCTTCAAATATTTCTTGAGAGTCGTGCCCTCGGACACCCTCCAGGCCAGGGCGCTTGTGGACATAGTCAAGCGCTACAACTGGACGTACGTGTCTGCCGTCCACACCGAAGGTAAGGCGCCGCAGGAGCGCACGAACACGCCCGGTAACTTTTGCATGGATCGCCCTGCCTGCGCTAATAGGGTGCAGGGGGTCCGTGTCGGGGATGAACCAGGGTATAGGATGAGCCAAGTCGCTGCTGACCGATGGGGAAGCATCAGTGCTTGAACTCATGACGGGTTTTGGGTACAGAGCTGCCGCCCACGTGTGACCAGATGCCTGTCACTATAATGCTTTCACCGTGAAAACTGACAAAACTCACCTTTTCTTTTTATGGCGTTCCCTATACGAATCCAGTGATGCTTTCTCAAGGAATTTTCTATGAATCCACGCACACTTGTAACGATGTTTAATCTAAAATGATCGGAGGATTAGATAATGACTTGAGACAGCAGATGGTGTTTTTTTTAACCTCTTTTAAAGTCGTCCTGTATCAATGTGCGATGAGTTACACATCATTTCATCGCTGCAGATCTACCTGATATTTAACTTCATACCATGTACATTACCATCAGATACCAAACATACTTATACTCATACTTACAGACGGGTAAATAGGCCTACTACACACCTGAGCCCCCTTTTAGAGGTTTAGTGTTGCGCAGGGCATCAGCGGGCTGGTAGGTAGCCTACATGTGCCTCAAGGTAGAACTTTCCTGAGGCACAGCCCCCGCAGGTGAGCAGAGCGTCCCTGATCTTAAAACTGCTCTCCTCGAATAACCTTCATCTCTGTAACGCGGGGGAATTAAGCACATTAAGCTGTTACATGAGTTATAATTATTCATTTTAATTAGGCGGAATAGGGGGAAAAATGGCTAGAGAGCGCTGCTTCACACGTCAGAGTGTGTCAGAGCACCAGATCTGAATGCACACTGAAGGACGCCTGTTGCACGGCACCTTGACTGCGCTACAGGGGCCATGTGGAATATGGGGGGCACTTTGGGCTCAGATGTGCTGTACAGGGAACCAAAGTCACTAAAGTAAACACATGTCAAAGACTGATGTGCAATATGGCTGAAAGGGAGACTTTCAGAGCACAGTAAAAAAAATATAACTGTTGTGTTGAAATGAAATACTATAGACACATAGGTCTTGGTTAGTACTATAGGATACTTAACCCCTACCCCGTGTTTGGGGTCAATCTGACCCCAGAGCATCATTAAATGGTAGGCAAATTTCACATGGGGAAATTATCATGGGAAAAGGGTTAATTGAGATAGGTAAGATATGGATTCGAGTGAGCTTGGTATGTATTAGAATAAATGCTGAATGAACGCCAGCAGTATAGTGGAATGGTCATTTTGGTATTCATAACAATAACAAGTAGAACTGGAGTAAGTCGAGTGTGTCAGCCACTGAGTTAAATACTCCAGCTTAGTATTTAGTATAGTGGAATAAATACTATAGTCATGTTTGTATATAGCAGAGTGAATCAGCAGCCTAGCCTGTTGTGCTGAAGTCACACTCCAGCTGGGCTGGGAATCGTACCCTGGTACTTCGCGGTGGGTCGCCGCGTTTCAGGCGCTGCGTCTCAACGCGCTGGCCGCGGACGAGCAGCTCACTTCGGGCAGCACTGCAGCGCAAGAGACTGTGCGGGCTCCTCTTTATGCTATTACTGCATAATTGCTTCTAATCCACCCAAAGAACGGACGGAAACACCGTGACTTTTCCACTATGGTATTCTGACAGCCTTGATCCGCACTTACATCTGCCCCCCGTCTCATACGCACTTCGCACCGCGGCCGATTCCGGCCAGCCCCCGGCGCAGCTTGGGTCGGCACCGGCCGCGGAGCGTTGCGCTGTTCGGTAACGTTAATGGCTAAATATAGACGAGAGGCCGCGCCGCTCGGAGAGCCCCGGCGTCCGCCGTGTCAGCTGGCGGGGCGCCTCCTGCAGCCGGGGCCGCCCGACACCCAGCGGGGCGCCGACAACCCGCCAGACACGCCGTCATTTTCACTCTCTGATATAGTATATATATGTTTTTTATTATATTTTTTTAAGTTCTCGCTTGTCGTGTGGGAGCCGCACGCATCCAACACAGTATCTGTTGATTCGCACTCCGGGGAATCAGATCATGGCTTTAATCAGCCGTCACGGGCCCCTCGCACGATGTTTAATTCGATGCTAATTTTATTCCATTAAAAATAACGAGGGGAGTCCATTTCTGCATTTGCATAGCTGAGGAGACCTTAATTAATTTATCAACTCTGGCGGTCCGCGGTTTTCAGGAACTTATTTAATCTGCGGCGAGCGCCGCGAGTTTCCTTTGAAGCTTCCCGGAGTCTGAAGACCCCGGCGCCGCGTTCGCGGAGCGGCTGGGTCTGTGCGCCGCGCCATTAACATGCGGCCTTCGGGGAGAACAGGACAGGGAGTGGGAAGGAAAGCGGGCATAGTGCACGGCGGCCGCGGAGGAGGTGTGTGTGTGTGTGTGCGTGCGCGATGGGGTTGAGTGAAACATCACAGCACTGCTGGGATTTAGAAACCAGTCACAGCCACCAGTCTACCTTGATCTCAGAGGGTCCAGGTTTCAGCAGCACCAAAGAGGAGAGCTCACCATTCCAGTTTCCGCAACCTTCCTTTCCGTCTTCGCACGTCTGTTCGCATTATCTTAGCAGCTATTATAGTATGAATGCCCGTAACGACGATACTGACATTTTCTGTAGAGTCTGAATGTCTCGGAATAGCGTTGTGATAAAATTGCAGAGCACCGATTCAGCCCAGACACTTAGAGATGGGTCTTGTGCCAGTTGCTCATAGCAACCATGTAAGCCATCTAATTGAATAAAATTACCTGGAAACATTAAGACAAATGCTAGGACTTCTAATGAACTGGGCTCTACCTACCAGGTCAAACACGCACAGCACCTCAGCAATAAGATGCCCTACGAAATGGGGAGTGCTTATGTCTGGACATGCACTGAAAATGCATTTGATTTCACTTGACGGTGTTACGTAAAATGGTGCATACAAAGGAATATGGCTGTGTGAACCCATCAGCCCGCCAAACTTTATAAAACATCCGGTTCCAAGAATGGGTAAAGCGGTAAATCACGTTAAAGCCGCTTTATGTATGTTTACTGTTCATAAAGGTGAATATTTAAATTCATTTACATCTCTGTGCAGACAGGGCTCTCATGGAGAAGGCCCACTATAATAATGTAACGAAAGCTTAGAGCTATTCAAAAGTCGTAACCGCAAAAATAGTCAGATCGTACAAAAATCAAAGCCAGCAAGCCCCACACGCACAAAAAGCGTGGTGCGGAGTGCGTGGATGGTGGGCCGGGGGCCTGCACCAGAAGAAACACCTTGACACATCCATCCATCCATTTTCCAACCCGCTTATCCGTTCAGGGTCGTGGGGGGTCCGGAGCCTATCCCGGAAGCTACGGGCACGAGGCAGGGAACAACC
>JAODKL010000039.1:19200464-19211683 GCA_026780765.1 Petrocephalus schoutedeni
GGCTGGATGCTGCCGTCGGTAGAGTGTGGGGGCATGACTGGCTGGATGCTGCCGTCGGTAGAGTGTGGGGGCGTGACTGGCTGGATGCTGCCGTCGGTAGGGTGTGGGGGCGTGACTGGCTGGATGCTGCCGTCGGTAGAGTGTGGGGGCGTGACTGGCTGGATGCTGCCGTTGGTAGAGTGTGGGGGCGTGGCCAAAGCCAACTACTGAAAGTGCATTGATTACACTCGATCTCCAAGTCAAACCATCATAAAGCGAGGAGCATCTGTATAAATTGGTGTGAATAGTACGCTGATCTGGACAACTTTAAAAGCGAGTAAATCCTCCGTCTGCAAGCTTCTTTTCATTGCTCTGTGCCAGGCGGGCGGGACTGAGACACGCCTACATGTCACGGGGGCGGCGCCGAAGGTGGGTCACATACTCGAGACAAGCTACTTGAACTTTGGCCCATTACTTGAACCGGCACATCCTGAGAGTTTAACAGTAAGAGTGTGACGGCGCGGACTCCAGCTGTACTCGCGGGGCGGTCGAGTGGCTGACGGGCGCATGGCTGTGGGCCAGAGCGCACGCTGGGAAGCACAGAAGTTCTTCGGCATGCCTGGCGGGTTTCTCCGCGGCTCGCGCGGTGCCACCGCACTCCTAAACTGTGATGGGCTAAGATCTGCCGCCTCAGGAGGGCTCGTACCACAGCACAGCCAACCCCAAGAAAACAAACACACACATGGTAACGACTTTATTAGGCACACCTGCCCATCGACGCAGGGCGCCTGCTCCAACAAACAGGCAGTCCTGTGGCTGCGGCTGAGTACATTTTCTGCGGGGCTAAAAATTACAATGGCTAAGAGACAATTTTCAAACGTGGTATCATTTTTGGTGCCAGACATGTGGTGGTTCCAGCATCTCAGAAATAATCATCCTCCTGGGATTTTCACGCACCGCAGTGACTAGAGTTTACAGGGAATGATGCAATAATAAAAAATAAAAAAAACATCCAGTCAGTGGCAGTTACGTGAGTGAAAACACCTTGTTAATGAGAGAGGTCAGAGGAGAATGGCCAGATTTGTTAGAGCTAACAGGAAGGGCACGACAACCAAACTAACAGCTCGCTATAACAGTGGTATGCAGAAACGCTGCTCTGATCTCCTCTAAAACACACACACACACGCCCACACAAACACACATATAAGGAACCCACTGTGATCTTGGATATGTGGTTAGGGATTTATTGATATTTGCAAACATTTAGATGATAGGCAAATTGGTGAAGCCTTACATGAGCACATTCACAAGCGTCCTTCTCGTCATAATGCACTAAGCGGCAAATAGCTGATTACATAATCGAACTCACAACATTCTGGTGCGTCTATCCTGGTGTCAGGAGGTGAGTCTGTCAGCTCTAGCCACCTGCCACTGGCCACCAGCCACAGCTTCGAATGAAGGTGTGAGAAAAGACTTCACAGTTTCCTGCATTATTTTCTTGCCTGTCAGTGCGACGGTTTGGACGTGAGATGGGTACCGCGAGCTTCCTGTGGGACTGCTGTTGTACTTATACCCTTAAGCAAAGGCCTGCACTCGGAAACATCTAACTTTGGAGACTATATGAGTACATTTAAACATTGTGGCTTAGGATGAAAATGTCAGCCAAGTAGAACATAGCTTTATTCTCGGGTGAAATCTCTGATGCGGTTTCAGTGAAAATGTCTGACGAAGTGCTTTTCGGTGGGACCGTTTAGGTGAATTATCGTCTGCGTGTCAGTCTTAATTACCGTCTCTTCAGCTTGGTTTAGGAACATGCGGACGGCGTGACTGTGAAATATGGTCGTACACCACTGTAACAAGGCCACCAGGCATTGCTTTTATTATATTGTAATTAACTTAAACAGCCCATTTAATTATAGAATTACTTTCCCTGGATTTTGCAATAAAGAGAGTTGTCAGAATAGGCGTATCTGGAGTTAACTGTGCTCTGGCTGTTTATTGCCACGTGAGTACCGTGGTGACCACAGCTGCTTTCGACAGCCATCGCATGGGTTCTCTTCCCCAATGGACCAGGTGGCTAGACATCGCTGGCCTGTGGCCAGGAGGTAAAGCCTAGGAGAAAATGGGATTAAAACTGTGGGCCCAACCATGGTTTCTTTGTCGGCAGACAGACTATTAATGGTTTTTTCACAATTCTATCCCTGTTTGTGTCAGAACAAACATGTAATGGTGATCATTTGATTATACCGGGGATGTCAATGGGATGGAAGGGATACAGAGAGCAGAAGCTGTAATTTACATGCCGAAAAACCAGATGCCGATCGAGACAGTACAGGTGGAAATCTGATAATGGCCGAGGAGCGTCACCCTTGGCTGAAAGCACTCAACGGGCCCAGTTCTGCACCCAGCCATGCAGGACCTTCTCAACAATTTGACCTTAGAAAGTGTCTAATTAAAAACGTCAGGTGCTCATAGGCTTTGCCGCATTTTTGCCACGCCTGTCCCAGCTCAGATCGTTGTAAACTCAGTAAGGCGGAATGTGCCGGAAATCTCGACGGTAGAGAGTGCCAGATCCATTGAATTGGACCTGAATGAGTCCCAACAAACAGGCTCTTAGGCTTGAGATAGCAGGCTGATACAGAGGTAAGTGAGGTTTTGCCACAGCGGTAACATTTATAAATGACATATATGACCTCTAACTGTGCAGTAGAGGCAGGTAATGATATGAAATAGCTTTAATCTTTGCAGCTTACATACCAGTGGTGAATAAAAGGCATTTCTGGGGTGAAGGAATTCCCTGGCTGTTGGCTGTCAGATGGGGTCAGGCAGCTTCCCATCTCGTTGTTCCACTGTTTTCCTGGGGCGCTAGGCGGGGGGAACCACGGACGTACTCAGCTGCTTTTTAGGACGAGCGGAGGGTGCCGTTTGGTGGCGGACGCTCTCCAGGCTCCGTTGTGCTTGTGCTATGGCAGCATCTCATATGGTTGAGGATAGCGTGCCTGATTAAAGACTCCTCTACCAGGTCAGGAGATCTCCTGCGCCCATTATGGCAGTTAGCGACTGGTTCTTTTGCACAGGGTCTGTATGCACGGTGGGCTTAATGGCTTGGCAGGCCCAGTGGCACGTGCATAAAAAAAATGCCAGGCACCCGCAATCTGCCTCGCTCCTGCCGCACGAGGTGAAGTGTGGCAGCTCTAATCTAATTTTTAAATGAAAAAATTAAACATGCCACACATCTCCAGGGAGTTCTAACTCTACTCGAGTGGGAATTAGTGTCAGATCAACAGCGACGGCGACTAAATCCAAAATCTGCCCATCACATGGGCCGTGGAGGGGAATCGGCTAACCCAATCACAACACAGGATGATGAAAGCCTCGAGTGTGGTGGCTTCAAAGCCCCTTTATCATTGGAGCGAGCAGCCAAGGGGAGGGGTTCAGAATAAGAGCTCGGTCCAGGTTCCCCAGTCCCCGTCCTGACATCTGAACAGATTTACGCTCTTTCTGTGAAGCACTGAAACCCAGGAGCACAGTTACAGCTTGTGCTTTCCGCTGCTGTCAGATTAGACCTGCGTCATCCCTAAAGGCAGCACAGTTCTGGTCTGGTTCTGGCTGCCGGCCTTGGTTCTGTCTGGCCTCTCGGTCACCACAGTTCCAAATGGACGGTCGAGCTTCCCGCCTCATTTTAACATGGACCCTTCTGGTACCATAAATTATTTATATACTGTATACTTACATAAGGTCTTTATCCAAAGTGAATGCATAATGGTTTATTAGTTTGCACCAGTGAATATTTATTCAAGTTAATCAGGATTAATCACATATTTATGTGCATCCCGAATGCATTATTGCAACCTTTCTTGAATTACCATTGTCCTTGTAGTGCAACAGGAATTTAGATTTTTCACTAATAAATCAGACTGCCAGTAGTTCACATTTAATACCAAACAGTAGGGATGTAACGATACACTCAACTCACGATTCAATGCGATTCACGATTCTGAGTTCACGATACGATTTTCTCACATTTTGACTCAAAAATATTCCTTATCGTTCCGAACTGTGCAAAACACGTCTTCTTCTTAAAAGTGCAACTGAAATTAAATAAAATATTGTTTTCTAAAACAAATCCCACATCAAAATAACTCAATAAAAAATTCTTCATATAAATAAACTAATGCTTGCATGTGCAGCTTCGAATTTACACGTTTTTTTAAGGAAAATTAACATGTCAACATTCTCAGGCTGAAGTTGAGATCTCTGTAAATTCACAATGTCCCCTGCAGTCGAAAAAACCCTTTCACTAAGGACAGAGGTGGCTGGTGTGGTGAGGTATGCCTCAGCTAGAGGAGAAAGCAGTGGGTACATCTTAGCATTCTCCTTCCAGGGAAATAGACGTTTCTATATAGACGTCTATTTCTAAATAGATAGGGTGACCAGATAATCCATGTCATCCCGGACACTCTGAGCTAGGGCAGGATTTGTAAACCTCCATTTCAATTAAAAGAACATGGATTTCACTTAAGCACTGGGTTCTTGCTGTGTGCTGATTGGCCAGTCTCCGATATTCATGCACGTATCACTAATGTTAATGTGAAATATCTTTGATGAGGCTTAAGGAAACAAACCAGACAAAGCAGAAGAAGAAATTAACTATTTAACTAGCCAAGTGAAGGAGCCTTTCAGGTTTAAAGTAGTTTGTAAAACCTGAAGTAGCTCAAAGTGTCCGGGATGACATGGATTATCTGGGCACCCTATATATAGACGTTTCTAGGTTATTAGTCTTTTACAATGTTTGCACGCCGTTTCTGTCTTGCCTGTAATTTTCTCGACGTATTACGTATTACTGCTGCCACACCGCCGATGTAACGCTGGCCGGCGCGTCCTCAATTTCACATTTACTTGCCATCTCGCGGTCCGTCTGAACCATAAACTAACGTGGAATTGGCGTCGTGAAATCAAATGTATCGTAACACCGTTCTTTCTGCTAAGTACTTGTTCTCATAAAAAAAGTAGCGATTATTTCCCACATCAGCCGATTTGAATCGTCATACATTTACGCCGATTTTTTGCCGATTCGCGATGCATCGTTATATGCTTATCCAAACAGTGATCCTGAGTTAGGGATGCAAGATTTTAATTGCTCTGCTCCGACAGTATGTAAAAAAACAAAGAAACAGACACTGCCTCTTTATTCTCTTTAATTGCCTGCTTCTGTTTATATACTTAAGGAGATGTGCATGGCGATAAGGAATAGCGCCCCTGTGAAGTGGGGCTTGGCGTTTGCTCTGGGACTCCCAGAGAAGAAGGTCACAGCTCACATAATCCAGAAACCCTGGGAATTCTAAGAAGCAAGCTGCTAAGACGATTACAGCACTGAATATATATATAACCCTCAATTCCACCTACTTTATGTGCACATTTATGTCTTTAGCTCGCAAAGTGACTTACAGATTAAGAGCAAACAGGTATAGTTGGTCCCGGGAGCCATCTTGACCCCCCGACATAGCACACTGTTTGCAGACTTAGCTAAGAAGATTAAGCCCCCAGCCGTGGCACTGGAGCAGAGCCGTTTCCATTTTCTGGTCTTTCTGGCTGAGTTTTATCCAGTGTGGATCAAATGATCCAGTCTCATTATCCCAATCCTGAGATATATGGCTCTAGGCCAGGGGTCTCCAACTCCGGTCCTGGAGAGCTACTACCCAGGAGGTTTTCTGATGAGCCATACCTGTTCCTGGGATTTACCTGAGAACAGCTGTGGCTCATCAGAAGCCAAGTAGGACAGTAAACCTCCTGGGTAGTAGCTCTCCAGGACCGGAGTTGGAGATCCCTGGTCTAGAGTGTGTCTTATGTGCTACTGGAGGAGTAGCAGCCTGAGTGTTAGGTGGTGTCTGAAGGGCGCACCTCAAAGTACAGCGCCATCAGCAGGGCGCACCTCAGAGCACAGCGCCATCTGCAGGGCGCACCTCAGAGCACAGCGCCATCTGCAGGGCGGGCCTCAGAGCACAGCGCCATCTGCAGGGCGCACCTCAGAGTACAGCGCCCTCTGCAGGGCACTCCACAGGTGTTAGTGCTGGCTGGAGTCGCCTGGGGTCCCTCTCATGTGGAGAGGCCCTTTGCCTGCAGGCTCTTATTAATTAGTAAGTTTGCGTTATATGTATTTTTAATCAAAGCTAATTCCACCTGGACATTCCTGCTGACCACCTTCCCACCTAAGGAAGTGAAATCATAAGCAGACTTTAAAATGCACCTGCCATATTATGTTGTAGATAGTGGCCACCAGAAGATGGTAATATCTTCTGGAAAGTTCTTGCCTTTTTTTTTTTTTTAAGAAACCAGCAAGAGGAGATAGGAAGATGGTGCTTGATTAGAGTTTTGCATGGTAGTTCAGTTTAATTAAAAACAGTTGAGGAATTCGTCTTCAGTGACCCACTTTGAATTATTTCAGTGAGATATGCAAATTCAATCAGTCAGGAATTCATAATCAGTTTTAATGATGTGCGTGTGCTTGTGCTCACAGATGTGCCTGTTTTTTTTGTAGACTATATCATTATAAGTTCGTTGTTGATGATCTCCAAGCAGCTTATAACTACACAATGTAGTTACACATAAACACATTTATAATTTCCTTACGGCACACACTTTAAATTACCTAGTTCTCATGTCTGTATTTCAGATTTCCATTCATTTATCTACTTATCCAGTAGGGGGACATAGTGGGCCGGGCGATATCCCAGAATGCACTGGGCACAGTGCAGAAGACGCCGTGGGTGGGATGCCTATGCCTCACAGGCTACACAAATACAATCACACTCTGGACACCCCATTAACACCAACTTACCTAACTGTAGATTTTTGGAGCAAAGTACAAAACTATCCAAAACAGGGCTGGGTCTGGGATGTAGTTAACAAATATTCAGGTACATTGTTCAGTGCACTAAGAATATGTTCTGTGATATTTAGTTAAAACTTAGTTACATAATTTTCAATGTTCTCCTCTAAGTAACTGAAGAATGGTACAATATATGGCTACAGTTATGACCTTCGTGTGAGCCTCATCAGGAACCGTTTAATTTTGCGGAGACTTTGAGGCTCTGGGAAAAAAATGATGGAATGACAGGCAGTGGGCAGGTGATTCCCACCTGAAAGGCCCCCTCTTAGCATTTGCTGGTGACTAAGTACATACCTCTGCTGCAGTCGGGTCTACGGAGAACTTGACAGGATGTATGAGTCTGCCTGAGTGACTCGGTTTATGCTTTCCTGGCATACAGGTTGGTTCTGAACCCCAGCTTTGCTAACAAGCCTGACTTGGGTGTTCACCTGCTCCTGAAATATAAGGGCATAAGGAATCAGAGGTAGCCAATCAGGGTCTTGCTTCCTATTCAGATGTTTAATCTAAGGGCGAATAAAACTTTAACCATCCATCACAGGACTGACCCTGGACCCACCGGAGGCAGTAGCAGGGAAGAGGATGTTGGATAAATTGGATAATTTTATGAACACTTCTACCCATCGGCTCCAGGGGGCGCTATATTTAGCCAACAGCTCATTCCAGCACAGTGTGCTAAGCGGCTGCTACCACCTCCCAGTGTGCCCCCCTAACCCAGCCTTAACAGGATGCAGTTCATCTTTGTCATAGTTTAAGTCCAGTGCTATCTGTTTTTTTTTTTTCATTTGATGTATACACATACCATTTGCTAATGTATCATCTTATATATTTTTCTTAATATTTTTTTCATTGATATTCCATGATATTTTGTTTAGTTGCACGATGTTTCATCGCTCGCACTGTGTACTGTCTTTGCACTTTGTCTGTTCCGCACTAAAGGCATTTTCTTCAGTGGTCCACGTGCCTCACTGCTGTATGCAGAAGAATTTCCCCCTGGGATCAATAAAGTTGATCTAATCTCATCTAATCTAATTTAATGAATGGAGGCAAAGCTAAGAATCTGCGAGAATTTCCCCTCGGGATCAATGAAGTTTACCTTCTCGCTTATCTTATTCGGGACCTTGTGTAGAGACATGCTTTCTTCATTAGCTTGCATTTGGCGCCCTGAATCGGCACTCTGCATCTGGGGACGCTGTCCCATCTCTTCCCCTGGCAAGCTGGGCGTTGGGATCGCGTCGGGCCAGCAGTGCTTCCCTTGATTGGAGGGATAAGCTTCTGCAACCTCATCCTCATCGGGCACCCCTTTAAAGAGCAGGGACCTTCCGGACTCTCCGTGCTGACCTCGCTCGCGACGCCCTTTCGAAGGCCTGTGTCGGGCAGCGCGTCTGGAGCGTCGCCCTCTCCCCCTGCACCTTGGTGCGTCGGCGTCGGCTTCGCGATGAGCGCAGTGCTCATTGTTTTGTGTGGTTGCCGTGGCGACCCCGCGTGAGGTCTGTATTGCTCTCGGCGATGTGCCCGAAAGCCTCGGCATTCCTAGAGACACAGCTGATGTGGTTTGAGTTTTTGTTCCCCCGGTTTTGTTGTGGGGTGCCCCCCCTCCCCCCCCCCAGCTGCCTTCGCAGATATACCCACACACCCATGTGCAGCATACACACAGAGACGTAAGAGCACATACTTACAAACAATGGGACGCACACACAGTCGCTTCCTCACTCTCTGTCTGAGCCCCCCCGATGCTGTTCTGTGCTTCCAGGCCTGTGATTTACTACTATTTCTGTCTGCCTCCCACAGCGACGCCCTCCCAGTTTCCCAGCATGCACTCTGCCTGTTTCAGGGGAACTAACAGAATGTCTTCGCCCCTCCCTAAAGAAATCCCAACTCTCGTCACTGAAGGACACTGCAGGTCACGCTGGAAGAGCCTGGACGGTGGGGGGGGGGGGGTGCTGGTGGCGGGCTGTTGCTGATGTCTTAAAGCAGCACTCAGCCAATCGCCAGCCCCGGCAGCCAATCGCCAGCCCCGGCAGTCAATCGCCAGCCCCGGCAGCCTGGTCGCGGCTGATGCTCCTTGCTCCTGTCCGGCCGCCTGATGCATACGGGACGTCACGCTGTTGTGCCTTCATAGGGGATCCCCAGGCCCAAATGGCGCACAGCAGGAAGCAGTTATGTGAATAACATGGCTCTGTATCCAGTAGGGGAGGGAGGGAGGAGCTCTGCCTGGACCCATCCCTGGAGCCTAGATCCACACGACATTTTAAATGGCAGTATACCTTTAATCCCCTTTACTGTACCTATACCAAGGCATCAAAAACCCCCCAGGCACCAAACCCCCCCCCTCCCCCCAACACGCACGGCACTCCAACAACATTGGAAGGGACATGTTCCTATTGTCTGTCCCCGAATCTCCTCCCTTGGCCACATGTTCCTATTGTCTGTCCCCAAATCTCCTCCCTTGGCCACATGTTCCTATTGTCTGTCCCCGAATCTCCTCCCTTGGCCACAATCAGTCAGGAGACTCCAGATAACCCAGAGTAAGCGAGGAGACCCAGGCTTGTGCTAAAAGCCCTGGTGTTTGCACAGGGGGTCTGTGCAGCACGCTCCCCTCCTGCTGTCACCAGCATCCTTGTCACGGCTGTTGTCCCCTCTGCCACCAGCATCGCCGCTCACATGCCCGTCCCACGTCACCCTCGTTGTCGCTGACGAGCATTTTGTTTCGGTTGGCATCGTTGTCCCTTTTGCAGAAACGGAGGAGGGGCACACATTTCTGCGCATGGGCAGCTCAGCGGTCATCAGAGGTCAAGGGTCACGCACTCCATTAATGCAGCTCTGCCTCAGGTGTCCAGTGTAAGAAATGCATAGGGGGTTAGTCATCAGGCTGGAGGCACCTGCTTCATGGTTCTCGACAAACTAATGTAAACAACGACTCTTCCACATTTGCTGGAACCGCGTGTGCTGGAGGGAGTTACTACGGGCATTCAGATTTAACCGCGGTTCTCTTCTGGCTTGGATGGGATTCAGGAGGACACTGAGCCACTGTGAAATAAAGTTTATTTTCCATCTGTATTGACGACCGGTGCATTGTAATGTGCCAGTTTTCACGTATCCCGTCTTGCTGTCCGTTTTAAGACATACATACATGTAGAGTTGGGAGCTAAGCTTAGGATCTGCGCGCAGGGTCAGCTGTCCCTCCAGCCCCCTGGGGCATTCTTCACGTGGCATGTGACTATATGGGAGAGGAGTGGGTGCACTTTAAGGAGATCTGCCCATTACCGTCGGCAGCGAGGGGCGAGAATGTCAAACGCTCCTGTCCGGTCATGTGGATGGGTACGCGGTCAACTGGCAACTGGTCATCGGCTCGGCATCGGGACAGTCCCGAGAGGAGACTGACTCCCGAGTATGTACGTTAGGGGTGCTTTCTGCACACGTCCAGCCTTCTCGAGGCCACACACAAAGCCACACACCGTCTAAGGATTCCCATCTCCTATTGGGACCGACATCGCTTACCATCGAGGTCATGGCACACTTCTCCAGAAGGAGCACAGCGCAGAAAATGATAAAAATAACACAGTCAATGCCGTTAGCAGTATGAGTGTGTTATAAGTAGAAGGCTGTTTGGCCTCTTAACATGTAGTTTCCTGACGGGAAACCCCACCTCCCTGTAGGGTCAGGCCGCTCTGTGCTCTGATTGCACACCAGTGAAATGTTTTGGAGTTTTTAAGTGCCTTCATGCTGAGAAGCCTCTCGCATAATCAGTCTGATTGTTGCGTAATAGTCGGTACCAGTTAGACTGACGTGTATCCATTAGTGTCAGCCTGAGAGGAAAAGCTGAAGACGCTGCCATGCAGTCGGACACCTCATAACCAGTCGCCCGAAAGCAACACCAGCAAACTGCTGCCTCACAGTCACTTTTTAAACCTTTAAGAAGCCCGTTAAAATAAAAAATAAATCTGTCACTCATTTTAAATGAATCACTCAAAATTGAGGCTACATGAAATATTTTACCTGATTATTTTTTCACTGTGTGTGTGCTGGTATAACAGTGTATCATTGCCTTAGACTGTGTGTTTGTGTGTGCCAGTGATACAGTGTATTATAACCTTGGACTGTGTGTGTGTGTGTGTGCTAGTGATACAGTGTATTATAGCCTTGGACTGTGTGTATGCCGGTGATGCAGTGTATTGTAGCCATGGATTGTGTGTGTGAGTGCCAGTGATACAGTGTATTATAGCCTTGGACTGTATGTGTGCCAGTGATGCAGTGTATTATAGCCTTGGACTGTGTGTGTGCCAGTGATGCAGTGTATTATAGCCTTGGACTGTGTGTGTGCCAGTGATGCAGTGTATTATAGCCTTGGACT